>JAFIRS010000525.1:275000-666194 GCA_018342105.1 Gonioctena quinquepunctata
GAAATGCACAGCTTTCGGTTGTTTATACAAAATGGTCTGATCTTTTTATCACTTATTGTTATCAGATAATAATAAATCTCCCATTTCAATCAAGAATTGGATGGCACTATGTTTTCCAAGTTCAGTCATTTTTAGCAAGATGCGTAAATATGTGATTTCACTGAAAATCTAGCAGATATAATTAATTGGAAATTTTATAAAATTCCAGTACAGTCCTGCGGAGAGCACTTTTTGCAGAGTAATGCCGAATTCATATTCGCGTTTGAACAGCGTACTGTTTTCTGTTAAGCCACTGAATGACCTAAGGAGATGTTCCATCATCAGCCAATCGAAAAAAAATAGAGTGAGCCAGCTGTCGTATGTCTTATTTGTTGTTTTTGGTTCATGAAACATACACGTTAACGAAAACAACGCCAAAAAATTCCCGTTGAGAAATCACCGTGTTGTTTGTGAAACTTCAAATGTGTCGTGAAGATGACAGTTGAGTGTGGGAGACGATGAGACAGAGACAGTTTTATCCTAATCGTTATCAAATACAGACACGATTAATGAATTTTTTTGGACAATAGAAAATCCTTATTACACGAACACACACAGGCAATGAATAAAGTGAAAGAATACGCGTGTGAACTAAAGCTATCCAGAACACGTGACCACGTCACTTTCAAAATGGCCATCCTTTCTTTTGGGTCATATTTTGTACTGAATTAATTCAATCTAGAATGGATCCAAACACTATTCCGAGCGACACTTTTGTGGTTTGGGAAACAGGAAAATACTATATTTTTTCAGACATATACTATGAATTCCATATCAATTTTATGCGCTCAGAATAAACATCATGTACGATAATAAATGCCCGAAATTTCCAATAGCTCGGATTATTGCCGCAAGTCATTATCCATCCAATTGATTAAAATAATGTAGAAAATGCTCATTTTATAACAGAGAATAAAAATTTATCGGCACCTAAAAACGATTAAAAACCCTATCAACGAGAAATATCCGGAACTTTTTATTCACCATCCACCCACTAACATAATGATGATAATAAATGTGATAAAATGGGAAGGAAATGATGGTGTAAGGTCTGATAAAAATATTTTCCATGGAGTCAACTCGATTGATTAAGTGTATCATCCAGTGAATAAATAGAAAATTTAATGAGAAAGATGAATTTTTTCAATAATTTGATGTGTTGGTTTTGCTGACGTCTAAGTCCAGGTTTGCCCTGTAGATCCCCTTAACACTACGACCTAGGTGGATATGACATTGCTCTGTCCTCAATGTTTGGGTCTTTCACATAGTTTAATGTTTTAGCTTGCGCGTCTTTTGCATAGTTTAATGTTTCAGCTTGCCAAGGGGAGCTCTTGGATCGCTTCAAGTATGCTCTTCATTATATACCACACTATATTTTCAGATTATTGTGATTCTACCCCCACGTGCCACGCATTCCAGTCGATCTGTACTTCGAATGTTATTTCCAGATCAGAAATTTGGACTGAATGAGTGATTTTGGTATGCCCAGAATATGGTTGGGTTCTTCAATTTCTTTTTGGTATTGGCGCCTCTCCCAAAACTATGAGGGAGGAAGATAGCACCAATTGGAGTGCAAATAGACAAGCCTCTGAATTCGTACGAAATGTTCGATTGTCTGTCTTTGATTTGTTTTTAGGCCACCACAGAAGTGAAGTAGCAAAAATCAAAATGAGTCCAAATTAACGTAGTGGTAGATATCCGCCATGAACAGAATTACCACTACTACCAGTGCATGCGTATTACTATTATTATTGAGGATTGGTTAGAATTGGGTAGGTGAAAACATTATTATAAAACGTCGCTAAAAATATCAAAACACCCTTGCTTGTTTTTTTGTATTTTGAAACTTTAAGGAATTTTTAAGTTATAAAAAAACATTATTATACAAGTAGAGATTTAATTCACTATTGTTTGTTATCAGTTCGAAAGATTTCCCATGGTATCACGTGAGATGAGAAAACTTTTTGTTTCGTCGATTTCAGAAAAATACACCCGTCTATCTCCACGATAATGAAAACACAAAGTTTACAAGTCTGAATGCTTATTATATCTGTATTCAATTTAAATTCTAATTTTCTCTTTCTCGTATTGAAAGGATTTAGTACAATATTTATTCGGTTCGGTTCAGCAACCAAAAATATAGTTAGGTCCATTATACTACTGCAAATTTTTCTTTCCATTCTGAATAAAATTTTAATTAAAATCTGTTGGAACTAGATAGCTGAAAGTTTGAAAAAAATCGCGATTTATTCACAGTAGGTATAGATCTTCGACTAAAATTTTCGGGCCAATTGAGCTTGGAACATTTTGACTAATTTTATATTTAGCAGTTTCTGTGTGAATCAAATGTCTCTAACCAGTATTTATACCAAGGATATTGCTGTTCAGAGTGAAGTCAGTTCTGTTGTTGAAACTGTATATTGACAACTCATATATGAACAAACTGACCAGAGTCAATATTTTTTCATTCTGGAAAAGTGTTTTATAGGAACTTAGTTTTTGAGCGTTAAATATACACCTTAAAATAGCTTTTTGTTCAACATTTACGCTAATAACTGCTGAGTTGCCCCACAAACAACATAGCGCTACCTGCATTAAACTCTAGCATAATATATGCTCATTAGCTGATTTTTATTTAAAACTGTTCTCAGGTTTTGAAAAACACAAATCAGTGAGCTCAATTTAGAAACTAACTGTATACAGTGTGTTTCGATTCAGGTTACCGTCCATATAAATTCCTGAAAATGTAACTCTATAGCAGGTGCTTATGATGATATATAAAGGTCAGCTAAAATATTTCAGTTTTTTTCGATAATTATGGAAACGAGTTTTACTGCCGTTGAAAAATAGATCTATTTGGTTGAAATATCTGGAAGTCGCCATACAAAATTTCTTTATATTTACGAGCGAAACTTGCATTTCTTTAGCAGAGATCAGCCGCTTCATATCATATTTCTCTATCTATGTTGTTTATGTACAGAAGAAACAAAACTGGCCCAAGGATGGATCTCTAAGGCACTCTGAACCAGTTCTATTTCTGATGTTGAAAACTGGTATCAAATCCGAGTGAGACACATTGACTCCTATCGGTGAAGAATGAAGAAATCCAGGTCAGGACATTAGCCTTCAAAAAAACTCAAAAGTCTCATGTGATTGACGTAGTCGAAAGCCCTGCTCAGCAGGGCACCTGCCTGTGTCAATCAAATCTATCAAATAATTATAAAAAGTGAGTATGACAGTTTGCGTTGATTTGCCAGAACAAAAACCATGCTGCATAGGTATCAAAATATTATGTCAATGAAATTCATCAATCGCTCCAAAATTGCATACTCGAGAACCTTTGAGAAACTCTGAATGGAATTCGAAATATAAGACAAAATATACGTTCTAGCTAATATTGACTGGACCTTTCTTGAAGCTTTCGATAGATCAAATGATGCTTGTACTTTTACGGAAAAATTTATAATGCATTGGATCAATGTGTACCCCTACGAACTGGTAACGTCAAGCGTAAATATCCGCCGTGGTTCGACAGGGAAATTATTCGTTTAAGACGCCTCAATGCTAAGCATTGGCGTTCATTCAAAAACAGCGGGGACATTGCTGCCCGGGATGAATTCACTCGCTTGAGGGCAAAGATCAAGTCTGACGTTGACAAAAAATATGTGAAATCTGCTGAAAATGACATAAAAGACAACCCAAATAAATTTTGGGCATTTATAAACAACAAAAAAGGATCAACTGGCATATCTGACAGAATGACCTAAGAAGGACAATTTTTTGAAACTCCTTAGGACATTATCAATAGCTTTGCTGATTTTTTCTCCAAATCATACATTATTAGTTCTCAAACCGAATTTAGTGATAGTGATCCGCATTCACAAGTCCTGAAAATTCCCTATTTCGAAGAAAATGAAGTGTTGGCAGCTTTAAAACAGCTGAAACCAAAAATGACTACGGGTCCCGACAGCATCCCTGCACTAATGGACAAAGACTGCGCTTATGCCCTGGCTAATCCACTGACAAGCCTGATGAATATTTGCGTCAAAACTAGTACCATCCTAGACCTATGGAATTTGTCTAAAGTTCGCCCAATTTATAAAAAAGGGGATAAGTCTGATGTTGAAAATTTCAGAGCCATATCAATAATATGTAATTTCGCTAAAGTGTTTGAAATCCTCCAGTACAGCAGGTTATATCCTCATCTGAGCAATCAAATCTCATCACTTCAACATGATTTCATGAAAGGTCGCTCGACAACCACCAACCTTCTCAACATCACTCAATATATTGCAGAGACTACTGATTTCAAACCGATGTCATTTATACGGACTTCTCGAAAGCGTTCGACAAGCTTGATCATGGAATACTACTATCAAAACTGTACAGGTATGGCTTTTCTCAGACCCTCATCAAACTCTTCGTGTCATACTTCACTGACAGGCGACAGTATGTCATATTCAATGGCTTCAAATCTATTGAATATGCAGCTACCTCAGGTGTACCTCAAGGAAGCAACCTTGGTCCACTCCTCTTCAACGCTTTCATAAATGACATAGTTGCGTTCATTGACCTCAACTGCTTAATATACGCGGATGACCTAAAATTATTTTCTGAGATTAAGGGGATAAAACACTGTCTTCAATTGTCCGGCACATATTGAAGCCACTCTGTCTGCTGCCAACAGAATGTATGGATTCATTGCGCGTATCTCTAAAGATTTCTCCGACCCTTCTACATCGAAAACCTTATACTATGCCTTCGTCAGATCAAAATTAGAATACGCATCTATAATCTGGAACCCACATCATCAGTTATATATAGAGAAGATTGAATCGGTTCAGCGTCGCTTCCTCAAACTTCTCTCCTATAAAACGGACAACATATATCCACCAATTGGCTTCCCCCATGATGCATTGTTGGCTAGACACGCTATGAAGAGCCTACGCTGCCGTCGTGATTGTCACTCCACAATTTTCCTGTTCAAACTTATCAACAACCTAATTATTGACCCACATATTCTGCAAAAACTCAATTTCAATGTACCTAGACCATCGTCTAGAATAGAAAACACGTTTTATTTACCAACACCACGAACAGATATCTTGAAATACTCACCGCTGCATAACATGTGTGTCAATTGTAATTCTGCAAGTTGTCAGATATTTTTGACTGTTCAATCTCTGCGATTAAATCCTATTACTTTAATTAATCTCGGTATGTATTATTACTTCGTTAATTTGTTATTTTGTATTGTACTGTATTTGTAGCTTATATTCCTGTTCTGTAGTTGGGTGTAACCTGTAGAACAGTGTATCAATAAATAAATAAATAAAGAATCGCCTTGGTTATTTATATAAAAAGAAAAATTTAACACCATGCGAAAAAAATATTTTTGAATTGGCACTCGGATTCACTGGAACAATTCCTGTCAAAATTCACACTCAGTCATACGATTTTCCAAATAATTTTTTCATACAATAAAAATTAATATAACTTACTTTCAATGGTTCTTTTCGGGATCGAAGTATGCCCACATGTAACTGAAAATAAAAAAATATTTGTTAAAAATATTCCGCAAAACATTTCAATTTGTAAGAAACATATTATGTTCTGAAGTGTATCCATTTTCTGTGACGTTTCAATCATACAACAAGAAATTATGATACTGACCTCATTTCCTTCATAATGAATCTGGATTTCAAAATAATACGAAAACCTACTTAAATATTGCTGATTGTTAATAACGAAACAAACTACCAACATGTGTCTGTAATACAAGTAAATCTACATATGAATATTAAATGCCCGTGTATATACAATATTATTTAAATGAGGATGTAGAGGGGTTGGTACATTTTAGTCAACACGATTTACTTCTGACTCACCCTATATACAGTGTCCGCCAAAAACTTGGAACCATATGGAAAATATTTTTATTAATAGTTTCTCAGAAAATTTCATTCTTCATAAAAGTTGGTGCATTCAATTTGAGTTAATGAGTTGATTTATCCATGAGGCCAACTCATTAAGCAATTATCGAAATTAGTAATTAGTAGACAAAACTGGATATCTGGAAATATCTTTCAATTGCAAACAACTTCTTTTTGATAATTTTTTTTCGATATTTTCAATAGTTATGTCACGTTACTCTATAGTGAATTTATAATATCGGCTGATTCCCGCTTAACCGCACGCCACTGATAATAACGGCTATGCACCAACTTTTATAAAGAATGGAATTTTCTGAGAAACTACTAATAAAAAAAAATCCCATATGGTTCCAAGTTTTTAGCGGACACTGTATAAAAATAAACAAAATAGGCCAAGATCTTTCTCTGGGTCTGTATGATCGCTATGTGAAAAGTAGCATACAAATTGGTTGGATAGTTTTCGAGGAAATCGCGGATATACATACATACACAAGTACACTGAGAAAAATAAAATCTCGATTATTTTATTTTTTCCGTTCTTTTTTTCATTTATGGGCGTGAATACACCGAGATTTCCGATTTCAACTGAAAAGTGAATCATACTGATAAATCCCAGTAAACACATAATGTGTATGAAACGTTTCAACGGAACCCCAAATCGAATCATTTGAAACATTCTGAACGCACGTTTCAGAAATATATCATAAACAGCTAACATTTCACATTCACAAGTAAATGTGTCTAAAATGTTTCCAATGTACAGATTGAAATGTTTCAAATGTATAGATAAAACCTAGACATAACCTTCATACCAATGATGAATGCAATTTACTCATTATACGCGCATGCGCTGATGTTTTGCGGGCGACCATCCATATGATGATCACAGATCACAGCACAGTGGTATTTGGTATTTGTTGTTATGCTGTGGACCATCTTCAAATATTTCTTTGCCATGGTCGACGGTTATACACTTTTTCAAGGGTGAGTTAAATGTATAATAATTAAAATTACAATGAATCGCCAATATCAGGTACGTAAAACTGTTTATTTTAGGCAACTCATTTTGGAGGTTAAGTTATGGCGTCTTTACTATTTTGGTAGTTTTTTAAGTGTTTTTCTCATCTGTCTGGTTCAAATAATCATTTACATTGGTAAATTGTTGATTTGCCTGCATGCACTTGCTAATTGTCTTCAAAATAGTTTCATAGAAAATACTGAATTCAATGGAAAACAGACAAATCAGAAGAACTGCAACGCTGACATTTCAAATGATTTTTAATGTATTCATTGAAACATTGCTTTTCAGCTTTATGTATGCACTGGTTATTATTACAATAAATATGGATAAGGAAAGAATTTTCAAAACAAAGAGACTTTTGAGGAAAATTATAAGACTGTATTTTCTCCAATGACCTGATCAGAAGAGGCCTAATGAGAATGTTTTCCAACAAACTGTCCAGAAAGTGTTCGTGGTATGGAAACATAACTATATCCCCTTAATAATTTGATAGTATATCAACTCTGAAAGGTGCATGGTTCTTCAATGAATACAAAATATGGAGGCTTCCGAATAATCAGATGGAAGTATTCATTTTAATGTTGCCTTTTTTCGATGTCGAGAGATATAGCTTTTTTGCAACAATAATATTTAGATTAATCAATTCGAAATGGTGTTCACTTGAAATATTTTTCCAGATGCTGCACGAAAGCGATTTCCTAGTATGTCTGACACGGAATTCAAAAAACACATTGATCCTGGTTTCGATTGGCAAATCTAAGGTTCAAAAGGGAAACTGTAGATAACAATCCACCTCTAGCCCTATAATGTTAAGTACAATTTGTATAAGTATACTCTATATAAATATTACTGGCTAGAATAAAAGTAATTTGTTCAGACCTTGTTTTTTTATTCATTTTCAGGAACAATGTCAATTAACATAATTATCACTGATGCAAAAACGGATTCTGAAAACATTGAAACCCCAAATATTATAGTTATCAGTGTTATTGTAACAAACAGGAAAAGTCAATATCTATTTCAAAGCGATGACCAACTATTGCATTAGAATCATTTATGTAAATCCTGGCTTAACCTACCTACTTTTCATGAATTATGTGAAATGTTCCATGAATGTTTAATAACATATACAGTTATATAATGAGTTCCTTATATGTTTTATTTGGAACATTGCACGTGAAATATTTCAAAATGAATTCTTGAGCAGTTACTTTACGTTTTATATGTGTTCCTTCTGAAACATTGCCTGTGAAATATATCTGAATGTATTCAAACACAGTTAAAATATGTTCCAGGAACATTTTTATTGAAACGATTCAGTGAAACGTTTCATACGTAGGTCATTTCTGGTGTCTGGTATGTTTCACAAATGTATCTGAGTCAAAAGAAGAAACATTTCAAATGAAAAATTAGTTGTTTCAGAAATGTTTCAGACACATATCTTGGTTTACTTGGCTGAGTTCGATTTGAGACACTCGAATGGTGGTGAAGTTATTTAACAAAATTCACAGAGGCCACAAATGGCTGTGTACACCTTTCTGCTTGTAATATGTTATTGTTATTGGACTTTTATTCATCACTAATAAGACGCCAGCATTTGACAGGCCGCCAAAGGGGGGAAATGGGGGTTGATATAATTTGAAAATTAACCAAACTTGGGATATGTTATTGTTATAAGTCTTTTCTTTATCAATGATACCTCCTTAGAATTTGCCAGGCCTTCGAAAGTGGTAAAATGGCGGTTGATTGAAATTCGCAGAGGCCACAAATTCTGGAATCTTATCGGTAATGAAGAAAAGACCAATAACATATTACAAGCAGAGAGGTGTACAAAGCTATTTGGGGCCTCTGTGAATTTTCAAAATATATCAGGAGTCTGATCTAATTTTCACTCTTCGGTTGAAACTGGATATCCCAGTGTATTCACGCCCCTTAATGAATCGAGAATTTATTTTTCTCAGTGTACTTACCATTACCAAACATAACCATAGCCTCCCAGGATGTTTACAAAAAGTTGCAGTTCTCTTATCTGAAAAAACTGTTACACCCATGCGTATGGCACAGACAAACGCACATCAAAACAGGGGTTTCCAGCTGTCATAACGAATACTGGTAACATCTCATTCAAAATACCATGCTTCACGCGACCTC
The DNA here is from genome assembly GCA_018342105.1 of Gonioctena quinquepunctata. Classification (NCBI taxonomy): domain Eukaryota; kingdom Metazoa; phylum Arthropoda; class Insecta; order Coleoptera; family Chrysomelidae; genus Gonioctena; species Gonioctena quinquepunctata. Next base: position 284,145 of record JAFIRS010000525.1, read on the forward strand.
TCACACCATTCGTAATCGAAAACCCTCACTGCCATTTCAATGATTTGGGGGGTATGTATGTACGTTTATCTGAATTCGTACCTACTTTAAAATGCCAGGAGAAAAACGCAGGGGAGGAAAATCGGCAGTTTATATGTCGTTCTTCCCATATCAATCGCGGATATGTAAATGATGAATTCCATTAAACAGCAAATATATTCATGGGCTTTTTCCATATAACTATTTGATAGGTTGTATACCTTTGATGTTACGAAAACAAAATATTTATATAAAAAAAACGTTACATATTTTTAATCTGACTGACTAATAACTGTCCAACCCCTTCTATCAAAATTAACTATAATTAAGCTATAACCACCCTTTTGGAAAATTGAAATGTCAGTTGTCGATGATTCAACCTGCTGAACTCATAAAAAAAAAGTTCTGACATTTTTTTTCTTGTGAAGATGACTCCAAATATCAACATGTGGTATTTATAAATAATTATCTGGTCCACCCTGCATGATATAGCTATTTGTATTACTAGGGAGGAGAGTGACACTTTTCCTCCCGCAGGATGTATCCAAGGGAGGAAAAGGCACTTTACTCCAGTGTATAGTTTTCCCAATATCAATTGCAGAAGCATAAAAAAGTCTTGCGGCGAAATCGTGTGAACAGCAGTGGCGTAGATAACTAATTTTATTTAGATATTTTGAAATTTTAAAAATACTTCATAAATAATGAAAAATGAAAAAAAATTAAAGACAAGCTTTTATTCATACAAATACATTGAGAAAGAAAAATTATTTCTTTCATTGTTTGATGTAGGTTATTATTATATCCTAAAACGTATTTCGATCGGCACACACCAAGACCATAGACGCTACTGGTTTTTAATCTTTCAGAGCTATTAAAAGACAAATATAACGCGTGATTTATGACCTCCCATCGTAGACATACCTGCCAGCATCAATATCCGACTCGATTGGCCCAGACGAATCGGGTGTACAATAGACAGCCGCCACTCGAGTCCACGTTGACTATCGGCTCTTTTGATCTACCGTTTGCCGACGGAAAATGTTTACGAGTAGTACAGATTATTTTTCGTTCTGTTTCTTCGCATATACGCTCGTGTTAGCGAAGTGAGTTTTCATTTGCTCCCTATAGAAACAGCTTCTGCAATTGATATTGGATGGACTATAATACATATGATTTTTCCTCCTACCCACTTATTAAACCATTTTTTGAAAATGTATTTACGGCACAACTAACGAATTTATCAATATATGCGATATGAATAAGTACACAACTATTGTTTATTAAATGAATTTATCAATGTATGCTATATAATTAAGTTTATCTATATTTTAGAATTAATTATGTTAATATTGAATGTGCAGTTTTGAGCAGCACTTATATGAACACCATTGGAAGAAGATAGTGTTCGAATAGGAGCTTCAGTATTTTCGCCCAGCACATTATATTGGTGGTAACTTCTAGAAGTGCTTGGCTGATTATGATCAAGTTCAGGTTCTACATTATTTCCCCTAATTTGTTCAGAATTTTTTCTTTTTTTTTGCCTAAGATTGTTCTACATAATTTTCTGCGATATTGGTTGATTTCCAACCGCCGTTCTGTTTTAAAGCTGAAATATCTCCACCAGCGTTTACTAATAGAGTTGGTGAAGTTCCTCTGAAACTGTACCCTGTGTAATGTTCGGCATTTGGAAGCTCAAGATATTCTGCAATTTTTTGTGGTACTTTGGATATAGTATCCTTGCCAACCACTTGATTTATACATTTGCCTGCTTTAAAGCATACGAACAATCGTTTATTTTCCTTTTGGATTTTTAAAATTTGAACAAAATTTGGGCCGTTGCCTGTTGTAGCATTTATTACGAAAGTTCGTTGATTATTAGTTTTTGAAGTGGGAATATTTATTAGTTATTTTAATAAGTTCATCACATCGACATGCTCCAGAAATTCCAATAACAAGGAGTACCTATGAATATTTTATGTCAAAAATTTAATTATTGGGCTTTTATTAAGAATGTATTTATTTCTCTTCTTCTAAAAGTTTTAGCTTTATTTGGTTTGTATCCGGCATTTTGACGTTTACAAAAATGCAATCAACTTTGGGTATTTAATATCGACATTGCCCTTTATTTGTATCATTGTGCCTACCATTGAATATTTGGACCAAAGTGTTGAAGCTTTTAATGATTTTCCTTGGAGTGAAAAATATGCAGTAAAAATTTTCTGAATAATTATTTATCTTGTTGTCTTCAGCCCATTGCTTATATTGTGTACATTGTTTTTCATACCTGTCTTTAGATTTTTGTGGTAGTAAGGTTAATGACGCTATGTTGGCTTGTTCCTTAATATTAGCTGGCGTATTTGGAAATTCAAAATCACTTGAATCGCTCTCCATTTTTCAAAAATTCGTTGAAGTAACATTCATGTTTAATTTTTACTAGAATACAGGATATACAAGATGTTCTAGAAATAACGGAAACAATTTGAATATAATAGATTCACAAGTTTCATCATTTACAACATACTTGAAATGAGGGGGAGGAAAAGTCATTTTCCTTTTCCCCCCTAGGGAGGAAAGTACTTTTCCTTCTTGGGAATTTCCTACCTGATGTGAGGGAAGAAAATGTGTACTTTTACTTTCTATAGGAGTAGGAGAAAAAATATATTTACCTATTGTTCGAATGTTCTATTTTACACTAATAAGGCATATATTCCAAACCACCGAAATATTTTTTCACGTTTTTGTTGATCTCGGTTGATGTATATACCAATAAATGGTACACCATGCATGAATTACATATGTTTACATATTGTGAGATTCTATTAAATCTGCATATTATCCATTATGCAGAGCCAATGTAATTAATGATCTCTAAAATCGTTTCAGTTGTGAATTTTTTCAACTTCAACAGTCCGTATTCACAATACTAGTCGCATAGGATTGGGTACGCGTAATTGTATTCAGCATCACAAAAACATTCACGCAATTTGATCGGAACCCAATTTCCATAAGAGGTGTGCGTGCTCCGTTTATGGTGATATCAGACCATACGACGGAGCAATAATTTTTTATGATTGTAAGAAATTTGTTGGAAATTCGAAGAACATTTGCAGTATAGCACCTTCTCGTGAACTCTCTTAAAACTGAATCAAATAACAAACAAAAGAAAATGACACACTGATCGCGGTCCATTTCGACAGTTGATGAAAAGCCCAAGGGGAAAGAACTACCCAAAATATGTACACCATAATTAAATATCTGATAATGAACATTTATAATTATAATTTATATTTAAAATATATTTTAAAAAAACGCACTAATGAAATACTTGAAAAATATTTACGATAATGATAGTATTTAATGTACTGAAAATATATTTAAATAATTGAAGTATACTGAAGCTATTTAAAGTACTAGATATGTTTTGAAAAGAATTCAAATATACCGAGAGTATGGAAAATACTGGAAATTTACTTAGGTTTGAAATGTAATGAAAATAAATGGAACATAGTGAATATAAAATTTGGGGTAATAAAGGTAATAAAAACGTGATGGAACTGTTGAACTAAAGGAATCAACGAGTTTGGCATAATTATTATATTTCATTCAAACATCCTTCATTTGAGGATCAGGAAAAATAACTGAAAAATGAAAAGTATTCCAAAATAAATATTTATTAATAAATAAAATAAATAATATAATAGAGGTTTGAATGTCAAACTGAAAACAAAAGATATGCTGATAAAACATCAGATCAACTCTAGGAATAATCTACCAGAAAAAATAACTGCTGTTTTTGCGGTCCAGTTTACTCAGCCTACACTGAAAAAACAGTTTAATATAGTTAAGTAAATTAATTAACAACTAATAAGTAAATTATTTATTCGAATAATTTTTTAAAATAATTTATAACAAATAACACGGAAAAAACAAAACGAATATATTTATCTGTTAATATGAGTTATTCACTGTTAATATGATTTTATTGGGAATAAATGTATATCGTTGAATATAAACATATTGACCTCAAACAAACTATTTATTCTTTACTAGCTGACCCGACATTTTCCTGTCCAAATTTCAATATTCCTTATTTATTTTTTTTCTGGAAACTCACATCCGCATAGAATTTATTTTTTCCTATGTTTTTTTTTATTGTTCCATTGTTATGCCTTCGACTCTGCCCGCTTCCCGTTACCCCGTTTTCCCTTTTTTCCGTTATCCCGTTTTCCCGTTATCCCATTTTCCGGTTATCCCATTTTTCCGTTCTCCCGTTTTCCAGTAATCCCGTTTTTAGTTATCTCGTTTTCCTGTTTTTCCGTTATCCCGTTTTCCCGTGATCGCCTTATCGCTTTCTCCCGTTATCCCGTTTTTCCGTTCGTTATCCCATTTTCCCGAAAAAAATTAGCCAAATCGGTCCAGCCGTTCTCAAGTAGAGCTTACCAACACAGACATGCCTTTTTATAATATATTCCTGAAAACTTTTCTAGGACAAATTTCCAATAACTTTTCTAACAATCCTTTTTTTTCCTAAAAACCTTATTCGGAGTATTACACACATTCCAAGAAACAATTAGCCGTTGTTTTTATGAAATTCAAAACAATGTTACCCTGACGGGGATTCGTTCCTGTGACCTGCTGCTTGGTAGGCGACAGTCTAACCACTGAGCTATTTTCTTTTTGGTAATAAATGACTTGATAGTCTTTTTCTGCGCCAATTTTTTTATATACCCGAATTTACTCAGTCAATTGTTTTTATCTATTTCACTTGTCTTCCCACGTTTTAAAACGTCTTTTTTGGGTGTTTTCTCATCATGTATTCCTTTGTGGCATTTTAGTTCCACTTGTTTCACTTTTCTGTTACACTTGGCACTTCCCCCGCTGGATTCCTCCATCGGGGGATGATTCAATGTACTGTTTGGCTCAATTAGCCGTGGTGTTTGTGTCTTTTCACTGTTTTAAGAGGAAATAATTGTTACTTTCACAGACTTTTTAATTTTCAAACCTCACTATGCTCATTATCGCGGAACACACTTTAAATCGCAAAGAAACGTCCGCTAGTCACCGATATGGAAAGATTGTTTGAGCCTAAACTCACTTCTTGTGGCCCGTAACAAATAACAAACAGGTAGACAAGAAAACGTGTTAATATTGTATTGTCATCCAGTTAGTTTAAAATCGATTGCAATATTTGTACCGGAAGACACATACGCGAGCTAATAATAATAATAATAAAAACGTGGTAAAAATGCTAGTAGTTTATGTAACAAGTTCGCAAATTGAGGCTTCAGCCAACGAATCGGAATGTGCGCAAGGCGAGTCCGGAATATGAAGATAATATCCGCATTTTTCAGCTTTCCAAATAAACAGAACATAAATGCTACACATATTTCGTCGCCGTGCATATATTTTCAAACAAAATCTAGCAAGCGATTATTTATCGATGACACATTTGTCAAATACCTACTTGTCAAATATTAGTGTTTCATGAAATAAGCATTCCAAAAGAATATTGCGAAGAAAACGTGTGCTGTCACTACGAAATTTCAAATATTCATAGTCTCCTGAAACGTTTTTAAGATGTTAATTATGAGTTTTCTGAATAAACAAAAATAGTAGGATAAAGTGTTGCCATGACGACTTTACTAGCCTAGTCCGGTAAAGTGGTATTTTGCGGACTATTTTCAGTATCCAAAGTAGGCATTTTGTGGATCGTGTACAAAAATATAATTGTATACTGAACTGCATCCCAAATATTTTAAATATATTCGAAGACTGAAAAGGATATTGTAATATTTAATCAATGAAATACTGAAAATGATATTTTGGTAATAAAAACAATATTAAAACTATAAGTATTTTTTTGAAATACTGACAAATATTGAAATATTTTAAATATATTGCAGATATTTTTATGATAAAAATAATATTTAAAGTATGGAGAGGATATTTTTGGAATAAAAGTAATATTAAAAGTATGAAGTGGTATTTGTTGATACTGAATTACTGAAACTGATATTGAAATAATTTAAACATATTTAAGATATTTTGGTACTGAAAGTTGTATTGAAATATAAAATTTTCTGTATGTACACTTATTTAAAGAGTTGTTTCCGCCTCGTGAAAAGCCGAGTGAAAAGCAATTGTTCGATGCAGTTTCTTTCAGCTTCACTTCACAGAAAAACTAAATGAATTACAGGTTCAAGATGGAGACATTCTAGTAAGTTTATTTATAAACGCACCAATCATATAACTCCTCAAACTCTGTACGAAAATGACATATTTTCAATTCAAAAGCTATATCAAGAGGTTAGGTTAGGTTCTTCAGAAAAACAATTTCTCGGGATACAAATTATGACAATAATGAAAATCTGATAATGGTAGTGTACAATTTGGAACTCAATTTAACTAAAGAAATAATGAGGTAATTTGAATATTGAAATGGCAGATAAAAGCAAACAGAACAGTTATTTATAATCACTAGGCAAATGAAGAAAAAGTGCCAACGAACGTATTCAGAATAACTGCAAACGCATTTGGCTAAATTAGTCATATGAATAGTTAGTGTTCTTAGAGGTTATGCCTGTTATTTATCAACCATGATTTCATACCTTCAAGCATCAGTAGCTATGGCAATCGATAAGTGGCTCCTCTACAAAAAGCACATAAGAACAGAAGGAATATCTCCGAATAGCTCTCCCATAATACGATTCAAATTAACGATTAACGATCAAGTGTCCATGATCTTTGGTCGAATGCTGACGAACCTCCGTATCATCCACAATCTATCCCTGCTTATGTCAACTATTAATCACAATCAGTCAACTTTTACTAGTAATCATATCTACATACATTAAGTAGCATAAACAAAAGATACACCGCGTGACCCATGATAAAAATTCGTAACTTTGATTTGAAATATTTATTTTAAAACATGAATGCATAGAGCAGAGATAAAAGTCAACTGTATATTCTTATAGAAAAAAAAATCAATATTATTTTTCCTGTGATAATTATCATAAGCGATTGATTATCCATAGGTAGAGTGGAAAATTCCTTCATATACCTTCAGATCCGAATTTCTGATATTAGTGACGTTTCCGAGCAATAATTGATATTTTTGTATATCCACAGGTGACAAAAGTCCATAAAATGGAAAATAATGTATTGATAATTCCCATAAGAACCACTTGCTCAAAAAATGATAAAACCCAGGCCAATATTTGTCAAATAATTGTCGTAAATTTGTCAGGACAAAAAATTTGTCATGTATTTTTTTAATTGGGGGTGATAACAAGTTAGCACAGCCACCCCTTAGAAAAGAAATGTGCGCCGTTCTTTAGCTCCAGGAAATTCAAAAAATGCACTACAGTTATGTTTTAGTAATTCGACAATTGTTAAGTGAATTTTAAGCTGGAAGAAACGATATTCAACTGTTATACAGAGTTAATTTTTGCCTCAGGATATTCAAAATTTGTACCACAATTATGTTTTGGTCATTCGACAATAGTTGCGTGAGTTTTCGGTTGTAAGAAAAATTGTTCAAGTGATATACTGTGGGCATTTTTGAAAAAATTCAAAATTGTAAGACAAATAAAAGCCAAATAGAAGTTACGGACACCACGAAATATCCATTGAAAGTCGAACATTTTCTTCGAAATATATTTGAGGGCATTTTTGTTATGTTTGATGAATTTCGACAATTATACGACCAATTTTAAAAACAATATTTTTAAAATTCAACTTACACTCAGAAATGTTCCTAACATGGAGTTCCCACATTATTATAACGATTATATTGATCAAATTAATACCAAATTGAAGCAAAGGACATATTTGAAGGAGTTTATTTTTCAGTCTAGGATATGTTCTTACGAAATGTTCATAAATTCAATACACATCATTCTGGTTACGATTTGGCATTATTCCAAAGCATTTTTTCTATCTGATGCAATTTCCATCATATAATACCTGTACGACTCCATCGTACTGTTTACAAGAAAATATAAAATGTACTTTGCACCTTATATTTTTGTATATATCCAATCATAAGGAACACGAGACTAAATGTGGAATCGATCAGATTTTTGGCGGGAGCAACCCCCACCATCGGAATTTGGGAGAACAATTACAAGGTTCGTTTGCTTATCGAATGCTCACGCAATAACTTTTATTACTTCTTATTATAACTTTTATTGTTTTATTAAAAAAGCACCCCAAATTATTTCGCCCATCGAATTATATGAAAGTCACATTTAGCAAATTTCGATATATTTTTTTTCTCGGATAGTATGAATAAATAATTTTTTCTTCCATCAGTTTTACTAAGGAAATGAAAAACATCGACTCTTTACCTTTTCTAAGCCCACTTTTCAATAAATCTGATCAGTTTTTTAAATTCACTACTATACTATACCATACACACAAATTGTAAAATATTACCATCTTATAGATTGTATTTCCTTCACCTGCCACTTTTATATAATCTCTAAGTTCCTCCACTATGTCTTCAGTATTGCTACTTTAGTAATACCTACTAACACAAATTGCTAATAATTTGAAGATATATGCAGGCTACGTTGCTAGTGTACGTCACACGTCATTCTACTGAGACACATGAAATTGAGTGTGAGATTCGCCCTCTAACCACGACCGAGGACTGGTGGCGTTCTTAGGTTAGAAGTCAAGTAAATGTGGAAATGTGAATATTTCGCCGTTTTAAAAAGTTTTGTGTATAAATTAGATCCTTTCTTCTCTACGCCGGTACCCAGGCCGGATGACAACGGATTTATCGGAAGAAGGGGCACAGGAGTGCATAATTCAAAATATAACCAACTCCCTTATTCTATACGCCGGTAACCAGGCCGGATGAGGACGGATTCTTCGGAATGAGGGAGTATTACATTAATTCAAATATAAATACATAAGTACAAATAGTGAATAAATATAGCGGATGCAGCATCGTCTAGAGCGAGACTCGTGCATCCACCCGACGAAGCCCCGAAGTTACGTAACAGAGGTTACGTAATAGGGGAAGTACTGGTATACGTCACGAGTGTCTGCGTGAAACAACTGCATTTCTTTCGTTAGCCATTCAAATAATTGTTCGAACTTCTTTGCCGCATTCCGAAAGTGATTTATATATTGAATGAACGTGATTTTTGTGGAGGAACAACGTTTCTCGACATTTTTTTTTGGTAACCTTCCACAGTCTGAAAATGAAAATATAATCAGGAAAATCTTGTATAGATTTTCCTGAATATATTTTCATTTTCCGACTGTCGAAGGTTACCCAAAAAAAAAATTTTTTTTAAAAAAAATATTCGGCCTATTGATTAGTATGATCATCTCTATGATTTCATCATGAAAAATAGGTTGAAATTTTTTCTGTCAAATAGAGTTCTGATGGGACACCAGTCGAAAATGCCTAACTTGAAAAAAATACCACGTATATTCTTATGAATAATTGCCTTTGAACGATCATATTCGTAGAAGGAATGTGTAGATGCCATAAAGAGATGTTTCATAGAGAATCACCACGCCATTGCCGGACCCTAATTTGTTCAACTTTATAAATCGATATATAAATTTATTTTTCTACGTTCATGCAAAAAACAGAATTTCATTGAACTATATTTAGTGGAAAAACTGGTTTTTTATTGCACTAGTGCAATAAAATGTTTATTGCAGTTATCTTTCATTCTACTACAGCGTTTTGTGATCATGACAAACATAAACATTCAAATCGACGCCATTTTTAGTCCATTTTCTGTGATATTGTATTACATTTTAAACAATTGCATACTTTATATTACTTTTAATAATATTCATTGCATACTGGATTACGGAATTACTAGAAAATGCAATTTATCAAAAATGAAGTTTGAGTTAAATTGTTCCTAACATAGGTATTAGTTCCTAACTTTCTCAATGTAAATCGATAGTGCTAATTAATTATTACAAAATTTGCTATTAATTTACCCTTTTTATTTTCCCACACGTAGTGCCACCTAAATAAAACATTTTTGATTCTTGCATGAACATAGAAAAAAATATTGTATGCAACTCGTGCAAAAAGTGTTTATTGCACTTGTTGCATAAATAACTATCATTATATCAGTCGACGGACTGTACACTCACATTCATTTTAGTTTGATTAATGTCATTCGCCACTATTATTAATGTTTTTTATAAAGGAATAAATAAGTCACATATTTCCATTTTCAATTCATTCGAAAATGGATTTTAGTGAGCTACGAATCATTAACGGTGTTATCTCAAAAAACTATCCACCCTGTAGCAACAAATTCGAGTAATTTAAGCAAATCCAGACAAGTGGGATGGAGGAAAGATATGCCTCCATACCAGACTGACCAACCCTTTTTCAACCCTTCATGCCACAGAAACCCTTCCAGCATTTCAGCTAGCAAAGGATGTATTGTTTCGCAAATTATTTGAAAAAAGTTTACGATTTTCCATCCTCTAATTTGTTCCGAGTTCATATCATCCGAACTTTCCTCTACAGCACTCGAAAAATACCCTCATCGCTCATTGATATACGAATGATAATCTTCCGATCGTTGTTTCAAAAGAATGAAAAGGGCAGAGGCGTTAGCATGAAACTTTGTTATATCAAAATGCGTTTTCACTGGACTCAAAAAGAAATTCAAACCCTTACTCAGTGCTTCATACAATGGTTCCAATTTCTATCCAAGGAATAATTCATTAATCTGGTGTCTTGGATTTTCGAGAATACGAAAAAAATAAAATAATTATTAAAAAACTTTTTGAAGACAAGCTTTCATTCAAATGCACTAAAAAGTTAAAAATAATTGCATTGGATGTGTGACGTAGGTTATTAAGTGAGTTATAGATTCAAAAGCTTTCAGTTTGAATACAAAAGCGACAAGCTTTTGAATCTATAACTCACGGAATAACCTACGTCACACATCCAAAGCAATTATTTTTAACTTTATAGTGCATTTAAATAAAAGTTTGTCCTTAAAAAGGTTTTTTATTAGTTATTTTATTTTGTGCTTTTCGGTGCTTAAGTACGCCTTAATCTATGCATTTCTGTTAAAGCATCGTTATTGTGAGGCATTTTTTTCCTGTAAGTTCTGAGCTATCTAGTAATGAGACCATCTAAAGATGAACTCATCCACCATCTTGGAATTGCCATCTTCAATTTATTAATTTTAACTAAAAATCAATAATCTTCGACTAAATTCAGAATCTCCGACCCCAAAAACCCCGACATACCAATTTTGAATCGAATCGGGCCATAATTACAAAACTCGTCCGCCATCTTGAATTTGTGAATTTTGCTAAAAAATCCATAATCTCCGTCCCCGAAAACCCCCACACTGATTTTGAACATAATCGGACCATAAACACAGAGATCATCGGCCATCTTGGAGCCGCCATTTTGATTTTATTAATTTTACAAAAAATTCATAATCTCCGACCCCGAAAACACCCACATACCAATTTTGAATCGAATCGTACCATAATCACATAACTCGTCCGCCATCGTGGAGCCGCCATCTTGAATTTTTGAACTTTGACAAAAAATTCACAATATCCGTCCGAAGACCCCCGAAGACCCCCAAATACCTATTTTGAATCGAATCGTACCATAATCACAAAACTCGTCCGCCATCTTGGAGCCACCATTTTGTTTTTTTCTCTAAAAAAATGGCATAATGCATTGTCACCGAATTATGAACACCTGCCAAATTTCAGCTCAATCAGATGTCGGCAAGTGCTCCAAAAATGGATTACAAATTTTGAACCGGAAAGAATGGCATAAGAACGAAGAAAAGCTTGTAATAAATACTAGCAGTGATAAACCACATTTTATGAACAGAAAACGATACGATTGTGCGCAAAACAACTCATCAGATTGACGTGGAACCGCACTATCGTACTATAATGAAAATAAAAACCTTATTTATTTACCAAAAATACAACTATTCGATCATAAACATGAATAAATAAAAGCATATGTATAAACAGGGAACTTGGCATCTAAATTTGGGAAAACAGTACAATGGTTCGTTTGTCCATCGAATGCCCACTTTTTTGTCTATCAGAGTTATTAAAAATAAAGCTCACTGTAATATGAGAAAGAGTTAATTTGCCAATCAAATGCCCTGAAAATCACATTCAGCAAATATCGATAATTTTTTATCGTATAACAAAGTTTTTTTCCGTATTTAGGGTGAGTTGTTGGACTAGAACCATTTTTTATCGTTACCACGTTTTCTCCAACTTTGATTTTGGATTCGTTCCAACGTTTTGTAGATTATAGCGGAGTCATCAGGGAAACTGATGAGTGTCCCTTAATTTTTCAATTCAAGTAACAGTACCCAACCCGTTTCTTGTGGGTTTCTAATTCGGAATTCAACTGATAGTTTTTATGGAATAAATATCGTTCGGGCAACAATATAATAATAAATGTATCTGAAAATATGTATGTGATTATGAAATTCTAGGGTATAGATTATGAATAACACCGGGCCCAATATCAAACCTTGAGGAACTCCAATTTCCACGAGTAGAAAAGCAGGGCAGTCACGTTCTAACAAAACAGCTTGCATGCGGTTGTATAAATAAGCTCCCATTAAGGTAATTGCAGATGCAGAGAAACCGATGTAATGGAGGATGGACAACAATAAATGGTGCTCGATCTGATCGAAAGCCTTCTAGCATAATGAGTGCTGTCAATTGGTTTTCATCCATCGCATTGAATATGTCATCTGCGACCTTGAATAGCGCAGTGATACAGCTATAATGAGGTCGGAAAGCTAAGTGTTGAGAAATAATGATACTGTTAGATTCTAGATGAAATTAAAATATTTTTTCGAAAGCTTGAGATAAGATACAAAGAATGCTAATCATTCGAACGGGTGTGTTAGCCACATCCACAAGTACACTGATAAAAATATAATATCGATTGATTTATTTTCTCTTTTTCCGTTTTTCCAAGTGGATTTTTATTCATTTAGGGGCCTAAATACACTGAAACTTCCAGATTCAACTGAAGTGTGAAAATTTGATCAGGGTGATGAATAAGTTCGATTTGAGACAGTGGAATGTACACCTTTCTGCTCGTAATATGTTATTGTTATCGGTCTTTCCTTCATATGCCAGAATTTGCCAGGTCGTCAAAGGGGGTGAAAATGGGGGTTGATATATTTTGAAAATTTACAGAAACCACAAATGGTTTTGTACACCTTTGTGCTTGTAATATGTTATTGATATTGGTCTTCTCTTCACCATTGATGAGACGCCAGAATTTTCCAGGCCGTCAAGGGGGTGAAAATGGGGGTTGATATAAATTGAAAATGCACAGAGGGCACAAATGGCTTTGTACACCTTTCTGCTTGTAATGTTATTGTTATCGGTCTTTCCTTCATCACTTATAAGATGCCAGAATTTACCAGGCCCTCAAAGAGGGTGAAAATGGGGGTTGATATATTTTTAAAATTCACAGAGGCCACAAATGGCTTTGAACACTTTTTAATTGCTTGTAATATGTTATTGATTGGTGATTGATCGGTCTTCTCTACATCACCGATGAGACGCCAGAAAGGGGGTGAAATGGGGGTTGATATATATTACCATTGTCCCTGGTCCAAGCCGGCCGACATTTCCGTTTGTTTTTGCGATTTTTGAGAATAACTCCTAAAATACGCATTTATGTAGAAAAGTGCAAGAGTACTTTTTTGTAGATATCAATATTTACTACAAAAATGTGTAAAAATGTAAAAATGATTATATCTGAAGATATAAAAACGAAAAATGAAGCTATACGGAAGAATTTGAGGAATATGCTCCAAGCTTTCAGAATTTGAATCTCAACGCATAAAAGTATATTTTTCTCGGAAACATAACCTACAATATCCTACTTCCGGCTCAACCGGTGGTGATAACTTTTTTGGGCGCGATAAGAGTAAAATATCTTCTGGCGTCTTATCATAGATGAAGAGAAGAACAATATCAATAACATATCACAAGCACAAAGGTGTACAAAGTCATTTGTGGCTTCTGTGAATTTCCAAAATATATCAACCACCATTTTCAAGCCCTTTAACGGTCTGGCAAATTCTTGCAGCTCATCAATGATGAAGGAAAGACCGATAACAATAACATATTACAAGCAAAAAAGTGTTACAAAGCCATTTGTGGCCTCTGAGAATTTTCAAAATATATCAAACCCCATTTTCGGGCCTGGAAAATTCTGGCGTCTTATCAATGATGAAAAAAAAAATAACATATTACAACAAACAGGTGTACAATGCCATTTGTGGCCTCTGTAGATTTTTTAAAATCACTTCACCACCATTTCACTGTCTCAAATCGAACTTATCCATCAGCCTGATGAAATTTTCACTCTTCAGTTGAAACTGAAAGTCTCAGTGTATTCACGCCCCTAAATGAATAAAAATCCACGAGAAAAAACGGAAAAAGAGAAAATAAATTAATCAGATTTTATTTTTCTCAGTGTACTTATGGATGTGGCTAATTTCACAACCGTATCAGTCGAGGTGATTTCAAGACACTTGGATTGGAAGTTTCAGGTAGTGGTACGATGAATGCTTTTTTCCAGATGGAGGGAAAAATATTGTACAATTTTCTCACGAAAAATGAAGGAATACTTACCTTTTTGTAGATAACATTTTCTATCATGTCATGAAAATTAATTTAAGGAATAAAACGCCACTTATAGTCTCCACAGTTTTCGAAAATGAGACGTACGTAATAATAATTGCATAAAACTAGCTAATAACTAGTTTTTTGTGTTTTTTTTGGCGAAAATGTTGCTAGGTCCGTGATGGTCGTATAAATAATAAATAAATTATAGATTATATTTGCAAAAATAAGCATCACTTATTTTCGAAAAACTTGGAGCACAACACCAGTGGTGTTCATCCCTCGAACTCTTTCATATGGGGTCAGTTTAAATTATTTTTTGAAGTTTGATATAATCTTTATCGCAAAGAATATATATGACTACACAAAAGCATTCTCGATATTTTTTTGAAAATGGTTATTTCAAGAGTTATTTGCAAAAATCGAAAAACCAGCGGAAATGACGTATTTCGTCCTGGACAGGCAACACAGTGGCGATATGATGGTCTATATTCGAGCTAACTCCCTAAAAAAAATTGGTGTACCCAAGGATAAAGGATATTCTATCAAGCTAACCAATGGAGCAACAGGTCAATGAACCTGATGTCCCCTGGACCACCAACTAAAGACGTCATTTAATCATTTGTGTCTCTAAGAAAACTCCAATGAGCGTTTCATTATTTTTATGAAGAGATAAAATAATGCATTGTCCGTTCTGAAGCCTCTTTTCTGAATAAAAACCATATGTCACATGATTCCTCGAATTATTAATAATAATAGTTCATTATGTACAAAAGTAATTCAGTGTTAAAAATATTTATCTCAAGTGAAGATCCCTGCCATTGCACAGAATAAACGAGCATGCCCACGTAAGTTGCCTTGTCTGTGGGTTTTCATTTTTCCATGAACAATAAAAGTATTAGGAATTATAATTATGATGTTTTTTCATTTTCCATTTTAGCTGATAAACAAATTATATGATGGTTAACCACTCAACCGGAAACCTCTCATTCGTATCAATTTATTGGAAATCTCTCATTTAGCGTGTCACTTGACCTGATTAGTTGCAATACTGCTGTCACTGGATCTCATTTAGAAATCGGAAAACCCCACTTGATGTCAATCCAACCCCGAAATAATTTTATCGCTAGTTATCTCTCAGATTGATAGCTCAAACGGAAAAGTGAACGCCTAATCATTTCTCTACCTCAGATTATTACTACATTACATTGTTCACTGGTTGGAAAGATAAAATTGGTAAACAGAATTAAAAAGTAGCTGACTCAAACTCCGTGATTCACCAAGATAAGACAGTGAATTAATGAACGATAAAGAAACTTGTTTTCCGTGGCCAGTTTGCTTTACCGATTATGTTTTTACTCGGAACGATATTTGTATATGCAAAATGGCGAGGTGCGAGAGAGTTCTTGGACAAATTTGTCCCCAACAATGGTGGAAGAATTTGTAGAAAAAATCCCTCGAATAAAGTTCTTCAATGGGATTTCAAATCTATAATATAATGATGGCATAGGAATTTGTTTGAATGTTTTTGTTTCAAGGCACGTTTGCCTAGAATGGTCATAGTCATAAGAGTATCACGATAGTCGTAGAAATGTGGAAATAGTTTACTCTGCTACCATTTTGAATTTCGAATTTTTTTTCTGAAATTATATTACACGACTTAGAAAACCCATAGAATTTGTAGGTGAAATTGATGATGAATAACAGAATGCGTCTGCCATTTTAGAACCACCATATTGAATCATATAAAAATGTCATATTGTATGTCAATCAATCAATTCTTTATTGAAGCTAGTACACAAAGTATTTACACAGGTCATAAAAATAAAACAAGAACAAGAAAATACTCAGAAGTGTTCTGACCAAATACAACCATTGATATAACTGGCTTCTCTAAACTTGACAGCGCTGTGAGAATCTCTAAAAGGCTGACATATATGCTATATATCTCCAAATATCACTATTGATGAATTCCCAAAAGATATCGATAAAATCATGAAAGAAGTTATATACCAAAAAATAGAAGTTATATACTCAAGCCAAAGCATTCATATAG
Source organism: Gonioctena quinquepunctata (assembly GCA_018342105.1). Taxonomy (NCBI): domain Eukaryota; kingdom Metazoa; phylum Arthropoda; class Insecta; order Coleoptera; family Chrysomelidae; genus Gonioctena; species Gonioctena quinquepunctata. The sequence goes on from JAFIRS010000525.1 coordinate 300,871, forward strand.
AGCTAGAAGGGGGTAATATATTGGTGAATGGGTATCTTCTCTGGATCTAACCGTCAACAATAGAATGCCCAACCATTATCAGAGAAGACAGAGTCGTACATCGATATCACTTTGGCATTAGCAAAAATAGCGGCAGATATAAAAAACTGGAGGGTATATGAGGAGGAGTCGCTCAGCTCTCACAGGTAAATATTTTGTGGCATCAAAATAGAAGGCACAAATAACCAAGCATGAGGAGGTATGCTCGAGAGCGAGTGGTAACAGAAAACTGGAAGAACAACTACGGACATGAGACACCAGAAATAAAAACGCTGACTGAAATACTCAAGGATGCCAAGAAGAAAGCATATACAATATTTCCAATAATAACTGACACCTTTCTGGTGGAATGCGGACATCAAAACCAATTGTGGAGGATGCAATAGACTGAGGAGGATGACAAGAGCAAGAAGAAACAGCGAATACCGAATTAGAGAAATAACTCAAATTTCTAATGTCGGCATCAAAGCAAAAGCATTGGAGAGAGTTAGTTGATCAGCTTGACAATGATATTTGGGGAACATCCCACCAGCACCTTACGAAATTGGGGTTGGAAGGAAGCTACATGGGTCAGAAACGAAGAAAAAGTAGCACCCCCTCCTTTCACAATGGAAGAGCTAGAGTTGACTTGTACTAAGTTTAAGCTGGAAAGGCTCCGGGGCTAGACGGGATTGTGCCGGAAACCCATCAAGAAAGAAGCCAGATGAAGTTTTCCTAGCGTAGAACTAGGAATAACGCACGGTCTACTGTCATGTCAAAGTTTTCCCCACAATGGAAGTAAGCATACGTAATCATAATAGCACATACTAAGGATATCGGTACTGAGTCTGCTTCACCCTATCAATCAGACTCCTGGATACCATGGGTAAGCTCTACTAGCCAGAAACGGCCTGTCACTGACCCAGTATGGCTTTCGTAAAAGTTGTCTAACACAAGCGAAAAAAAGCCGTCAGTAGCTCAAAAAATAAAATGTGTGTACTAATAACACTGGACGTGAAGAACGCTTTTGATAACGCCAAGTGTAGTATAATGATTAACAGACTGAGTGATATTGGGATCAGCACATACCGCCAAAATATCATTGAAGCTTACTTCTACGGTAGAATAGAAATCAGAGGTGGAGCTAGTATAGGAATATACTGAGGATCGAATTACCCCAAGAATGCAGTACAGTAGCGTGGAAAGGTCAGATAGGTGGAATCCAGGTTACACCAAATGTGTAAAATACTTGGGTATCTGGTTGAATGATGGCCTGACTTTCAAAGAACATAGAAAGGCTATAAACTAAGAGAGCTGCAGAGTGTCTCAATCAATCATAAAATCTGTAAGATAATTCCAAATTGAGGGGTACCGCAATCTGATTTCAGTGTGTGTTTTATGAAAGGGATTTATTGAATTATTTGATAGAAATTACCCCCTATCACCCCTTTGACGGTCTGACAAACTACCAGATCGATTAATTTACCCTTCCTGAAATACATACTAAGAGCAGATTGTGGTACTACTACATTTGGAAACTTCAATTATTTTATGAAACTACCACCTTATCACCCCTCTGACGTCCTAATGAACTATAAGAGGGCTGAAAATTATTGAATTATTTTATAGAAACTACCCCCTTCTACCCCACCGAGAGCATGAAAAACTATGCAAGGTAGTAGCTTTTTCCTCATAAAAACATATACTGGAAGCAGCATTTTATAAAATTATTTACTGTTTCTACCAGAAACAAGCATTTTCCCATGCCTTATTCGGTCGAGGTATTGAGGGGTGATATCAGTGTAACTTATTCATATACTGTTGCGTGATGTGAACAATTCCTTCCCTTTGACTCCTTCATTCGAAACAGAAAATATAATTACCAACTTTTGTCTTTACGTGTATCTGTGGATGTGGCTAACATCACACTGGTCTAAACTAACAGGAAAAACAATGTTACAAATCCACTACGCTACTGCCTGTTGTTCACGTCTGGTCAATTTCAAGAATGTAGCGAGGTCGACTGGTTGGCGTCACCGAACAATCACGAATCGAGATAATTCATGAAACGACAGTCTAGTGAATTCTAAACTTGCACGTCGCATGGATTCATTGATTCGAGTTATTGGGTTGTTTGGAGAATAATATCAATAATTCAGGGTGAAGTTTAACAGTGCAGTGCGTGATATTCAACAGCGAACTGTGATTGCGTTATTTGTCAGAGAGCATTATTGTGTTGTTTTGTGAATTATAAAGGAGACGAACAATAACATATTTTAATAGCCACAAACTCCAGATTCGTAACACTAAATTTCTAGATGTGAATCTATTCGCAATGTGTAACCAATTTGGTTATGGCTTTCGAAGTCTGAAGTGAAAAACACATTCGTTAAATGTATTTGAAGAACGCCCTGTAAAGAAACTGGTCCAATTTTCTGTATTTAAATTATTGAAGACATAAAATATGCGTCACCGAACAATAAATTCAGTGATTTGTTTGAAAATATGAACAGGATGTTCATAAAATCAGATGTGGAATCATCTGCGACAGAAAGATAAACTTAAGTCACTATCTTCCATCGTTCAACATAACCTCTTGTGGGGTATTCATGTTGAACTACATCTGACAGATATTCTGAAAGGACCCTAACTCAAAAGAAAAATTGGAAATTGAAAATTTGCATTTTCATTCAGATAGTTATTTGATTTTCTATTCCAGTCCTAATTAAGAGCTCATATAGATGAATGAGGCAAAGAAGAATGTTTTCCAAAAAAGAGTATCAATCTATTTCACCTTTTCATCTATTGATTCTTAATTAGGACTGGATTAGAAAATCAAATAACTATCTGAATGAAAATGCAAATTTTCAATTTCAAATTTTTCTTTTGAGTTAGGGTCCTTTCAGAATATCTATCAGATGTAGTTCAATGTTCAGCGTGGCTTTAGCCGGGGAAGTAGTTGTTTTCTGTTAGACATTCACAAAAAATAACTTAATTTTTTTCGTGGATTTTTAAATTCACAGAAAAATCTTTCTATTCAATATTTAATTGAGAATGTTTCCTTTTTCAAAATAAGTTCAGTCTTTTCACATTGTATATCAAATTTGTTTATGGCTTTCAAGGTTCCAAGTAAAAAACACATTCGTGAAATTTATGTACTTGAAGAGTAGTTAATAAAATCGGAGAAAAAGATACGCCACTGTACATAAATTACCAGACGTCAATTCTATTCACATTGTGTCTCGAATTGGTTAAGGTTTTCAAGGTTCGAAGTAACAACACCTTCCCGAAATTTGTGTACCCAAACGCTCTGTATCCATTCACATTTTATTGTATTTAAATCATCAAAAAATCCGAGAAAAAAATGTGTTTTTGTCCAAATATTACCCAGAAAGTAAACCTTTTCGCTAATTCGTTTTCGTTCCTTCCATCTAACCGCATTGAATTCCCCACATTCCATATCACAATAGAATTTTTTGGTATAGCTGGCGCATAATTTTCGAATAATCCAAGAGCGCCCCTCCATTTATCTGGGATATTCGGAGGTGAATGGAGAATTGAAATTCGCGTTTAGCAGGACATCATTTCCGAAGGAAAAAACACTTTTCGTCTTCCCCTATGGTTATAGCTTTTGGTCCGTCGGCCGGCTTTACCGTACTGGGGTGAAGAAGAAGGAGCCCGAAGCCGTATTATTTTATTAGTCGTGTAGAATAGAATGTATGAACTCCAAGGAGGGTCATATAATCTATTTATATTTATATATAGTTAGGGTCAGATATCATTGTCCACGCTTGATGTGGAGTTTCCTCCATTTTTATAGATTTGTTATATATTATGCTGTCAAACCGAATCTGCTATAGGCACTTCAAGCAGAATTGTTATCGTTGTGATGGAAATGTCATGGAACGCATATCCTCGGGGATGGTTGTGCTTCAATTTGTGTATAATAGAAAATATTGTTTCGTATTTATGATAATATTATAAAGCGACAAACAGTAACATATCATTATGGGGTCTTTGTTCCTTTTGAAATGCATAAATCGAAATGCCGGCACTACGCTCTCGCCAAAGGTCTCGCCGATATATTTGGCGTGACAAAAAACCCAAGACGTTGCAATTTACACCAGTCGTGGTAAATGTTCGGCACCATAGACGTCGAACTTGTCGCTGCTGCAGCTTTTCATGAAATATTCTCATTTTAATTTTGTACAAAGCTACTAGAAACAGAAAATTTCGAAAATAACCATCAACGAATCATTTTTCTTCCCTAACTTCTATACAGCTATTTCCATAGCATCGTTGAAATGTTTTTATCCTTATGGTAAGTATGCATCGGTTCCCGCAAAAAATGTTCACCCCGATGAAGATCCAGAAAATGAATTCGTGTGTCTACTTATAGTTTTCCCAATATCAATTGCAGAAGCATAAAAAAGTCTTGAGGCGAAATCCTGTGAGCAGCAGTGGCGGAGATAACTAATTTTATTTATCGCTTCTTGAAGCACTTAAACGTTCGGCTCACATCAGTTTAACAAATTATTAAAATGTACAAAAATATTAAAAGTACCAAAAGCTGCTAAAACAGTTAAACGTTCGATCAACAATACACAAATTATTAAATGTACAAAAACTTGGACAATTACAAAAACGTCGAATTAGGGAGACTAACAAAAACGTCAGCTTCTTTGACAACTATCCAGAGGCGGAGCTTGAATTTTGAATTTTAGTATTAACTGATTTAAATCATCACAGCTTTGCGTTTTTTAAAAGCGAGTTGCCAAAACTGCCATAAATACAAACAAAATTAGTATCATTGAATAGGTTTTTTCGATACCTTTCAAAAGAGGTGTCGCTTGCCGTAAGGTTCCATTTAAAATTATTGGTCACAATGGTCTTGTGACGTCATCTCTGACGATTTCGTCATCTATCATCACTAGTAGGGAAGTTTACAACCTTTAATATTCAGTTTCCAAATTTCACTTGTTTATGTATAATCGTTCCAAAAATAAGAGGGGGGCAGCGGACGTTTGAGAAGCACTGTATGTATAATACAAGGCCTCAATTTTCAATTCAGAATATGTACACTGTCGCTGGCGACAGGCCATTGAAAATGGATTTCCAGTCCCTTGCGGAAATATGTAACAATTTTAATCAGATAAATTGATTCAGGATATATGTATATTTGTGAACTACGCGTTTTATTGCATATGTCCGGTAAAATTACTACTCTAATCACTCATTTCTTGAATTTATTGTAAAATAAATAGTTCTCCCAAATTATTTCATTTTAGGAAGTATATAAAGACAAGGAAGAAGTGCGAAAAAAATGAAAATTCCGTACTTATATCAGGAAATATTGTAGAAATGGAAAATATTCAAGTGATTTCAATTGGCAGATGAATTGAATGAAAGTTGACCTCCGATTGTTCATTATTGAAGATAGTAATACTTTTAAGGCGTGTAACTCAAACCCAGTCATTGGGTGCATAATATATATATATATATATATATATATATTGTAACGAACCTAGGCCGGACCTGTCGCCTCCCGCGTCGCCATCGACAGCGATGAGATCATCCCCGGAGATATTCGAGAACCATCCAGCCGCTCTTCCGCGTAATGCAACGGTCAATATTGGAAACAATTGGAACATGCCGTCGCCAACTGGAAGAATTCGAAACATCGAGAATGCTGTATCGGAGATAAATAGACAGTCCTCAAGAGGGAGTGAACAGTCTGAACGAGCCCATACCATCGAGCTATACAGTGGCGTAGTAATATAAATTAAGTTGTAGATTAAGTGTTAAATAAATTAGTTAAACCAAGTTAAGTTTATTTACGTTACAATATATATATATATATATATATATATATATATATATATATATATATATTATATTATATTATAAAACAATTATTAGTTTCAATATGACATATATCAATTGAAAATAAATCCTTCAAATAATAATTCTCGTGCCAAACACTGCGAAGTGATTTTTGGAGCTCAAAGTGCAAAATCGTAAAAGATCACGAACCCTCCAAAGTCTAAATTGGGAAATTGTGTTGAAAACAAATAGCGCCAGGCAGTAATTCTTCAAGAATGTCATAATATTCCAAAAATAACTACGTTTTGTTTGTATGAAATTTACTTATCAGGGCTTCAGATAAATGGTGTATTTAAGTTTAGCTCGTGATGAAATAGGTTAGCTACACAGTGCGGCTTTTTATACCCCCTCCCCCCTGTTACCTTTTGAACGTAGAACAATGAAAAAAAAAAGGTATATTATGATATCACCGATACCACTTTTTGACATAAAAGACATTGTGATTGCCCGATAGATGGCGGGGAGGGGCTTCAAACTTCAAAATTTTAAATGGTCTTGTGGTACATCGTTGAAAAGATAGTTCAATTCTCTTTCCAACCATCTAAATGTTTTTATCATTTCGTTGATTTGTTTTCTCACAATGTGCATTTGAAATGTCAAGCATAAGTGCGGCTTTTTATAGCCCCCCCCCCCTGTTAACCTTTGAATGGTTCGATGTAGAACAATGAGAAAAAAGGTATTGAATGATATCACCGATGCTACTTTTTGAAATGACAGACATCGTGATTGCCCGATAGATGGCGCGGGGGGGCATCAACAAATAGCATTGGGGGTTGGTTATGTGTGGCTCATCGTTGAAAAGACAATTCAATTTCCTTTCCAACCATCTTTTTTTTATTTCGTTCTTACGTTTTTTCACAATATGCATTTGGCAATTACCAAAACTTCCGTCTCCTCCGAAATTGATTTTCGGCCAGCTTCACTGGCCCTATGAACAGTGCCAGTTCTGTTGGATTTGTCAACCAGTTCCCACGAATACTTTCGAGTTATTGGATGATCGGGAATTTTTCATTAAAAATTATCTCTGCTGTATGGTAGTTCCCACGGGCCTCACAAAAAATGTAGATTGCTTCAGTTTTCTCTTCGATAGGACGTACGCAAACCATGATAATGTTTCAAATTCAAAATAATATTAGTAGAAGTAGAATGAAACTCTTCTTTAAATACAAATGCGATAATATAAAGAGCAGGTAAGTAATAATATAATCATTGTTACATTAGAAATTCTTAAACATCGACAAAATAATCCAATTTCATAATGGGCATTTCTAGGTTACTGCTTGATTATCTGTTTACTAAATCCGATAAATGATACCCTTTATAATTATGGTCATTAAAAATAAATGAGTTGGGTATTATTTGAGTATAATCTCTTGAAAAGGCTATAAAAGGTATTGTATAACGAAACACGTGACGTGGTTTTGTAAACCCAGTTTAGTGAAAATCATTCAGTGAATTGAGTGTCTTTTGTTTACTTCAATATGGATTTTCCTCAACTATCAGCCGCAACAATTCAAAAAATTGGATTTCTCTATGGATTCAAAATTTCTACCTAATTAAGCTTTGAAACGAATTTGAAAACGAAAAATCATTTGAGTAATGAATCTTCCTCTATTGACCGTATCAGTGTTACTCATCGCAATTGTGATTCCGTAGAACAACCATAGTTGAAACTATAATGGAATTACCTTTTCAACGGTGTGCAACTCGACCTCTATGACTTCCGAAATTTTCAAGTTGTCATGCCCTCAGCGCCCTCTGTCGAGTAATTGTAATTTCTTCTCTCCAAAAGTAGGATCGGTGATACCATTCAAAATATTTGTTGTCCCATTGTTTCAAATGAAACCGCTCAAAAGTTATCGAGATAAGGACACCATTCGGATCCGCATTTATGTTTGACATTTCAAATGCACATTGTGAAAAACAAATGAACGAAATGATAAAAACAGTTAGATGGTTGGAAAGAGAATTGAACTATCTTTCCAACGATGTGCCACATGACCCCCCATGCTATTTAAAATTCTGAAGTTGATGTGCCCCCCCCCCCAATCTATCAAGCAATCACAATGTCTTTATTTCAAAAAGTAGTATCGGTGATATCATACAATCTTTTTTTTCATTGTTCATAAAACGTTGCAAATGTGGGGGGGTAGAAATCCGCAACGTCACACATCAACGAAATGAAAAAAATTAGATGTTTGGAAAATAATTGAATTATCTTTTCAATGAAATACAGTAAATTTAATTTCATTTCTTTTAATAAATTATATAGGTCCTAATTTTTCATAAAACGTTGCAAATGTAATTTCATATCACTTCTTCATTAATGTAAAGACTAGAGAATTATTTTCCAAAACTTACTAATGATTTTATGAATATTTTGAAAAAAAAATCGTTTTTTAGTATGGCGCCCATTTAAAGACCTCCTATCAGTATGACATTGCTTCTTTTCATAAAAATTGACATTTCTTAATCAGTATGGCGGGTACTTAGACCGACAAGGTATGGATTTTTTTTATCATTGGGTGAAAAAAGTTGCAAGTATTTCAAGAGAGCATAAAAAATTACACTTTTAATTGAGTATGGCGGAGAGATTGAGACGCTGCATCGGTATGGCATACAACACCTAAATAATTTGGCTGTCTTATGTATAATATAAAACAAGAGCACCTTTTTTTACACATTTAAAAAATTGCGCAGCGCAACGCCTACATTTACGGCCGCCATACTTGCACTGACCTGTTATTTATAACACCGGCTTACTTCTCAAAAAGTTTTAGCTTTGAGCTAATCATACGTGTTATTTTTGCTGGCTCTTGGTCTATCTCAAGCTCATCGGGAAGTAAGTTTAAAATCGATTGCAAGATTTGTAGCGGACAAACAGACACGAAAGCAAGGTAATATAAACGTGGTAAAATAGCAATCTCTATCTATGGGTGTGCAAAAAAAATGATATATTGGGTGACCCACGATAAAAGATAATTCTCTATAGATAAACATTTTTTTGGTATCGATATTTAAGACCGGAAATTCACCTTTGGCAAATGGGACAACCTGTATGTGTATTCGAACTCAACAGGTAATGAATAAATGCTGGAATTCCATTTTGATTGCCATTTGTTATTTCAATTTGCAAATTTATTCATAATCCCTACTTGACTCATAGCTCGTTTTCAATTCTGCTAATTGAGAAAATAATACATACTGATTTAAAACAATTTTGACCAAGTCGCAGCATTCTGTATTCAAATAAGCACAAAAATATGCCGGTTGTCCCATTTCGATACCTGAATTGAAACATCGATATGGGTAAGCGGTCATTTTGACTATAATACATCACTAAGATGGAAATGGAGAAATTGAATGAATCACAAATTCAAGATGGAGATCTCCTAGTAAGTTTTGATGTCGAAAGTTTGTTTACTAATGTCCCTATTGAAAAAATTCTGGAAATCGTGAAAGAAAGATTAGAAAATGACACATTATTGAAGACAAGAACAAAACTGAATGTCAGTGCCATCATAGAATTACTCAAACTATGAGCAGAAAAAACATATTTCCAATTCAAGAACGAATTTTATCAACAAGAGTTTGGTATGGCGATGGGTTCTCCTTTGTCGCCCATTTTAAGTAACATATTCATGGAATACTTTGAAGAATCCTTCGTTGAAACATTCCACAATGGTCCAAAAATATGGTGGAGATACGTGGATGATGTTTTCGCTATCTGGAATCGAAGTGAGGAGGAATTTAAAAAAAAATTGGATCATATTCCAAACAGTTTGCAATTCCAACCAGAATCTACAGGAAGAAATAAACCTCATAAAATCTGTTCTCAAGGAAAATGCATATCCGAATCAGTTTGTGGAAAAAACAATCACTGACATTGAAAACATAAATCCACCAAACAACCATTCAACACAACCAACAGGAGTACTCCCACCACCTACACATTTCACAACCAACATAATACCTTATGTCCCCGGATTATCTGAGAAGATCAAACGGATTGGACATAGGTGTGATGTGAGAACATCTTTAGAACAACAAACACACTGAGATATATACTAACACAAACAAAACCAAAAAACGCCGAAGAAAGTACCAAAAACTGTGTTTACAACATACCTTGTTCGTGTGGTGATAGTTATATAGGTGAAACGTCAAGACCATTAGAAGTGCGCCAAAGTGAACATCAGAGTTACATCAGATATCGACAAATAACCGGATCAAAAATTGCAGAACATATCCTCACATGGCGATCTACGATTGAATGGAATAGGACGAAAATCTTGATGAAAGAACCACATCAAGACAGGATAAAATTGAAAGAAACGGCCAGTATTCTTCTTTCCAATAACAACTGATTTTCAACAAATTCTGTTACCTCTACTCAGAGAGGAAGTGAGATATGGTAGAATGCTAATAAACTGATCTGAACAACATCCCATATATCAAATGAGCAATACATCACTCTAAATTTTTTTGACAGATCTCAATTGACATCCGTCATTTGAAAAAGCGAAAAATACTCTGCAAGAAAAATCCAAATTATTCAAACAATTAAAGGAGATTCAGAAGATTTTGAGAACGGGGGAGATATAGTCCCCGAAACGTCAACCAAAAACTATATAGAGAAGTATCTTTTGAATTTTTACTATTTTTTATAGGCAAATTCAGGGAACGACAAGTTACTGACAAATTGAATCATTTTTCTATAGGAAATATAATTTGGTGAACGCAGTAACTTATCGGGGTGAAATTAGTTTGCCCTTTCTACACTTGTATAGATTTTCCTGATTATATTTTCATTTTCAGACTGTGGAAGGTTACCCAAAAAAACATGCCAAGAAACGTTGTTCCTCCACAAAAAATCACATTCATTCAATGTGGCTCTGCTCTGGAGTATAACCACCTACATCAAGCGACCAGAATTATAATTTTACCTGGCTATCTGCTGAAATAGCTTGAAATATAAACAGTCTTGTTTGAATACTATAGGGTCTCTATTCGTATCGCTAAATAAGCCACAGCGACTATTTTTCGTACCGTAAATATCCCTAATCTACGAACCTCGCAAACCTTGTTGCCCGTGTACCATGAAAATGAAGAGAAACAGATGGAATTTTAGTCGGAAATAAAATGTATATTAAATCATGGAACGCTGCCCCAGGTGTATTGATACTATCAAGGGTTTATAACTGAAACAAAGTTTTGAATAATTACCGTTCATAAAATTCCCCGTTATTCAATTCTGCCAAGTTTGGCGGTAAATAATCCAATAATGTAATGGCGCTTTTAGGCGAAATTCATCTCACAAAGGCGGAGAATGATGTGATATTTTGTTTTGTATTATTGGAGTGCTTTCAAAATAATATTGTTAATGGAAAGAAGACGAATAAAATACATCTATTTCCAATTCCATAACTCCAAAATTACCCATTTTATTCCCATTGTATTATCAACCTACGAACAATGTGTACATACATACAGGGTGTAATCTAACCTCTTGCACACCCGTGAATGACGAGTGTATAATGCCATTTTATAACGAATAACAGTGGTTAAAAATCTGAAAAAAAAATCGACAAAGTTTTGGGTAGCGCCACTCGCCTAATTTCAGGTAACCTACTCAGAGGAAAACTTTGGCAATTGCCGAATCCAATATACCCGAGATGCATATTCAATTTCAAAGTGAAGAAAACCGCTAACCTAGTTAAATCAAAACTGGTTATAAAGTCAGAACTAGGTGACTTCATACTCTGCTTTGAGGCACTTATCATAATTATCACAGTCACTTGTAAGAAATAAACGACACGAACAGTATTGAAAAGGGAAACATTCGCAATTGAATATTGTTTCGAAAAATAATATCATGACCATTGTAGTGATTCAGACTACAGACTACTTGCCAAGCAAGATTATCTACTAGTGTTTTCTGATGTATTTACAGAAGTATTTTATATCTGACTCATTTCAATTAACCTTTATGGCGAGTATGACTGCTTTAACTGAACCTTTATTTGTTTAAGTAAACGTATATATACATTTATTTTTTTAGTTTTTAGAGTGTGCTAGTATTTTAAAGTGTTTTAAGTAGGTTTTTTTTCGTGTAACCACATTTATGTGTACGTTTGAGTATATATGTGTATGTGTACATATGTGATTTTGTAAATATGTACATATCAATCCCAAGACTTTACTATTACTTACTACAGATTATTATTCTGTGACTTGTATTACACTTGTCAATAAGAATTAATTTCTTCCGACAATAAAGTATATTTTGATTTGACTGGCTGGTGAATGAAAGATCCTAATTAGCAACCAATCAGAAAACAGTGCAGGAGAATTAATTTGAACATTATTGTCTTTGTCTTCTGCTGGCTCTTAAAACTAAACACCGAGCTGTTCCGTGCGTATTTTGAAGACTAGAAGACAAGATGAACCACTCGTCATTTATGAATGAAGTAGTAAATTCCAATGCTGGTTGAATTCTGGAGTCGCCAATTACTGTGCGGGCGTACTAGATATATTAATATAATATAAATACATTTTTTGATAGAATGGCAAATTTTTTAAAAGACAAAACAATATTGTTCAAATTACTTCTCGTGCACATCGCGTACTGTTTTCTGATTAGTTGTTAATTGAGATCTTTCATTCACCAGCCAATCTGAAAAAAACTAGTAGAATCTAACAAACTTTCGTTCGTAGACAGCTTTGTAAACCGTGCATGCAAGAATCTTGCTTGGCAACAATGTTCAGTTCACGTGTTCTGAATGTCTGAATCACTACAATGGTCGTGATACTATTTTTCAAAACAATGTTTCCCTTTTCAATACTGTTTGTGCTGTTTGTTTCTTACAAGTGATAATTATAATAAGTGCCTCAAAGCAGAGTATGAAGTCAACTAGTTCTGACTTTATCACCAGTTTGCATATAACAAGGTTAGTTGTTTTCTTCACTTTGAAATTGAATATATATCTCAGGCAGCCTGCAATGTGTACATTTATCACACAATCAGTTAAACATTCTACCTTATTCAAATGTCGAGTTAAATGTTTATTGAATTCGGCAATTGCCGAAGTTTTCCTCTGAGCAGGTCACCTGAAATAAATCGGGAGGCGCTACCCAAAATTTTGTCGAATTTTACAAAAAACAAAATGTGTTTTCAATTTTTTTTTCCAGATTCTCAACCACTGTAATTCGTTATAAAATGGCATTATACACTCGTCATTTACGGGTGTGCAAGAGGTTAGATTACATATAAAATAAACTTTAACAAACTCTTTTTCTCATTAATATATCGTAATATTCATCCATCTAAAGAGTAACGGCTAAAATACAAACTTTTTTTCGATTATTTTATTATTTAATTTTTTCGGGATTCACAAAAACCAGTCTGATATATTTCAGCACATGATTGAATACTTAGAAATCTTAGATAACTATTCTGAAGTTGACACCAAAATTTTGATTGATTTTCAAGACTATATTCAGGTAAGTGCAGGGAAAAGCAAAAATGGCATAGGGGTGGCGCATTTTAATATTAGAGGTCTTCGAAAACATTTTGATGAATTATTGGCCTATATAGAAACGACGAAAACATTTCTAGACGTGATTGTTCTATCGGAAACGAGAAAAATTGAAAATCTAGATGATTCACAATTCCGAATTACAACATTTATTATAATGAGTCATTTTACATTATATGGATGGAACAAATAATATTACAGTAAACTACCGAGTAGTTTACTACCTACCTAAAAACAAAAAAGTGGGACTAACCGCAATATACCGCTCACCAGCAACAAATAAAAATGAGTATATAGAAAATTTAGAAGTCTACCTAAATAATCTGGAAAAAGCTGGGCTAGAAATATACATAGGAGATATAAACATTGATATAGGAAAAAAAAATATTGTTGTGATACAAATAGCTACTTAAATCAATTAAATGCAAACGGCTTCATATCCTATATAAATAAATCCACGAGGGTCACAAAAGATTCCACGTCCATAATTGATCATATTAAGAACAACCCCTGAAATACACAAAATTATTGAAATTGAACCAATTATACCCCATTTATTTACATTTCTGCACCCCCTTGCACTGACACTATAAACACAGATGAACATCAACAAAGTCATCACCTAAATCTGCAAAATTTAGATAACTTATTGAGCATCGAGAACTGGGAGAATACTTTAAATAAAAAAAAACCCACAACAAGCTTACAACTGTTTCATTGACAAACTAAATATTTACATAAATAATGCAACTAAAATTAAAAAAATACTAATACATAAAATAAAGAAAATCAAACCATGGATCACCTATGGAATAATTACAGCAATCAAACAAAGAGATCATCTTAAACATCTATTAATTAAAAAATATTCACAAGACCTAGAGGTCGAATATAAAAACTACAGAAATAGACTTAACCAATTAATTAGAAAAACTAAAAATGAATAGTATCAGAATAAAATTGAAGAGGCAAATGGGGACTACAAAAAACTCTGGAATGTAATAAACGACGCATCTGGAAAAAACAAAAAAATAAACACATTGAAAATACAATAATTGTTGATCATCAAAATATGCCCATAAAAGAAAATAAGACTAAAGCAAACAAATTTAATACATTTTTCACAGAACTCTGATACAAAATGACAAACAAAATAGCTCACACGACTTTACCACAAAATTTTTTAAAATCAGAAAAAAATAACTCATCAATATACTTAAAAGCAATAACAAAAAATGAAATAATTATCATAATATCAAAATTAAAAAATAGCAGCTCTCCTGGAAACGATAAAATCACAGCCAGAACCATTTAACCCCTATCTTTAAAACAGGAGACTCCACTCTCATGAATAACTATAGACCCATTTCTGTCATCAATAATTTTGCCAAAATATTTGAACATGCTTTGAAAAACAGACTGCTTGATTTTTTCAACATGCACAAAATTATAAGACAGACAGTACGGGTTTATTAAACAATCTAGTACTGAAAACGGCATAGCCGATTTCCTCGAAAAAACAGTGCGAGCTATAGATGAATCATCTAAATGTCTGGCTATTTTCCTTGACCTTGCAAAGGCCTTTGACATAATATCCTTATAAAAAAATTAGAAAACTACGGAATTCGAGGTATCGCATTGGACCTGATGTTAAACTATTTGAAATATAGACCACAAAAAGTGAAGATTGGAAAAGAAGTGAGCTCAGATTTGACTGTCAAAATGGGTGTACCACAAGGGACTATCCTGGGGCCACTTCTTTTCTTGGTTTATATGAATAATGTAGTTCAAACATGAGATTTATCTTCCAACATAATATGCTATGCAGATGACACAGTCTTGATACTCACAGGTACAAGCTGGGAAGAAATAAAGAAAACCGCAGAAGCAGATCTAAGAAAATTACAAATTAGGCTGGACCTACTGACCCTTAACGTCATCAAAACTAAATTCATACCTTTTACACCTACAGTTAATACGCAACCCCCTATAGATTATTTCATAAACCTTCACAAATCAAGTTGATAGTAATATATGTACCTGCCCAGAAATAGATTAAGTATCATCTATAAAATACCTAGGAGTGATTCTGGATCAGCACATTCGCTGGACCGAGCACATCTCGAATGTCAATAAACGACTGAGAGCGTTACTGCACAGATTTTACACATTAAGAGATATCCTATCACGCAAAAACCTACTAATGCTTTATACTTCTCTAGTAGAATCCATTCTGAGATACAGTACTATAATAGGGGGAGGAGCTTTCGTAAACAACTCACGTCCTCTACATATCATACAAAATTCCATCATAAAAATTATATTCAGGAAAAAGAAACAGTATTCCACAAAATTACTATATGAAGAAACGGAAATCCTTCCAATCAGCCTTTTGTATGCTCATCAATGTATAATTCGAGTATACACAACTAAAAACTCACTTCAAAGCAGATCTGTCCAACCAACTAGACAAACTAGAAATGAAGAATTAGCAATACATACATTAAAAAAGCTATAACCCAGAGAACGTTTCTATTTTTCGGTCCAAAATTTTACAATTCAATACCGGTACATTTAAAAAAAATTGACAAACTAAGTAAGTTCAAAACTGAAATAAAAAACTATATCTAGAGAAACAAGGAAACATTTTATAAAATACAACGATAGTTATTACAAAAAAAAAGCTCATCCTACCTGTTGATGCTATCCCTATCCTATCGTCGAATATCATCAGAATTTTGGTTAAAATTAATGTGCACATATAAAATACACATGTGTGTGAAGTCATGCTTTACACTAGTGACAGTTACCTTTTCTACTTTTTTCTTGTTGAATTTTTGCCCGCCTAAATTTTTAGCATAGTTTATGTACAGTACTAATAGTTTTTAGAGAAGCCTTGGATACAACACACACACAGGCAATTATGCCTGGTATGTTGTACTCAGAGAGCAAATCTAACCCCATATTTGTAAAAAAAATTCAATATTTTTGTACATGCAATACTTTGAATATGTTTGATTTGATTTTAACACCCTGTATAAACCACAATACTATTGAATTCAGCATCTGTTTTAGTTTCTCATTATGCTAATTTCCAAGTCATTCAATTCAATATAAACTGTCAAGGTACACTGTTTTTGAACAGAAAAATCAGCATTCCAGGATGGATTTTGTAAACAGAAAACATTTACAGCGATTAACCCTAATTTTTTTGTGCATTGATGGAAAAAATATGGTGTACTCGTCAGCCATGTAGGACAGCATGTGCAAAATTTTTGAATAATCAGAGGTGATTTATTGAATTTTTTTAAATCTCCAAGGCGCTAGTGGATGAATGAACGTTAATACTAGTTTTAACGCGAACATGTGAATAACCTACATTGCAATCGCGAATCCGATATGGATTAGATTGTTTGTAAACTAATTCCATGAATTTATACAATTCAAGTCATTGTTTAAGTCACAGGGATACTGTGATATGATTCACACAAATAGTGCGGGGAAATTAAAGAACGATTTTATGTACAGTACAGAGTGATTTTCAGCAGTGCAGTGAATCGTCTTGTTGCAGCTAATGAAGACATCTCAAACCTCTTGAATTATTCCATCACATTGTTTCAGATTAGTTGAGGCCAAAGGCGACCCATTTTTTACAAAAGAATTAGGTAATTTTTTGGTTATATTTTGATTACTCTTTTTTTTTCTTTTAGAAGGGACAACCTACCAGCTGATTTTCTGTATGTTGTGATGAATCACCCTATATATATATATATATATATATATATACATATATAATTATATATATATATATATATATATTTCTCCCAATTTCTAGACCACATATGTTTATATTCTTTATTTTCTCGGAATAAGGGCCTTAGTCATCCGACGTTTCGACATTGTTTATGGCATCTTCAGGTAATTTAATATAATTCAACTGTTATTGTTTCATTATGATTCATGTTTCATGATTGAATGAACGTTATAATAATAATAATAAATAACGGTGCAAGGGTACAAACAATGTTAAAATGGACGATATAAAAGTAAATAGAGTATAAGAATATATGTATATATAAAAGTGTATAATAGTCAAATTTATAAAAGAGTAAACATAGAAGGTAACAATTTAAAAGCACCTTGATTAATAAATATAAAAAATATGAGTGAGTCAGTTAAAAGTTTTCGTTGAAATATTCAATCATGAAACATGAAACGAAATAATGAAAGAATAACAGTTGAATTATATTAAATGACCTGAAGATGACATAAACAATGTCGAAACGTCTCATGGAATAAAAAATACATAGACTGACTAAGGCCCTTATTCCGAGAAAATAAAATATATATATATATATATATATATATATATATATATATATAAATATATATTTCAATTTCTTGGAATAAAGGTCTGATTCAGTCAATTTATATATAAAATACCATGTCGAAACGTAGTTAAGAGAAATTATATAAATTGACTGAATCAGACCTTTATTCCAAGAAATTGAAAAAAATATATATGTGGTCAAGAAACTAAAGAATATATATATATATGTAAACTAAGTTCATGCACACCCGTAAATGACGGGTGTATAATGCCATTTTATAACAAATTAATTTGTTTGAAAATAAAAAAAAAATATTTTTTGTTTTTCAAATTCAACAAACTTTTTTTGAGAACCGCTGTCCGCCTAACCTCAGCTGACCTGCTCAGAGCCGTAAGAAAACGCTGGCAATTCCCGGATGAGATAAACATTTGAATCATGTGGAATGTTGAATCTATTGTTTGGTAAATGTACAAAAAGTACAAATGTACAAGCATTTATTGCAGGCTGCCTGCGATAGGTATTCATTTTGACTGTTATGAAAACAAACGAACCTCGTTACATCCAAACTGGTAGATGAAGTCAGAACTAGTAGATGAAGTCAACACAGTTTGAAGCCCTTAACAAATCACAATTAAAAATCAGTTGTAAGAACACAAAGACTGTTTGTGTATGTTATTAAAGATAATATCGCTGGCCATTGTGACCTTGTGATTCAGAATGTCCGATAAACAGTGTTGCCAGGTAGTGTTTTCAAGATTCTCGCACGCGCCTCTAGTTGGGAATTCTAAAGCTGACAACGGACGTTCGTCAGATTCAACCACTGTATTCTGAATTGGCTGGTGAATGAAAGATCTTACTTAGCAACCAATTAGAAAACGCGATATGTACGAGAAGTAATTTTAACATTCTTGTCTTTGTCTTCTGCTGAAGTTTGTTCTTACAACTAAACACCGAACTGTTACGTGCGTATTTTGGAGAGTAGAAGACAAAAGAAATTACTTCAAATCAAATTGGAAATTTCAATTCGAAAAAAGCATTAATATTGATTTTGAGAAATTCTCAAGCAGAAGTGTTTTGAACTGACTTATGCAATCGATTATTGGTTCAGACAAAATTCGATTTCCTTCAATTGAATAAAACTCGCCTAGTCAATTAGAAACTTGAGAACTGTCTATTATGCTTTGTGTGTAATCTTGCTCGAGGTATTGGATTTGCTTTTGGAGGTAAACCACTTCATCTCCAAAAGCGTTTTTCAGAAGCGAGTATCGAGAGCCATATCTGGAATTCCGTTGACTCATTCATGGAAAAAATATTTCATCAGTATAAAATAATGACATTACCGAGCTAAGTATTTGAACTTTGCACTCACATTATCAAGACAATAAACACGTTTGTTAACTAAGATCGCATAATATGCAAAACCGATTTTTAATCAGTTCTACAGACGTAAGCCGGGATATCGATTAATATAAAGTACAGGTAACTAGGGCCTCTAATTATATACCGTTGAGGAAAGACCATTATTCAAAAAAATACTTGTTTTATTGAAAAATGAATAACCATGAAGTTGGGATTCCATTCAAACCTTCCAGTTGATTTCATCATTTCAATAAATTGTCATATATGTATGATTGAACCAATTGCATAATATGAACAAATTTAGGTATGGTAATCTACCACTTCTATTCTATTAAAATTTTATCATTGTTATATATGTTTGTTGGAAGCGCTCTGTTAGAAAATTACATTTCCCAATATATTTTTTGTAAAAAGAATGAATGAAGAATTGAATAATAACGTTTTAGAAATCCTGGTAATTTTTTTCAAAAATTACTATGAATATAAATGCGACACCTATGGTTCAACAATGCTGACACATGTTAGACCCACTCGATGACGAATACGTTTAGTGGCAGAATGTCATAAATCTGCCTGTCTGTTGAAGGAATTTGCTCAATTTACAGGACCAGAGATTTAAGTACGCTGTCTTACTCATGTTTATAAAAATAGCTTTAACGTTGTTTATTCTGCAGTATCTAGAACCATGAAGACAAAATATGTACAATGACATGACTTATTCACCTTGTACAGTGGTATCTGCTTACATTATTATTGTTTCGCACGATACAAAACAAGCCGAACAAAAGTTGTTAAGAGATTCACGACAATGGAATGCTCACTGGGAAAATGTCCTTTTTTTTCAAGCAGGCACGGAATATGTGTTACTGTGACGATAAGCTGAAAATTAAATATTATTAGACACCAACAATAACCGAGTTAAGGAGGTGATGCCTAACGAAAATGTTACGGTTTCATTATACGGTTGATTTGAAATGACGGATAATCACTGAGAAAGTCTGCCTTAGAGGACATTCAATCTGGAACTCGTTAATGTTTGATATCGATTTCATGAGTAGGACATATTTTTTCTGTGGTGGCAACTGCAGTAGAGGATATCAGGATTACCATGAGCTGCTTTATTCCGGTTACATTAATCAATTACTAGGTACTCTAACAAGATATCTACGCTAATTGTTCATGAAGCAACATGACGGAAATATAGTGTGCCAATAAAAAAGGAAGCATGCGAAAACCTACACAAAATCAAATTAATGATTGTATTTCAAACATTTATGGGCGTTTCTTGATCATGTCATGAAAAAAATCGAAAGAACTCTATACCTTAAGATCGTTCTGTACCAGGTCTTCCGGAGCGACTGAAAAACGTTAATAGGATAAATCATCATTTCAACTGCATCACACATCCAGATAAAACTGACTATAGATATATATATATATATATCGGGTTTCTGTCCGCGTTCTTGGTCCTGAAAATGTCCGATTTCGGCAAATTCACATTTGCCATCTTCAGGTGATGTCTCGATCATTCGATTGTTTCGAACTCAACTGATGTTTTTGTGTTGTGCTCCTCAATTTGTAATGGTGGTTAGTCGATTGCGCAATCGCTGTTGGAACAGATGCAATATCTATTAAGATGGTTCAGTTAGTCAAACAGAATACTTTCATATTCAACATATCAATAAACACAAGCACTATTCATGAATTGGTTCTTCCTTTGGCGAAATGCAATAATCCCACCTAATCTTCCGATTAGAGACCCGTAAGTGTTTTTCTTCCTCTTTCCAAAGCTCTCGAAATGATTGTCACATATTACATTTGAGAATTACCTGAACAGAGCAAATCACAACAACCTGCTCTTCTGTTAATCACGTATGATCTTTTCAAAGCTGCGGATAACGGGTGAGTGTCCTGTTTGATATTACTGGATCACAACAAAGCATTTGATACTTTGGAACATTCCATTCTCCGCTCAAACTCAAGTACTTTGGTTTCTCTAATAGGGCTTCAGATTTCCCACACAATTATCTTCTTACTCGTACCCAGTTGTTATTTCGGATGGAATTACGCTTAATCCTTTGAAAGTGGGTTTCGGTATTCCTCAAGGTTCCATCTTAGGGCCCCTTATCATTTCAATCAATATTTCTGATTTTCATGAAATAAGCTTTTTGTTTCGTTCAATTGTCATAATCTCAACGCATCTCGAGAAAATATAAACAAAGACTGTTATTTGGTTCAAAGAAAAAAGTGTATAGTTGTTGAGAACAAGGATTTAGAATTGTGAATTGAGACTGATCTATGATTCCCCAAATATATGATCCACTCTTGTCAAGTGTCCTGTAATGTACTCAGGAAATTATACATGGCCCATCCTCCTGAAAATCGACCGAAAGCGCCTTCAAAGAAAATATTATCTTTTGGTTCGCATTCGAAAATTTGATTACATAGCATAGGATTCTGGTTGTTATGATGACAATTCAGAAAAAGATTTCCTTGTGGCGGAGATATATACCGTGCTTCTCAAAAGTCCCCTCCCCCCCCCACTCTTATTTTTGGAACGATTATACATAAACAAGTGAAATTTGGAAACTGGATATTATAGGTGTTAAACTTCCCTACTACTGATGATAGATGACGAAATCGTCAAAGATGACGTCACAAGGCCATTGTGACCAATAATTTTAAATGGAACCCTACGGCAAGCGACACCTTTTTTAAAAGGTATCGAAAAAACCTATTCAATGATACTAATTTTGTTTGTGTTTATGGCAGTTTTGGCAACTCGCTTTTAAAAAACGCAAAGCTGTGATGAATTAAATCAGTTAATACTAAAATTCCAAATTCAAGCTCCGCCTCTGGATAGTTGTCAAATAAGCTGACGTTTTTGTTTGTCTCCCTAATTCGACGTTTTTGTAATTTTCCAAGTTTTTGTACATTTAATAATTTGTGTATTGTTGGTCGAACGTTCAACTGTTTTAGCAGCTTTTGGTACTTTTGATATTTTTGTACATTTTAATAATTTGTTAAACTGTTTAAGTGCTTCAAGAAGCGAAATGGTACCTGCTTTAGGCGATAAAGTAGCAGCGATCCTAATTCTTGGTGAAACTGGACAAAATATTCATGCAGCAGAACGCATTTTTAATGAGAGGTTTCCCGATCGCCCCGTTTCGAGGACATATTTAAGGGAGCTTCTTCGTAAGTTTGAAACAACGGGTACTATTAATAATGCGAAGCGATCTGGCAGACCACAAATTTCTGATGAGAAAAAAATTGATATACTGGCAGAAGTAATAGTTAATCCTACTTCTTCAACAACTCACGTTGCATCTACCTATGAAGTCAGTCGAAGTACAGTACACAGGGTGTTGAAAAAAAACAAATTTCATCCATACAAATTAAAAATGGTTCATCAACTCTCAGACGACGACCCAGACCGAAGACTAGAATTTTGTGAACATATGGAAACTAAAATTAACCAACAGCCAGACTATGTCAAAACAATTTGTTTTAGTGACGAAAGTACTTTCTATCTAAATGGAAATGTAAATACACACAATGTGAGGTATTGGAGTGACGGAAATCCTCACCTGTTTCGTGAAACACATACCCAATTTTCCCAGAAGGTGAATGTTTGGGCAGGTATCCTGGGAAACCATATCATTCGGCCTCTTTTTTTGAATACTAATTTAACTGGTGAGGTTCATCTGGAGCTGTTGCAAAACGCAATAGAACCGTTAATCCTTGAAATTTTGGAAGATAATCCAGATGAATTCGGCAATTTGGAAATAACATTCCAACAGGATGGTGCTCCACCACACTATTACGGTGCAGTAAGACGGTATTTGGATGAGGAGTATCGTGGTAGATGGATTGGACGACGAAGTTCAACGGAATGGCCAGCTCGATCACCGGTCCTCACACCTTTGTTTTTTTTTCTGTGGGGGTACCTTAAATCGAAGGTTTACGCCACTGAACCTGACAATATTGACGTTTTAAAACAACGTATTGTTGCAAAATGTGAGGCTGTTTCCGCAGACACATTTGCAAAAGTACGAGAAGAGTTTAAAAATAGGATATTTCACTGTCAGGAAGTAAATGGAGGTGTCTTCGAGCAATTTCTTCAAGTAGATACTGATTCTTAAATCTGTAATTAATATCATAGTGAATGGAATTTAAATTTTAATGTTTACTAATGAGCCATTAAAACTGCCATAAACACAAACAAAATTAGTATCATTGAATAGGTTTTTTCGATACCTTTTAGAAGAGGTGTCGCTTGCCGTAGGGTTCCATTTAAAATTATTGGTCACAATGGCCTTGTGACGTCATCTTTGACGATTTCGTCATCTATCATCACTAGTAGGGAAGTTTACAACCTTTAATATTCAGTTTCCAAATTTCACTTGTTTATGTATAATCGTTCCAAAAATAAGAGGGGGGGAGGGGACTTTTGAGAAGCAATATATATATATATTCTCAAAAGTCCCCTCCCCCCCTCTTATTTTTGGAACGATTATACATAAACAAGTGAAATTTGGAAACTGAATATTATATATATATATATATATATATATATATATAAAGTATATAGTATATATATATAGTATATAGTATATATATATATATATATAGTAAGAGAGAGAGAGAGAGAGAGACTGAGCTGGTGAATACCCAAGCTTCAAGATTGTTCAGTGACCATTTCATTCAAATGATCAGAATTATTGCAGCATTTCAATTTGAAGGTCAAAAATAGCGTTTGAAAAGAAGAATTCCATCTCGTTGCCACAGGTGTGACAGCAGCAACAAACTTTCTAACAACGCTTTTTTCATCGCCATTTATAAAATTTCGAAATAAAAATGGCAGTTGCGATTTTGATCAGTAATTCTATTTTGACATGTTCTTGTCACGTTCTATGACACCGCCTCGTTACTAAAATAACTCAGCTCTAATTGACGGGTTGCAATAGTAATTGGATAAACAGTTACTGGAGATTTTTTCAAGTTATTGAATTGTGAAATAATTTGTGACCCAGACTCTATCACTCTTCCAGAACTCAAAAAAAAAATAGTTACAACAGTTGTTGTTGTAGGTATATCGACAAAATAGTATATTCAGTGCCTTTTGGACACGTCACATAGCATGTTGAAATTTGTGACCCCTAGCTACCCCAATATTCTACCCCCAAATTGAAATATTCGCAAAGAGAAGGAATTGGCTGTTGCTAGAGATATTTTCATGAAAATCCAATACTTTGAACTTGCTCTATCCGCTCTATTAAGTGAAATAATTTGTGTCAAAAAATCTACCCCTCGATCAACCTTCTACTTCCATCAAATAAAAGAAATGGCTAGAACAGTCGTTGGTGAATGTATTTTGACAAAAAATATGTTTTGGTATTTTTCCGATGCAAAAAACCCTAATAATTTCTATTTGCGATTATTTCAGTTTGGGGGGTGTGATATAGGGGTAGCTGAGGGGTCCCAAATTATTGCATGCTATCTAACGTGTCAAAAATGTCCTTAATATACTCGTCTGTCGAAATACCTCCAGCAATAACAGTTTTATCTACTTTTTTCGATTTATAGGATCTAGAAGGGTGGTTGAGGGGTAGTTTTTGGGTCACAAATAATTTCAATATATGTAGCGTGTAGAGCATGTTCAAAATAATGAAACAGCGTAAAAAATTAACCGTAACTATTCATCCCATAACTATTTCAAGCCCCAATTAGGGGTGATTTATTGGGGAAACTAGGCAATTATTACTTGTCAACGAACGTGTAAAGAAGATGCCAAAATGGAGATACTCATCAATACATTCCCAGCAACAGCCACTTTCATAAATAAACGATGAAAAAGCTGTTGCTAGTAAACCGTTGCTGCCGTCACCACGTCTAATTCTGGCATTTTTTTTACAAGCTTTTATTTGTTTTCACCTGTCTCGGTGTGTCTGTCTGTAATCAAATCTTGCAAGTTAAACTTCTAATCGTCCGATTGATTTGAAATTTGGCAGTGACAATGCATTATGAAATTTTTGTTAGGAAAAAAAAACAAAATGGGCAGCTCCAATATGGCGGACAATATTTGTGATTATGGTCCGATTCTATTCAAAATTGGTATCTAGGGGTTTTTGGCGTCGGAGATAAAAATTCAAAAATAAATTAGATAGAAATCACTAAACTAGTTATTTAACATCATAAATAGTAAAAAATACAAAATAAATAAACGAAAAAAAAAACAAGCTTTTATTAGTTGTTGATAAAAACAGAACTGAAAAGTTAAAAATAAAAATTATAAAAAAAAACATTTTTAAAGACAAGCCTTTATACAAATGCACTAAAAAGGAAAAAATCATTTCTTTCATTGTTTGATCTACGTTATTCTGTAACAGATTCAAAACCTTGCCGTGGATACAAAATAGGTAATCTTGCGCGGCAAGATTTTGAATCTGTTACTCACACTATCAAACAATGAAAGAAATTATTTTTCCTTTTTAGTTTAGTAGTTAGACTAGCTTTTATAGTCTAACAAAGTATTTTATAATTTTTATTTATTTTCTAATTTAACGTGTGGCGAAATTTTTCAAATCGGATCTTTTATTGGTTTTTCATATGTTTTCCTTCTGGAAATAAAGTAATTTTTATCTGCCACACCATAAGATACGTTCACAACAATGTGAAGTGTCTTGAAAGAGAACTTGATGACACCAATCTTACATTCGTTGAAATCAAACCAAGCCAAGATTCTTAGTTTGTTGAAACTCGGTTTTGGACAGATTTTAATAATTCGGTAATATGAAATTGACGTATAGGAAGTACGAATAACTCGAAATAAAGTGACCGTTTCACTTGTAACCTGCAAACAAGTATCCAAACAGTAAATGCGTTGACAATACTAGTAACTCAGTTTTCATTTTACTTTCAGATGTTTGGAGGAAACTCCAAACACACCATCCGCTTTTGAAACATACTGTGTTTTTCTCCTGGTATGATCTTTGACACAAGGGGTAATTTATTAATTTATGTCATCCAAACAGACGGTGTGGGTCTTATGAGGATAACATTATTTAAATGAATTTTTGAAAAGAATACAGTGGTAAAAAAGAACAATAAACATGTTTTATAATGAACAACCTATCGTTTTGTATGGTTATGAGTTCTGGAAGGGTACCTATTGTGATGAAATGAAAATATGAAAATAAATTGAGGATATGTAGGAAATAATGGATTAAATATGCCCGGGATAAAAATAAAATGAAACAAAATACGGGGATTTTTGTCGCCTTTGCTATTGTTTACAAAGTGAACTGGACATTTGGAAGAATAATTGTCCGAAATGATAAGACTGCCTTTGTCGGTTGAGGTTGTGGTCAGCATTTTACAGAAACGCGACGATAAATATTTCGAGTGTTGCATTTGCAAATGATTCAAATTCATTTTTAGTGTCGGAAAAATTGAACAATGGAAGATATGTAAACGAGAAATTCAAATGAAGTGAAACGCACTGTGTGGAGGTATGAACTTGATGAAATGACAGTGAAAGCACAGGTTCAGACGGGTAAAATATCTCGAAGAAGTAAGCAGATTGAGAAATCGTATTCCTGAGTGGGTGACAATCAACTTTTTCCTAATCCCCACTCATTAATATATTTTTCCTATCTTAAAAACGACTCCACATAAATATACATATAATAATAATAGTAACCAATCAAGCTAGTTGCAATAGCTTGAATAAAAAACAGCTATTACAAAATGTAATTCACAATTTACCACCAATTTTGGGTCACCTTGTTCTTTTAAAGCGGATATTTTTCACGATAGGCATATAAGTGCCGTGTTTGATTACCTATTCGATATAAAATTAGAATGTTAAATTGCAAAGTCGGCTGAACACGCAAAATTAAATATTCAACGACTCTGCACTAAGCACACATGATCTTTCATGCGAGCTGTTGTCGTTATATTATTTCTCTCTAGCTCCATTCTGTGTAATAAACATTTCACACCAATATTATCTAGTGAACCGTTAACTTCAATTTACCGAGGACCAAATCAACCTATTCCTGCGAGTTGCCATGGCAACACCATTCAAAACAAAATTCTTTATTGATATGGGTATTTTATTTATTTCAATAAGTAGCTTTTATCTGCGGTTTACCCGCGTGGATTATGTATTTTGTCATAATGGTTTTTCAGTCGATATTTCTATCGCTGGGTAAAAAAAATCTCAATTAATTTGTAAGAAAGGCAGTTAAATGAGCGCGAGACTCCTCTTCGAATATGAGTTTTACATTATTATAAAGCTTAGGAAAAATATTATTTTTGTATTCTCCCAAAAAAAACAGCCCCATAAACTTAGCAGAACCATTTGCGAATTTTAAATTTCCAGTTATGCCATAATTTGTCGCTAAGTAATCGCAAATATATTACCACAATTATAAATTTGTCGCTCGTTTTTTTTTTAAATCCATGGTCCTGCTAGTTTTATATGAAGCTAGCAGAACCACTTCCTATCTATCTAATTATGAAAAAAAACTAATAGTCCATAATTTGTCGCTAATTTATTACCACAATAAGAAATTTGTCGCTTATCTTTTTATGTGAAAAAACATTATTTTATCAAAAAAATTCAATATCTACTAAAGGCTATCAAACGTATAGTTTATACCAATTAGTTCCATAACAAGCAAAAAGCCATTATACAGTAAAATTCCCTAATTTGTCGCTAATGCATCGCATATACAGGGTCTTTCAGAAATTGGAGCGATAAATGAAATATGGAGTGTTGTATAAGACTTAACGACACAACAAATTTAAAGAACATTTTTCTTGGAGCAATCTAAAATTTTCATAAATATTTTACTTAGGCACAAAAACAAAAAACACTATTTTTTGAACTTGAATGTTCATAACAAATTAAGCAATGATAGTTGCGAATAGAAAACAGGATATAACTACGGATTGTATTACGTAAGATGGCACAGTCGGCACCTTCTGCGGACTGAATAATCAAACCAGTGCGCCAAACAATGGTAAGTAAATATTAATGAAAATTTTAGATTGAACCAATAAAAATATTCTTTAATTTGTTTTGTGTCGTTAAGTCTCACACAACACTCTATATTTCATTTATCGCTCCTATTTCGGAAAAACCCTGTATATGCGATACATCAGCGACAAATCAGGTAAATTTACTGTATCATGCCTATTTGCTTGTTATAAACTATACGTTTGATAGCTTTTAGTAGACAATCAAATTTTTTGAAAATACTGTTTTGTTACAAAAAAGATGAGCATCAAATTTCTTATTGTGGTAATAAATTAGCGACAAATTGGCGTCAAATTACGGATTATTCGTTTTTTTCATAATTAGATAGATAGGAGGTGGTTCTGCTAGCTTCATATAAACCATGTTTTTTTTTTAAGATGAGCGACAAATTTTTCGAAGTGGTAATTAATTAAAGATAATTAGCGACAAATTGTGGTAGTATATTAGTATTTTCCAAAAGTACATAGGTACGAAGTGGTTCTGCCAGCTTCATATAAACCTAGCAGAACCATGGATTTTTTTTTAAAACGATGAGCGACAAATTTATAATTGTGGTAATAAATTAGCGACAAATTAAGGCATAATTGGAAATGCAAAATTCGCAAATGGTTCTACTAGGTTTATGGGGGCCAAAAACACACCCCTGTAATTTTGGAACAGGTTGGCGCATGAACCTGAAATTCAGGATATTAATATCTTCTTATAAAAGTTCACCCAATTTATTTCAATTGAATCTGAGATAGAATGACCCTCTAGATAGTGTTTTAGTGAAGAGATGTCGGATTGGTAATTAGCATATCAGAATACAAGAGAGTTTCACTTAAATCAACCCAAGATAAGATTTTTTCTCAGCCAATTTTCTTCGGAGGATAAGATTTGAAAACCCCAACATCTTTCATAATAACCCCTTATTGGAGAGGGAAACATTCTCAATTGAATATTAAACAAATCAATCTATCATACCCCATGGCAGGTTTTAATGTAAATAAAAACACTAATTTCAAAGTGTCTCTCCAAAAGAAATGTTTCTAACCTCTTTCCATCTTTGCAAAGTGAGATTACTTCTATGTTACAAATGATTTCTGGTGACTACTCTCTTTTCGAAAACATTCTTCTTTGCCTCATTCATCTATACGAGTTCTTAATTAAGACTGCCATAGAAAATCAAATAACTATCTGAATGCAAATTTTCAATTTCAGATTTTTTCTTTTGAGTTAGGGTTCTTTCAGAATATCTATCAGATGTAGTTCAATATCCAGCGAGGCTTTAGCCGGAAAAGTAGTTGTTTTCTGTTAGAGATTCACAAAAAATAACTTCATTTTTATCGTGGATTTTTCAATTTACAGAAAAATATTTCTATTCAATTTTCAATTGAGAATGTTTCCCTCTTCAACATGAATACCCCACAAGAGGTTATCTTGAACGATGGAAGATAGTTTATCTTTCAGTCGCAGATGATTCCATGTCTGATTTTATGAACATCTTGTTAATATTTTCAAACAAACCCCTTATTCTTGATAGGTAACATTCTTATGGACATCGCATTTCCCATTACATTAAAAAAACTGGGATTGTTATTTGCATTTGAAAAAAAAAGTGGACCTCATCTCACTCATTTTCAAAATTTTCTTAGTATTAGCTTCAGTAGTGTTTAAGAAGAGACCACATATCGATTAAAATTTGCAGTAATATATCTGAAACATTCCCATAAATTTTAGAAAAACATTTGGATACCAAACTTCCCAAATTTTGATTTTTGCATAGGTGTATTGGGAGATACGAGTAATGTTTTATTGCAATGACAAATTACAGTTTTCTACGTTAAACAATATCTAAGATATGTGGTCATTTTTCTTTGAGACGTACATGGGCTTAAATAAGCGGCAATTTGAATATTGAACGAATGATGACCTAGCAGTCAAGTAAAGTTTAGAATTTTACAGAATGCATCATTATACCACAAACTCTAGAGGCAGGAGGAATTTATATGAAGCATAAAATAAAACGGATATGGAGCAATATAGTAACGTTCGCACAAATGACGAAATAGAAATAATAACAAAATTTACTAACGATGATTTGTTTCAGTTCGCTCAATTAACTTTTATGGTTTTTACCACAAAATTACCAATGATTTCTAATTATTTTTGGTATACTCAGTTGACTAAACCTCCGTTAATCGACAACTCCAATAGAATTTGATGCAGAACTGGATTTAGCTGAATTTTTAGGTTCTCGAGTTTTATTCGTACTTTGGGGAAAAGACATATCTTGACTAAGCTCGTCCAATCAAATAAAATAGGCCAGATGAGTAACAAACCACCATAAAGTTAGCACAGTTGGTAGAATAATTATCGTGAATAGATTGTAGATTGTAGGGGGGTTAATATGGCTCTTCAGCCTCTCCGTACCTATAAAGTCTTTTGTACATTACTCTTCATTTATTCAAGACCTGGGATTCCGAGTTCTCGAAGTAAAGGCACAGTTCACTGTCTCATTTATCAATTTTTTTCAAGTGATACATGAGAGGACAATAGCCGGCGAGCAGCCCCGTTAGCAGTTTCAAGTCTTTCTTGCCAACTCGAGAAGCTGTTCAGCTTTCATTTATTTTCCATGATCCTCAACCGAAGGATTTTTGAATGAAATATAATATGTCCCACTAACTTTTATTTTAATTTCTTACCAACAGTTATATACACTTTTGGTACTTTTGTAAAAACACGGGTAAATTATACCAAAACCGTTGATTCTTTTAGTTCAATAGTTTTTATTACCTCAATTACCCTAAATATTATATTCATTACATTTCAAACTTAAGTACATTTCCAGTATTTTCAATACCCTTGGTATATTTTAATTATTTTCAATACATCTCTAGTACTTTAAATACCTTCAGTATACTTTAATTATTTAGATACATTTTCAGTACATTAAATAACTATCATTATCCTAAATATATTTTAAATATTTCATTAGTGCGTTTTTTTCAAAAATATACTTTAAATATTGTTTATTATCAGATATTTAATTATGGTGCACATATTTTGGGTAGTTGTTGCCCCCTCGGTATAGCCATATGGTCATCTTGGGATTGAGTCCCCAGTTTTTGCCACACATCCTCCTACACCTGCCTAGTGCTATGGAATTTATGTTCCTTCCAGCACTAATGGTTTTAGGGCTCGCAGTGCTCGTTTTTTCGTGAATGCGACAATTCGTGTTTTCCGAGCATTGACTGATAGTTGTTTTCTATTGCACCAATTGTCTTCTCTGTTTAGGGACCTTTGTGTTCTTTCTGAGATTATTCCAGTATATCGGCCTCCGACGACTATCGCTAGGTCGTCTGCATATCCAAGGCAATGGAAGCCTTCTTGTAGGAGATCGTCGATTAGGGTTGCCCACAGTATTGGTTACAGGACTCCTCCTTGTGGGCAGCCTCCGCCTGCTTTCGCAATGATGGTGTCCTCTCCTAGAGTGTATATGATTGTCTCCTTCTCTCTAGACTGACCCTTATCCATCTGCATAGGCTTGGCGGAACTCCTCTTCTGGTTTGTGCATTCACTAGCAAGTCTGTGGTGGAGTTGTTGAATGCTCCTTCTATGTCTAGGAACGTTGTTATGGCTATTTCTTTGTCCTCTATTGACTTTGAAATCAGCCTGTTTGGGTCATCCAACGCGGAGTCTGTTGATTTTCCTGGTTGGTATGCGTATTGACGGTTACTCAGAGGTTATGTACCATTAGTGTTTTGTGTGCTACCAGACTAAGCAACAGAAACATACAAAAAGTGTTTCAAATTTATGACTGAAAAGTGTAGTGAACATTCTCTGTGGTTTTGTCCCACCGAAATTGTGGCAGATTTTGAGTTGGCTATTCATAATGCAGCTAAAATTGTTTGGCCACAAATATTTTATTTACCTAATTCGAACACTCGGAAAAGGCAAGAATACATTCGAAACAAAATGAATCATTTTAATAATGGGAAAATGTTAACGTTATTTTAGTTCTACTATGTAATATTAAAATATATTTTTGTATAGCTTTGAGAATTGGTGTATTTAGGGTTATATTTAATAAATTTTTATGATAAAATACGTGTGCTGATTGCTTCAAATTATATGCTTGGACTACCAGGCTGAGCTATACAGCTTGGGACGTATTTTGACAGCGAGGATTAAAATATCTAAAGCGGCTGAGTTTACCTCTGGCCTTGCTAACTTTATGGAGGTTGACAAATTAGCAATAAATAAGCCTAAAATGACTACCAGATAAAAAAAGATCATTCTGCTATCAGCTTAACGGGGGTGTGTCCCTATGCTATGAGGATAGTATGCCATTTGGTTATCACAACAGAAATCAATTGAATAATAAAGAGTCATTTTTAACCAGATACAATTAATGAAGATTATTCGAAGAAAAGTTCAACCAACAAATGTCAGATAAAATAAAGATATGCTATATTGTTTCAAAATTCGTTACCGTTGCTTCCCCATTTATAACTTTTTAACAGTTCAATGTCTTGAAATGAACGACAAATGTTTTTTTTAATTAGTTTCCAGATTGGGCTGAGAAATATTCGGAACAGGGGAGAAAACTAAATACGACTCCACAGCAAATTGATATTCACGAAATAAATGCATTAACTATTGAACGAAGGGAAAGCTTCGAGTTGATGATTCAAAGGAGTCTGAAGTATCGAAACGAGAAAAAAGGCTGTCTGGATCTCCTCTTATACCTAATTTCCAATTATCATTTGATTGTTATTAATTGTTAATTTCCTATTACACACGAACTCAAGTAGTAGCTGCATTCAATTACTTCCATGGAGCAGAAATAATACAATGGATCGAAGGAAGCTCTAATTAAACGGCCATTGGATTATATTAAAAAACTGTTTAAGTACAAGAAAATCTCTATCTCCCATTTAAAGACCTTATATTCTTCTTCTGATTGTGTAATCTTTTGTGCCGGTTCATGCAGAGGTTTTACTGGGAACACAGCTGTGGAAAAGGACACAGATATATCAAATTTATACTTCCGTGAAACGAATGGAAATGTAGGTTAATAAAACGAGAGGAATAATGTTGATTTGTCATTTTTACAATGAGTTATGTAGAGCTCGGAAAGACACAAAATATAATGATAATGGGGATTTCTCATTTCATGGCTAGGAAGTTACAATGCGGATATATGAACATACACCAACAATAAATCGTAATTAGACATTTTATATTTTCAGGACAAACTGAAAATCGTGCTCTGGTTCAGTGCGTCGAAATCTTTGGAAAAGAAGACGATAAATTCACAGAAAAATATTTTTATCAATATCCAATTGAGAATGTTTCCCTTTTCAAGACGATAAATGTAAAGAGTCAATGCAAATAAAAAAAAAACTATAAGTTTACGTCTCTCCGTCTTGCCTATAATCTATGAGAACAAAAAACTGGAAAACCAAAAACCACTCAAAATAAGAAAACTGTACCTAACTGTAATTCAGTAAGAGAATTTTGTAAAAATTATCCTTGATGCGTTTGTGGGGATAATTGGGTTCCTTACCTCAAAAGAATGGCAGAATTATTCTAAAAAGCAGTACAAGAATAGAAATGACATATCCCAATAAGTAACTGCATTCAATATTTCCAATTTTTTTTTTGAAATTAATTAATATCGATATATCTGAGAAATAAATAACTAATACAAAACCTAAATGGAAACAAGGTGTTTCCTTGACGTAATTTTTTATCAACATTGAAATATGCGGACACTCGCTCTTATAGAATTGTTTTACAGTATACAGGGTGTTTCTTACTAACATGCTAATATTTAAGGTTATTCTTGGGTACATTTTGGGTCCTGAAGGTCTTAATTTTGTAACTAAAGGGTGCTAAAGTTAAAAAAAAAATTATGATAACTTTGGTACCACCCTAGATATTTTTGTGAAACGAATTGCGCATCTTCTATGCAAAAGGCATTTTCTGCAGTACAACATAATTTTTCATTCTTGCCAGTGGCATTCGTGCGGGATTTGCGCTGAATCATTTCAAAGAGAAAAGTGATACGCCACTGCTTTTTCTCAAAGTAAAAATTATTTTGAAAATCCTCATTCCTTTCTGAGCAAATCTGGCCTTTTGGTCTTTTTCTCGTTTGACGTACGGTTTTTGCTTACAAAAATAAAAATCCATTTTTAAAACTTTAAACAAAAATGTATTTAAGAGAAAAAAATTTAAACGGTAAAATTATAAAATTAAAGTAATTCAAATACATTTTGTAATGCTAACGCAAAATTACCCTGAACTCACGAAGAAATACATTAAATCAGATGTTCAAAATGTGATCCTCCTGCAAATATGCATGCCTCTGCTCTTTTGCTCATCCACTCTTTGGAAAATGCCGGGACTGCTTCTAATTGTTTCGCAAAAAAATATGATGCAATGTTTTAAGATGACCCCACAGGAAATAATCTAAACTATTGAGGTCTGGGGACCTAGGTGGCCATGCCTGTGGTCCTCCGCGACCTATCCAGCGATTATTGTAATTTTAGTTCAAATATTCGCGCGCCAGATCACTGAAGCGCGCCCCGTCGTGCAAAAACCACAGTTAATTTCTTACTAAAATGGGATCTTCTATCAAAGCTGGCAATTCTTCTTCGAGAAACTGCCGGTAATTATGCTCATTCAACCTCGCATAAATAAAATAGGGTCCAATTAAATAATAACCGCATATTTCAGCGAAAAACTGCTTCTGGTGACGGGATTCCAAGATTGCATATGGGTTTTCTTCAGCCCAAAAATTATTTTTCTCGAGGCGTTTCTGGAAAAATCGGTTTTACCGGTGAATAAAATTTCAGTATCAAATAATGGATTTTCATACACTTTTTGAAGAAACCATTGGCAAAAAATTATCCGTAATGGAAAGTCGCGAGGGAGGAGCGCCTGAACCCGTTGGATATGGTAGAGATATAATAAAAAGTTATGGAGAATTTTTCGTGTACTTAATCCAGGATCTTCCTCAATTGAATTCAAAACCGCCACCTCAAGTTTTGGTGTTCTTACAGTACGTTGTACTCCTTTTAAATGATTGTCTGGTTCAAAACTTCCCTTTTCGCACAACCTTCTATGAATGTTTGAAAATGTGCATGCATCCGGAATATTTCTATTTGGAAAGAGGTCTTCATACAACCGCCTGGTTTCCAGTGCGTTACATCATCCATTTATATGGAATTGGATAATTTTTAGATCTGAATTTCTCTATTTCTTTTACCTCTATTTTGTGCACATACTCTTTTGCTATTCTTGATTCATACATAATTAACTTATTATATTCATTCAATAACTCTTTAACATAACTTTCATTTTTATCATCACATTTATATTTCTTATCATATATTTCATTATTATTATCACTTTCATTCCTCAAATTCATTCCTCTCGTACACAAAATATTTTTCTCTATATAATCTTCTTGATTTTCCTCAGAAAATTCAAACCATTTATTATCCATTTCTATACCTTTCCTTTTCTAATTGATCTGTACGTATAATCACATCAAATTCCATGTCTTTAATTACCAGTAATTGTAATTCAATATTTTTGTGATCTATCTCCACATTTAAATTTATGTATTGATTTGTTTCTGCTAATTTTTTTCCATTGATTCCTATCAAATTTGTTTTAGGCATCTTCACAATTGTATTTTTAGTTTCTAGGATATTTTCAAAACTATTTTCTTTCATACTTTAATACTAGACTAGGTATTATACAACTGTCAAAACTGTTTATGTTTACAAAACAAAATCTGCTAGATACGTTTTTAATCCTTGATAATACCCAAATTTCATAACAACGTGCAAATGAATGAATTTTATTTTTTTATGCGAAAACCGTACGTCAAACGAAAAAAAATCAAGAGACTAGATTTGCTAAGAAAGGAATGAGGATTTCAAAAGTAATGTTTACTTTAAGAAAAAGCAGTGGCATATCACTTTTCTCTTTAAAATGAATGATATTGATCACTCACCCTCTGAATTCTGGTCCGTTAACCGATTCAATCAGGCATAACTTTGTACTGGGTTCTTCGATTTGGATGATTCTTTTTTTATTAGATAGGGTATACCTCATAGTTGATCATATTTGGATTTCGAATAGAATTATCCACCCTTACGGGTAGAAAAATAGGGGATAATTGATTTTTCACTTGTGAACATTGGCACACATATGTAGTTGACAATGACAGATCGTATGTCATTATTTTTGTTCTCCTACATCCGTCACAATCATTATATTCTATGAGAGGATGGAATGATATACAAAGTAATGAAATAAACTAACCAGAACAACAAAAATAACTTATATTACAACAAATAGTAAAAGTAGATAATCATATTATTTAACTGGTAATTCATAGTTGAAGTAAGGTGGGTAAGTAAGTATTTTGGAAGTAATAAAAAAATAAGTAGGTAGTAATTAGTAGATTTCAGCCTCAAAAAATTTAAAAACAAAAAATTAAACCGACGAAATACGGAACTGAAAAGTAAAAAATAAAATAAACCTTCTCAGTCTCAATAACTAAGCTCCTACATGTAAGTAACTAATTTTGAATCGGCGCCAAACAAACAATCAACGAAGATCATTAAACTACTTCAAAAAAATTATCAGAATGTCACCGCGCAACTCGATACCATCATTTTACGCCTTACCTAATTCATTTGCTTGTTTGTTTGGCGCCGACTCAAAATTAGTTACTTACATTAGTTTAGGAGCTTAGTTATTGAGACTAAGAAGGTTTATTTTATTTTTTACTTTTCAGTTCCGTATTTCGTCGGTTCAATTTTTTGTTAATTTTTTTTAATTCATAATCAAATAGTTTCTGATCTATTTTTGAATCTCCTTTCTATCAGTCATGTATTATTTCCCAATATTAAGAAAATAAAATAGGAGCCTGTGAAAGGAAGATATTGAAAAAAAATGTGGACGTGGAAGATAATATGTGGAGAAGAAAGACCAATAGAAGTTGATGGATTTGTATAAATGAACCATGATAACTGCAAAAGTCAAAATGCAACGTCCTAGATGGCTAGGACATGTTAATAGAATACAGGAGCGAAGAGCTAAAAGCAGTACTAGAAAGAGGAGGGGTCAGAGAGAGAGAACGACAAAAGGAGTGTTGAGTAAGTGTAGTAGAACGATCTCTTCAAAACCTGAGAGAACTAAGATGGAGACACTATCAAAAAATAAACGAGTGAGAATTTTTTTTTTGAAGTGATGGGCCAGCACGGTCTATAGAGCTGTGCTATTATTATTTTAATTACTTAAATACATAAAACAGATTCTATTCATAATTGTTCCCACAATTTGGTTCCACAAATAGAAGCCCAATAGATGCCTCACATTCCTTTTCTTGCAAAACAGTGTACGTAACAGAAATGTAGAAAAATATGGAAAAGAATATACTTAATATAACGGGTGTGAAGTTATCCAAAACCACAAAATACACTGAGAAAAATGTAACTCGGATCTGTTTATCGTTAAAATGGCAATGTAGGGCTTATTTCAGTACACGATCAAATTATGTAGGTTGATAAATGTAAATTATATTTATAATGCGTTGTCAACACGGCGGCGGGGGTGTAATCGAGGTGGAAATGTTGAAAAAATTGAATATACAAAAGGCACTGTAGAGTTTTTTAGTTTGCAGAATCAAATTCAGGAGGTTGAAATACACCACCTGATATATGAAATAATTTGTCGCCCCGTCAAAGGGTGTATATTGGGGGTGGAAATGATGAAAAAAAAATCAAAATTCAGTTTAAACGGCAGTGTAGATTTTTCTAGTGTGCAAATAAAATTCCGGAGGTTAAAATACATACCACCTGATACTTGAAATCATTTGTCGCCCCGTCAGAGGGTGTGTATTAAGGGGTGGAAATGTTGAAAAAAATCGAAATTCAGTTTAAACGGCAGTGTAGAGTTTTCTCGTATGAAGAATAAAATTCCGGAGGTCAAAATACATATAACCTGATATATGAAATCATTTGCCGCCCGTCGGAGGATGTGTATTGGGAGGGGGTGGAAATATTGAAAAAAATCAGAATTCAGTTTAAACAGCAGTGTAGAGTTTTTCAGATTTACATTAAAAATCCATTAAAAAAAATTAAGTTGAAGATTATAATTTTTTTTATAAAAAAATACGAATATTCAATAGGGCCAACTAGTTTTTTATCATGAATGACTTGAACATTTTTCAAAAATAAAAAAATAGCGGAATGCGTGAAAGCGTGAGGTGTGTCTGTCAATATCACGCCTAAATAATTTATATTTGAGAGTTCCTATTAGGTGGTAGGTATGTATTTCCACCTCCTGAATTCCATTTTCCATACTAGAAAACTCTACACTGCCGTTTAAACTGAATTCTGATTTTTTCAACATTTCCACCCCCAAAACTCACCCTCTGACGGAGCGACAAATGATTTCATATATTAGGTGCTATGTATTTCAACCTCCTGAATTTGATTCTGCAAACTAAAAAACTCTACAGTGCCGTTTGAATGTATATTCAATTTTTTCAACATTTCCACCACGATTACACTCCCGCCTTCGGGTTGACAACGTGTTCTAAATATAATTTACATATATCAACCTACATAATATGATCGTTTACTGAAATAAGCCCTACATTGTCATTTTAACGACAAACAGATCGGAGTTACATTTTTCTCAGTGTATTTTGTGGTTGTGGATAACTTCACACCCGTCTTAATATATAAACAAAATCTCCAAATCCAGTTTGTAATTCAATGGAGAACAGCTCCTGAAAGCATTACAAGTGGAGCTCTTCACCCTTTTAATTAGAAAACATTAGACACATCAACTGGCTGATTACAATAATGTTCCAAAAATAAAGCGATAATTCCCAAACGAAAATATCTGAA
The DNA here is from genome assembly GCA_018342105.1 of Gonioctena quinquepunctata. Lineage (NCBI taxonomy): Eukaryota > Metazoa > Arthropoda > Insecta > Coleoptera > Chrysomelidae > Gonioctena > Gonioctena quinquepunctata. The sequence continues at coordinate 339,968 of JAFIRS010000525.1, forward strand.
GTATTCCATCTCGACTGCTAATCAAAATAAATATCTTCGAAACGCTACTTATAATTTGAAAAGGAGCCGCAATATAGATAAAATTCCCCACCTAGTGAAACCAGTTAAATCAACATTCCGTGACATTATTTTATTTCACAGAATGCTGATTCGTCCCAGTAAACCAAAGCTCACAGCAATCAATCTACGATACCATTACTCATGTTGTTACTCATAAACGAAAATAAAATCAGCTCCACGCAACTTTCAATAAATTATTATTCATATAGGCATTTTGCCATTATGTATTTCTTCGGGAAATCAACTAGCAGAATGATTCATCAAGTGTCATTTACATATTCCGGCAGAACGTATTTGAATACGGCTTGCAGACTAGCTCAACAAGTATCGATTTCTGCCTGAAAAATTCATTCAATTCCAATTCGATACATAAAACATGATTTCTCATCGCAACACATCATGGAAAACGGAGAGAAAGTGAAGGAGAAATTACAACTGTACCAGCTCCGGCAAGAATATAAAATTCCATAATAGGATTACGTTGAGGTAGATGGGAAATACTTTTAATTTTATTCGAAAAACACCCGATGCAATTAAAATTAATTGAAATTCTCAAAAGATATCGACACCATGTTCCCACATATAGAATTCTCGGTTAAACAAAGAATTGAACAGATATCTTGATTTACAAAGATGGTAGAATTGAAAAAATAATCACTGAGGAACTTAACTTCAAATCGAAAGCTAATGTAATTATATTTTTCTCACATAGGAAAGGGCGAGAAAAAACTATATACAGTTCTTTACTGGTGTGAAGTTAACCACAACCACAAAATACACTGAGAAAAATGTAATTCGTATCTGTTTCTCGTTAAAATGACAATGTAGGGCTTTATTTCAGTACACGATCAAATTATGTAGGTTGATAAATGTAAGAAATTATATTTAGAATGCATTGTCATCCCGGGGACGGGGGTGTAATCGGGGTGCAAATGTTGAAAAAAATTCAATATACATTCAAACGGCACTCGAATTCAAAGGGTTAAAATACGGCAGTGTACATTTTTCTAGTACGCAGAATCGGATTCGGGAAGTCCAAATACATACCACCTGATATATGAAATCATCCCCCCAATACACCACCCTGTCGGAGGGTGTATTGTATTGTATTGGGGGCGGAAAAGTTGAAAAAAAAACAAAATTCAGGGTAAATGACAGTGTAGTTTTCTAGTATGCATATGCTAGACACTGCTCACGATAATTGCATAAGCACAGTAAATGCGGGTAGTTTTGATGAGTCCGATGACAGTGATTATGATATAAATTCTTTGGACTTTTACAGTTTGTTTTCAGAAGGTCTAGAACTCAACAACCAAATTGAATTTGCGGAAAGCTCTATAACTAAGCAAAATCCCTTCTGCGATTCACTTTAAAGCTTTTATTGTTCTTTTGCGGAAAGTCTAGAAAAAAAAAGGTAATTAGAATGTGAAAGTCCCACTGTCAATAGTCATGAAAATGTAGAACAGAATCTGATTTTCTATCAACTTCGTACTGCTTATTTTTTGTTCAACTCTACACTGCTTTTTTAACTGAATAATGCTTTTTTTTCAACACTTCACCCCCAAAACTCTCCCTCCGACAGGCCGACAAATGATTTCATATATGGTAAGTATTTCAACCTCTTGAATTTGATTCTGCAAACTAAAAAACTCTGCAGTGCCGTTTGAATGTATATTAAATTTTTTCAACATTTCCACCCCGATTACAGTCCTGCCCCCGGTATGACAACCGCATTCTGAAAATCATTTCTTACATTTATCAACCTACAGAATTCAATCGTGTACTTAAATAAGCCCTACATTGTCATTTTAACAAGAAACAGATCCGAGTTATATTTTTCTCAGTGTATTTTGTGATTGTGGATAACTTCACATCCGTCAGTTCTTTTATATTTATAATGAAACTAATATGAACAAACAGGTGATTAACCGTTAAGATCAGCTTGCTTTGAAAATAATGCAAAATGCATTTTATTATCTAACTGCTGTACCTGTCAAATTTGATCTATTTTTAAAAAGCTGTTTTTTTAAAAAAAAACTAGGTTTTTTATTTTTATACCTAACGAAGTCAACGATAAATTTGGAAATCCTTACACTCATCCGCTTAAAAGTGTTAAAATGCAATACACTCATCTGCTGAGTTTTTTAATGTTTGAACATGTTTTTAATTGGAATTTCTCAACAAAATCCGAATATGCAACGTTGCTCTAGTTTCAAATTTCAAAGCAAAATTCGATATATCTTCCCAATAGTGGGAATAAACTATTGATTCTTCTCCTAAGTCTATCTGTTCTCCAAGTCCACACATTGTTACATCTGATGTACCTCAAGGGTACCATTTAGGGCCCTTGCTTTTCTTCATTTTCATCAATGAGCTAGATAGCTGTTTTTTGAACTAAGATTCTGGCAGATAACCTCAAGATCTACAAGTCAGTATCGAACTCTTCAACTGTTCCATTGTTGAAAGACTTCTAGTTGTCCGATTGATTTGAAATTTGGCAGGTGTTCATAATTCCGGCGACAATGCATTTTCATTAGAGAAAAAAACAAAATGGCGTCTCCACGATGGCGGACGAGATATGTAATTATGGTCCGATTTGATTCAAAATTAGTATGTGGGGTTTTCGGGGTCGGAGATTATGAATTTTTTATCAAAATTCATAAATTCAAGATGGCCGACGATTTTTGTGATTACGGTCCGATTCGATTCAAAATTGGTATGTGGGGATTTTTGGGGTCGGAGATTGTGAAATTCAAAATTCAAGATGGCGGCCTCAAGATGGAGGACGAGTTTTGTGATTATGCTCCAATTCGATTCAAAATTGGTATGCGGATGTTTTCGGTGTCGGAGATTACGAATTTGTTGTCTAAATCCATAAATTCAAGATGGCGGCCCCAAGATGGAGTCGATTAAAAATTGGTATGCGGCGGTTTTCGCGATCGGAGATTTTGAATTTTTTGTCAAAATTTTTAAATTCAAGATGGCAGCCCCAAGATGGAGGACGAGTTTTCTGATTATGGTTATATTTTATTCAAAATTGGTATTTGGGGGTTTTCAGGTTCGGAGATTATGAATTTTTTGTCAAAATCTGAAAATTCAAGATGGCGACTTCAGGAAGGCGGATGAGTTTTGTGGTTACGGTCAGATTCTATTCAAAATTGGTGTGTGAGACTTTTGTAACGATGCTCTATTAGAAATGAACAGATTAAGGCGAACTAACTAAAAAGCAAAAAATAAAATAACTAATAAAAAAACGTTTTAAAGATAAGCTTTCATTTAAGCCGTGTACTAAAACGTATAAAATAATCGCTGACAATGATTTAATTATTTTTTGTTTCAAAAAGCTTGTCGCGCGATTTGTAATAAAATTAATACTTTGACAAGTTGTTACTTACCAACCAATCATTGTCCAATGAAATTAATTGGTACCTACTTTTATGAACACTTAGCTCGACAAGCCTTTTGAAACCAAATAATTCAACAAAAAATAATTAAATAATTGTCAGCGATGACTTAAACTTTTAGTACACGGCTTGAATAAAAGCTTGTCTTTAAAAGGGTTTTGTTATTAGTTATTTTATTCTTCCTCACTGTAAACCATTTTGATTCTTCTATTGAAAAAATGTCACTAAACAAACATAATATAGTTGTAATTTTCATAGCTTACTTTTAAAATGTCAACTTTCATAGGATAGGTATTTACAGCAACAACTAGTTTAAGATATTCGACGTTTAATAACTCAAAAATGGCATAAGATAGGGGTAACATATGGTATATTTTTGAAATCAGGAAAATAAGATTATTCCAAAAATTCAATAATATACAGGGTATCCCATTGAAAAAAATTATCCCCTGAAATCTGCACGCTACAGTATTTTTGATAGCATTTTATCAAAATTTAGTCATAACCACATAACTTTTACATTTAACTTTTTTTTTTCTAAAGTTACCCACCCCTTATCATCGTTGTTAGATGATAATGGGTGAGTAATTTATAGTGAATAACCCGATACTTCTTGGACGGATTGAAGAGATGGAAGCATCGCTGGGAGAAGTGTGTAGACTCACAAGGAGACTATATAAAAAAATAAAAACAAATTTAAAGAAAAAGTCTTGGTATCTTTGTTGGGTCGAAATTTTTTCAATCCACCCTCGTATGTGGAGGGAAAATTTTGCTATTGCTACCCGATCATTCATTTCAAAGAGAAGCACCATAGTTTGGCCATATTCACCTGTATTTTTTCACTGGTACATTACTGATGCGACGCGACGTGTCAAATGCTCATGATTGAAATTGTTGTATAGTTTAGAGTGTTACGAAAGCCAGTCCTGCCCTGCCAAATCACTGACCCATGTTTTGGCGCCCCAACGATGGATTATTTAAACTCGTTTGCCCGGCAATAGTTTCCGAATTCGAAATCCAATTAGGTGAAGCTTTTTTTGTGGAATATTTCACGGTGTATATGCTGCCGGGAATATACAGTTGTTCATATAGTACCAATGAACTACGAATTACATGCCCATTTTCGAAATCAAACAAGTGTACTTGTAGAGCGCGTTTTTTTCAATTTCAAACATGCAACATAAGTTTCCACCTGACTACCTTTCAATTTACTACCAATCAAAATCGGAAAACGGCTGTCAACGTGCTGCTAATTGTGTGAAAATAATAATCTGAATATCCTTGGAATAATAATAAACTGCTGTATTATTTTCAGTACAATACAATAGTGGCATACATTTTTGGAACTATAGGTACTATAAAACTGAAAATAAAAGGCAGCTCACACGGTCCTATACAATATCAAAGTTTTGAGTGATTTCATCGGGCTCTAAAGAAATTCAAAACCTTGAGGTTTCATATTTCCTTTGCAAAATAAAATTCTCATTTCTCGCATTATGTTGATCTACATTAAGACTGTTTTCATCACAGTGACCTAATCGCGCTGCTAAATCGCGAAGCTTGCGACCAAGTCGCAACGTGGTAGGTGTCGGTGTCACAGCTGTAAGATGAATTGTACGAAAAAGCGTTGTTTTGAGTAAAATAAGCGCAATGATGCGTTGTTTTGAGCCTCATATGTTGAAAGAAAAATAAGCGCAATGATGATAACAGAAAAAACAAAATTGTTTTTTGCTGGTATCACATATTTTTTTAGTTACTTTGTGATGAACCACATAATATGCAGAAAAACAATTACATAATGAAACCAAATGTAGGAACTGCATTTAGAGAAAATGATACCTACATTATACACGCAAGTCTAAATTCGGACAAAATTTTACGCTGTTCGTTAGCCCATGTAGGCCCAACCTATAACTTTTTTTGCAATCATTCCCATATTTTGTCCGCCTATGAAAAGTAAAGGGAAATGTGTATTTTCTCAAGTTTTCGAAAATATTAGGCGGTTCGATTGTTCGCTGAATGCTCAATATTTTTTGGCCATTATCCAAACCTTCCAGAACGAAGCTCTGAAGAATATTCTTCGTGAATGGCAAAATGATATTCAAAATAACATAAAGGACATTGATGAAAGACCTTTAGATGGTACGTATTTACTACCAAGATGTATCCTACGAACGCAAGCGCAAGCGTTTTATAGTGAAAATAAAAAATTGAAATAGTCGCATTTATTGGTATTTGAAATGCATCAAAACTAAATTCCAACTGGATATAAAATACAAGCAAAAATATCAAAAAGTTTCGAACTCATCGTGAATGAAAAAAATTCTCTTACTCAACCCATCTGTGCATTATCTGGGGACATACAGTAGAGTTGAAAACGTCGTACCAAACAAAATTAACATTTCGGTATTAGTGGACAAGCCAAATCCGAAGTGATTTCGGATTTAGTTAATCCGCTTGTATTGGTCAATGTTTATACGGTTAATTCACACAAAATTGCATTGTTTGCGGCTACATAAAACCAATTTAAGATAATAATTATCATTGATGTCTCCGAGTGGGCTGGCATTATCGACGAACCGGATGTTTCACTCCCTGTGTCGTTTCATTACTTTCATTGAATTTTTTTATTACAGCGCGCGATGCCAGATTATACATGAATGGAATATTTCGGTGTTTTCTCGTCGATGTCGAGGAGAAAGTCTAGATACCGGAATCGTTCGCATTTTTTCGATGAAAAAACTATATTTATGAACGCGCAAAATTATGATCATTTGAGCCAAATCGATTCCACAAATACCATGACCTCTTTGCGAATGTAATACTTACACATTTAGATTTAAGTTTAGGTATAGATATAGTATAGTAGTAGCATAGTTAGGGTTGAAAAAGAATTATGATTTGTTTGGAAAACATCAAAAATCACGATTTTTTTGAAAAAAAAACCTACCTTTTTATTCGATTTTCGTAGATTGTTTCCTATAACTAAGTTGCTATTTTCAACACGTTTTTTATTTTTTCCCACTGTTCTTCAAATTTTAATGAAGATAGTTCCTGTCGAAAACGCTCAGTCCTGCAAATTCCTGTCAGAACAAGTTTGAAAACCCGTTGTTTGTCTAAAGATGCGTCCACCCTAACTCGCATTATTTGATAATTGGTCGTCTAATAAGCAGCCAACAAAAACTCAGCAGACACTAACAGATAGTGAAAAAAATGTTGCTTTAAAAGCCAGATCAGAACCTTTCACTGATATTATGTTCCATTATGATATTCTTCAGAATCTAAATCCCATAGAGTGGTGGAAGTCACAACAAAATATACCCATTATTCAAAAAGACAATTATATTGTGCTGCTGCTTCTTCCGCATCAGTCGAGAGAATTTTCTCAACATTTGGTTTAGTTCATTCCAATCTCAGAAATCGATTAGGAAAAAGCCTCAAAATTAGTTTTTTTGTACAAGCACTACAATTAACTAAAATAAACATTATTTAGATACAGTGGTATAGTTTTTTTGATATAATAAACCAATAATTAAAACTCAAAAGTTTTATTTTCTCTTAATTATAACTTATCAGAAATTTTGATTTTAATCATGGTTTAAATTGAAAAAATCATGTGATTTAAATCGCGAAATAAATAATGTATTTACATCAATTAATTTAAATCGTTTCAACCCTACTTACTATAGTAATACACTATACAAATATTTTGTAAAAACAAGACACATTCATGTGTAGTATTTTTTTCTCATCATTCCTCTATGGAGAGAATAGACAGAAAAGAAGGATCTATTAAATCAAATATTCTAGAAATAAATAATCTCATCATATCAGAATGAGCAATATGCTCTTTTTTAAAACTAATTGAGCTCTTTACATTCATTTCCTTGAAATCAATTTGTTTGAACTGGAACATTCGAACTCTTCACGTTAAAACACGATGAAGTAACTCGTCAGTCCATTATATTTCTCTCACTTCAAGAATATCAATCCCAAAAATATTCTGATAATAAAAGCACTGGAACCACAATTCAATTTCAATTGAATAGTCATTATTAAATTGATTTTCTTTCGCAAACACACGAATTAGAACATTTGCGGAAGAGTTGTATACGTAGATGATAGATATGTTGGTGTTTTTCAACTGTTTTGTATAATGGCGTCGTTGCAGTATATGATCTGACACTTAAATGGCTTTAATTTGCTATGGTTTATTACCAACATGCTAGAACGTACAGATTTGATCGTTGTATTTATAACCTCATTAACTCAGATGGAATGATTTTGAAAGTTAAATTTGGTCGCAAAAATAACTTTTTTTTATGATTAAAAAAGAATGAGATCCGCAATACGAAAAGGACGCTATTGAACTGTTGAAAAGGACCAACATACCTATCACTTACCCACCCAACTCGGCCACAAATGTTCCAAATTGTTTATTTGCGAAAGAATTCACCGCCAAGCTGATCACTACATTTGCACGAAACTCATGGCATTCTGAAATGAAATCCTGAAGCAATTAAAGCAAAGATGTGGTAACACATTGATTCAAGGAAGCCTTTTTTCCTGTGTAGAAAAAAAAAGGAAAATAATTTCATGCAAAAGCAAATCTATTACCTATATCGAGTGGTGAAAAAAGCTCTCAAAGTACACACTGGTTCAGGCACAACATGCACTCACGATTCAGTACGTCTGTATCTCAGTCTGGGTCATTTGTATTCAATTATATTGATGTTTACGAATATATCACAATCTCAAAGATAATTCGGCTGACTTTTGGTCGGAAAACAATCACATAAAAGTCGGATTTTTAATTAAGCAACTTATAATTTTTTTTGTATATTTGGATTTAATCAATCAAAATACACATACTTATTATGATACACTTCGTCGTGATACGGCAAGTGTACTTGCACTGCTCGGCGTCGAGTATTATTTTGCACCATTTTGGCTTGTTTCTACAAAGTCATTAAAAATATATTTATGACCAGCACTCGGACCAGCAGCAGAGATACTACTTTAGCCACGACTAATCACCCTTCCTATTGGTGCAAATATAGTTTTTATTGGCCAACGCACATTTCATTTGGAATGACACATGTCGATCAAGTCCACATTGACCGTTTGCATGTCGGAGGTTACTCTTCGAAGATAACCTAAAATGTGAAACAGTGCAAAATAAGTTTGATCTTACTATATGTTTCCAAACCACGAGAAAAACAACACGGAAAACGAAATCACGATCACTTTCTACACTACATAGGGTAAAAGCCGGATAGTTGCCTCGGACGGATACATGCCTCAGTTTCAAATGCTCTATGTTAGACGAATTGACAGTGTTTCTTTTTGATCATAATTAAAAGCGTCCCCCGCGCAGGCCTCAGTGCCGCATAAGCCGTTGAAGTAGGCGCACGTGTTTCGTCCGTGTGAGAAAACATCTTCCGCGGCGATACTTTGACGAGCGCCAGAATTATATTGGTAAGTAATCTCTGTTAAATATTTTTATAACTGATTGCGATTTCAGTCAAAAATATATTTCTTTGAGTGCATTAGAGTTTAAATTGCACTGTTCATTAGGTTTTATTGTTAAATATGTTTTATTTATTTCGTAAATAAAAAGGGCAAGTATCCGTATCAAATCGGATAGTTGCCTACTGTCTAAAAGGGCTGAACAATCAGCAGAAATTTTAAACTCGAATGAAAAAATAATCGAGAAGAAGAATAAAACTGAGAAAGTAAAGAAAACAAGCGTAATGAAACAAACGAAAGAAACAAAAAACAAACTAGTTGGTAGCAAAGAAAAGATTACGAAGAAAAAAGGGCGACTACAAAAAAATTAAAAATCAAAACAATATAGAGATATTACTAGCAGTGAATCAGAATCAGATAGCACATATTTTATTGAACTGACTGAAGGAAGGGCTCTAAGGAAAAGAAAAACTCGTATCTACAGTTCTAGCAGTGAAAATGAAGAAAATGTTATAAGTTCAAAAATATCTAAAGGAAAAGCAACTAAAGGGCTACTAATCAAAGGCAAAAAAAACAAATTATCTATTGGAGACACTGAAAACATATTAAAAGTAAAAAATATTAATTCAAAAAGAAAATCAAAAAATTTTAAATTCTTTTAATTTTAAAATTATAATTTAACTAAATCGAAATCAGATTGGATTGAATGTCAGATGTGTCGAATGTGGTTCATGAACATTGTTCAACACTCAAAAACCATTGCATGAGATGTGGCAAGTTGAAAAGCTTGACTTCTGGTGATAATCAATGCTAATGCCAAAGTTGATTACCATATTTTTAATATTTAAGATAAATACTAATACTTAATTAAAAAATTACATGTTCACTAAATGTTATAATTTTATAATTATAATTTAACTTTAATTAATACTCAATAAAAGATTGTATTTAACAATAAAAACTGATTATTTAAATTAATATAAGTTCATTTTTATTGGAAAAAAAACAAACGGGCATCTATCCTCACATTGGGCAAGTATCCCCCCAACCATTTTTAACGTTAGGCTAGTATCCGCTATAGTTGGCAACTATCCTCTTTTTTAGAGGTCATATTAAACTGGATTTACTTAAAATTTATAATATTTATAATTTTTTTATAGATAGGGTATGTTAGAAGATTAATAAACTATGTTTGAGAATACACTTTGAATAAAAAATGTATTGGTACACATTTTTTATAGGAGCTTTTTAAAAAGTGTGGCAACTATCCGGCTTTTACCCTATAGGTATTGTGTACGAAGTCGTCGGATAAGTTAATGTTTTAATTTGGCAATTTTTGGCGCAGTCACAACATAAGGATGGTTTAAACCAGGGTTCGAATAAATCAGGATTTTTTTCAAAATAATCAAAAATATTGATTTTTATTAAACAAAATCAAAAAAATAAAAAACGTGTTTTTTTTCGGATTTTTTAATTTTGAATAACGAATATTAATATGTTTTGGTCTATTTTAAGTACCTATGTATCTTTACATGCAAACGCAAACAACAACAAATCTCATTTTCCTGTTTTGACATATCTTGTATTGGTTTATTCTTGTCAGAACTTGCAAAATCAAGAAATCCCTTCGCGCCGCCTCGCGCCGTAATTTCCATGTAAAAATCCTGTCGAATCTTGTTTGCACCAATCACAACACAAAATAAAATAAAACGGACGAGAACTCGTGAGCTGATTCGTTTGACAAATTTTATTGAGACCGTGAGTGTGTCTATGCCCAAGTAAAGTAAAGTAACCAAAGTTAATTAAAAATAAAAATAAAAGTGAACTTAACTGAACAAGTGAAGAGTAAAGTGTAAAGTGAGTGTAAAATAAAAATGAGTGGAAGGAGGACACAATTTGGGAATATTTTATAGAAAAAAAATCAGAAAAAGGAAAAACTGGTAGTAGAGAGATATGTAAAAATTGCAGAAAGGAAATGCAAGGACTTGTCCAAAGATTAAAAGACCATCATCAAAAGTGTAAGAATAAGAATGCTGGGCCAAGTAATGAAGAAGTTAATTTAACAACTATGTACACATATTATGTCTTATATGTAGTATGGTAATGGTATGATGTAGTAGAAACAGAAACTAAAAAATTATTATTATTTCATTATTAATTGCTATTTTTCATACAAGGAACAAGTGCTAGATTTTAGTACGGGGTATGATTTGATACAATACAGGGAGCGCTAAAATCTTACTTTTTTCCATGTATTTCATTTTATTAATATTTTAATAATTATTATTAATTTAACAGTTTATCTTATCATTTATCAACCTAAATAATTTCTCGCTTTTTTACAGAACATGAAGGGTCAGATCCTGATTCAGATAAAGCAACTATTGCAAGCGGAAGGGCTTCAACGATTTCCAATTCAACCATCAGTTTTCAAAATCGACCGCCAAGTTCAGCTTCTTCAAGTTTGTCTGTTTTTGGTTTGTCAGTGCCATCAACATCATCATTATCACTTACTAATGAATCTAATGATTCAGTCTATAAAAAACGAAAAAGGGACGTTTCCGGTCCCGCTAATATAATGAACTTTGTCATACAAACATATGCACATAAAAAAGAAGAAATAGACAAACAAATCGCAAAAGCTGTATTTGCAACTAATACTAGCTTCAGGTGTTCTAGACAATTCGCATGTGAAAAAGGCGATCGAAATATTGAGACCTGGTTATAAGCCCCCATCAGGAAAAACCATTTCGACGACTCTTCTAGAACAAATCCACGAGGAAGAAAAAACAAAATGTTTTGGAAGTCTTTCTGGTCAGAGTGTAAACATGTCTATTGATGGTTGGTCTAATGTCTACAATGAGCCTATAGTTTGTGCGACAATAACCACTGAAAATGGACAATCATTTTTGTTTTAAACGATTGATACATCAGGAAATCCTCACACAGGCGATTATTTAACTGGGATTGCTTGCAATTTAATTTTATCTTGTAAATCTAAAAACAAATGTGACGTAAAATCTTTCGTAACAGATAATGCAGCAAACATGGCACTTATGAGAAGAAATATATCAGATAAACTAAAATTAGACTCTAAAATCATAACTTATGGCTCACCTTTTAAACTTATTATGCAAAGATTTAGAAATAAAAAAGGTCAAAGAACAAGTTACACAAATTATTAAGTACTTCCGAAATATTAATCTGGCTAGGGCAAAATACATGCAGGCAGGTGGAAAAACATTAGTGCTTCCGAGTGACTTAAGATGGAATAGTATGTCAGATTGTTTAGAGGTATATGCAAGTCAATGGGAGAAATTATTAAAAGTATGTGAGGAGAATAAAAAAGAAATAGACTCTACAATATACGGAAAAGTTCCAAACATTGGTCTTAAACGATCAGCTGAAGATTACCTAAACATCTTAAAGCCTATAGCTGTGGGACTTGATAAATTACAGAAAAAAAATGCTTTCCTATCTGAAGCAGTAGAAGTATGGAAGAAATTACAAGAAACATTCCAGGACAAATTAGAATTATCGTTGGCTCAAATGCAAATTTTTGAAAACCGATATAAACAGGCACTAACGCTCTATCATTTTGTGGTTTATATTTTGGATACAACCAAAACCAAATTTAAATTGACTAGTGCAGAAAAAAATTCAGCGTTAAACATCATACAAGAAATGTATGGGAATAGTGGATTCCTACCACTCATTATAAAACTGAACTGAACCATTTTCAACAGTTTTTATGTGCTGTCTCCTTATCAGCTTCGGTAGAGAGAGTATTTTCTACATTTGGACTCATTCACTGCAATTTACGAAATAAATTAGGAGTGGAGAAAGCGGAAAAATTAGTATTTCTGTACAAATACTATAATGAAAATTCACGTTGTATTTTTTTTAAATTAACGTTTTTTTTTCAATATTAAGAAAATAGTTTTATTTGCAGTTTGAATCAGTTTAATTTGTATTTTGACTATATTTTGTAAAATAAATAAATGTTATTCGGTTATTTCTAATTTCACATTTTTTATTTTATTCATTGAATAAAATAAAAAAATGTCTTGATTAAAATCATTGATTTAAATAAAAAAATCACTTGATTCATAAATGACTGGATTTATGGAAAAAATGACAAACTTGTAGGAAATTCAATTTCCGACAAAAAAAAGTCCTATAAACGGAAACGCTAAGATTGATATTTCTCGAGATATAAAGCGTTAACTTTGTCGTAATATGAAATTTTTGAGATTTATCGAATCAAACTTTCAAGTTTGGCATTTACATTTTTTCCAGGTGCAGATTACAGCTACGTCTCAATAGACACTTTTGTAGAGCATGTAATCCCGAGTAAATCGCGCTTTGGTACGATAAGATACCATGAAATGCCACTCGGTTATAGATATTTGAAAAAAAACAAAGATTACGTTTATTTTAAATCGGATATCTTTCCACGCTCTGGGTTAATATTAAGAGCTCAAATTTTCAAAGAAGTTTTTTTTTGACATTTCCAACAAAACAAAAAAATTGTCGTAAAAAAACACCCTAATAGATATTGTGAAAGGACTGTAACTCAAAAGAAAACGTTTGAAAGTGAAAATTTGCATTTTCATTCAGATAGCTATTTGACTTTCTATCCCAGCCTCAATTTATAAACACTATATGTCGAATTCTGAAAATAAAATATTTAGTTTGGTCATAAACATGTAATTAGAAATACTACTATCAGAGGTTGGTGAAAACCCGAATTATTTACCCCAGTGTTGCATACGGAAGCGTTTACTACTAAACTTCACGCACGAAATTCTCAGAAATCGATATGAAAATTCATTGTGCATAGTTCCTTTTTTTGTAAGCGCTACAGCATTAAACGCTTTATTGAAAATGAAATAACTGCGATAGCTATTCTACTTAAAGGTAGAAATGGGCAGTGATCCAATTATTGATCGACAATCCATTAACCTCCATTACAAATTGCAATCTACCGAAAGAAATTGTAAAGGTCCGCAAACAATGAATATCAGTACCGAAAGAACGATTTACCATTCCAGATTCCGGGCACATTCCCATCAATTTATCCTTTTTCTCATGCAGAATGGAAAGAACTACACAGATATGCGTTCAACATTCGATTCAACATTTTATAATGCCAGGAGTACGGGGAGTTTTCAGACAGTTCAATTAAAATGGAAAAATGCATGGCAGAAACTTTTAAAAGCATCAGGCGAGTGGCTCAGTTATCTATTCCAATATAAACTTGAGAATATACTAAAGCTTTCTCCACAATTTATCCAATTGATTATAGATATCTTAGGCCGATTTCACATTACGCGGTGGCTGAATCATCGTATGAATATTATAGCCAATTTACGGAAATGAAGTCATTTGACTGAAGAATTTTGGAAATAAATAAAATTAATGACACAAATGTTCGAGTTTTTTCCTAGTGGAGTGTATATAGGGAAAATTCGAAGTTCATGATGATGTTTTCTTTCAGATATCGCGGTATAAATATGTGTTACGTTCAGAGCAAAGTATATATTAGATATACTAGGTCCAATTCGATTGTATGTATAGAAATCTCAGAAACAGAGATATGGAGGAGACGGACTCAGTTGAGGATTTTTTGCTGAATTAATTGGCGAAAGAATATTCATGATAACTTTTTCCATTTTCGAAATATTTGAGGAAAAAAATATTTTCGATTTTTTTTCGGACCCTAATATAATTGGAGATATGGAATAACTGAAAGTACCTTGTGTTTGCAATTTTTATTTTAGAAGATGCTATAATTCACATAAATAGAATGCATTTTTGCAGCTCTCCAAGATTAAACTTGGACCGGGTCCGAAAAATGGTAGGATATATTTGAGACTTTTTACGTACATATCTTTTTTATTTCAATGATTTTTTCCCCAAATAGAAATGTGTGAAAATATTATTTTAATGATATAAGTACTAGCAACTTTCGTGCAACTGGCATTTGGAATTTCGTGCATGATGATGAAAAATGTGGTAACTGCCACCCAAAAAATAGATATTGTGTCAAAATTCAGCCTCCAAATTTCACCTAGAATTCGAGACCCCGAAGACTCTTATATTATATATTTTTAAACTAATAGAATTATAATATGAAAGAATTATCCGCCATCTTGGAGAAGCTGTTTTGAATATTCATCATATAACAGTGTCAAAATGTATTGCCATAGAAACTATGAATTTATGAAAATTTTCGTTTTATTCGAATATGTGGAAGTAATTGGTTACAAGTTAAACCAAATAAAATGATCTAAAAAAATCATTATAAGAAAATGCGATACAATATTTTTTTAGCATAACTGGTTACATACAAGTTAAAATAAATGAAAAAGTTCCGTTTTTCAGTTTATAATAGCTAGAAAAGAAGTATTTGTTACATACAAGTTAAACTGTGTAAAATAGTGTAAAAGCCCCTATTCTAAGAGAATGCTCTTTTTCAAGTAGTTTTTTAGTTACGAAATTCAGAACTGTACATACAAGTAAAACTGAATAAATGAGTTTAGTTTATAGTAACTAGAAAGGAATATTTGTTACATAAAAATTAATCTGTCTCAAATAACGTGAAAACCCCCCTTTCTAAGAAAATGTCCGTTTTCGGAAGCTTTTTTGAAGCATTTTTTTAGTTTATCATAAGTAGAAATGAATACCTAGCACATAGAAGTTAAACTAAATTGAAGAGTTCAAAACACCCCAATCTAAGAGAATACATGTTTTACGCAGCTTTTTTGGGACAATTTTTTTGTTTATAATAATGAGAAAGGAAGTATCTATTTGTTACATACAAGTTAAATGGAATAAAACAAAAACCCCCCTTTTTTCAATATATATTTTTTTCAGGTTTTATAACTGGTTACATACAAGTTAAACTAAATAAAAAAGTTCAAAAACTCCCCATCTAACAGAATACACGTTTTCCGCAGCTTTTTCGGAGAAGTTTTTTAGTTTATAACTAGAAAAGAAGTATGTGTTGCATAGAAGTTAAACTGTGTAAAATACTGTAAAAATCCCTATTCTAAAAAAATTCCCATTTTCAGTAGCTTTTTTGAAGCAGTTTTTTAGTTTATCATATTTCGAAATGAAGAACGAATACATAAAAGTTAAACTGTGTAAAAGTAGTGTAAAAACCCCCATTCTAACAGAATGCGCGTTTTCCGCAGCTTTTTTTGAAGTAGTCTTCTAGATTAATATAACTAAAAATTAAGAACTGTTACATACAAGTTAAACTGAATAAATCAGTTTAAACACTCCCAATCTAAGAGAATACACGTTTTCCGCAGCTTTTTGGGCAGTTTTTCAGTTTATAAAAACTAGAAAGGAAGTTTTAAACTAAAATAAAAGAGTGAAAAGACCCCATTCTAAGAGAATGCTTGTTTTCGGTAGCTTTTTTGAAGCAGTTTTTCAGTTTATCATAACTAGAAATGAAGTTAAACTAAATAAAAGAGTACAAAAACACAATTTAAGAGAATACATGTTTTCTGCAACTTTTTTGTGAGCGTTTTTTTAGTTTATAATAACTAGAAAGGAAGTTAAACTAGATGAAATAAAAGAGTGTAAAAACACCATTATAAGAAAATGTACGTTTTCCGCACCTTTTTTGGACCAGTTTTTTACTGATCATATCTAGGGAGGAATAATTTGTCATAAACAAGTTAAACTGAATAAAAAAGTGTAAAAACCAAATTTAAGCAAATGAACATTTCCACAGCATTGTTAAAGCAGTTTTTTAGTTCATCATAACTAGAAATGATCGGAATACTTATTGAACCATTTGAATTCTGGTCGATAGTGCGGGAACAAGAATTACTCATTATTCAGATATCGATAAGAATCTAACATCTGTCATTGATTCCTCATTAAATATTCAGAACTCCATCAGGTAGCTGATAGATAGCGGCAACGGACTATATTCAGTGGGTATTGATTTGGAAGAACATTATTTATGAATATTAATAATACTCTTTCATGTTTTCAATAACTTTCCTCATTTGACTCCCTTGTTGGTATATATTTAGTCGATATGAATGCGTTTTTCGATATATCATCCTGAATAACCTGAAATAATGAATGAATCATAATTAGATTCGCCGGAACAAAGCCTTTTCCTCGAAATTAATCTAGAAAGGAAACCACACCAATAGCTAATGAGTTCAGTAATAAAAACCAATCACCATAATTATCGATAACAAAATGTCCGTCTGAATATCTCCCTTTTAAATGGCTTCAATTCAACGACAAAAGTATTCTCATGATAACAATCCATTCAAGTCATTCTGCTAAGCTAGCTTATCTTCCCAAAAAGAGTTCATATGAATGAAACAATATATTTCGTGACGAATTATTACCTAAAGACAGAACCTTCCAAGAATTCCGAGGGAGTAACATCTTTTTCAGTCAGGTGTACATCTCAGAATGTCAGTACCTACTTCAGTACCCATAATTATTAGCAGTACAGTGCTTCAATCTGCATTAAATTTTTTCAGTACTTTTTCAGTACATTCATAACCCATCCATTATTGTTATTATTATTATTACAAGCTTTTATTTAGTTTCACCTGTCCCGATGTTTGTCATCAAATCTTGCAAGTTAAATTTGACCCCCTTCTAGTTGTTCGATTAACGTGACATTTGGCAGGTGTTCATAGTTCCCGTGACAATGCATTATGCATTTGTTAGAGAAAAAAAAACAAAATGGCGGCTCCAAGATGGCGGACGAGATTTGTGTTTATGGTCCGATTCGATTCAAAATTGGTATGTGGGGGTTTTCAGGGTCCAAGATTATGAATTTTCTGACAAAATTAATAAAATCGAAATGGCGGCATCAAGATGTCCGACGATTTCTGTGATTATGGTCCGATTCTATTAAAAATTGGTATATGGGGGTTTTCGGGGTCGGAGATTATGAATTTTTTGTCAAAATTCACAAATTCAAGATGGCGGCTCCAAGATGGCGAACGAGTTTTGTAATTATGGTCCGATTCGTTAAAATTGGAATTAGTCGAAGATTGATTTTTTGTCAAAATTCATAAATTGAAGATGGCAGCTCCAGGATGACGGACGAGTTAACCTTTAGATGGTCTCCTCGTTGAAGAACTAGTCGAAGATTATTGATTTTTTGTCAAAATTCATAAATTGAAGATGGCAGCTCCAGGATGACGGACGAGTTAACCTTTAGATGGTCTCCTCGTTGAAGAACTAGATAGCTCAGAACTAACAGGAAAAAGGGCCTCATAAAAACGACTTTAACAAAAATGCATAGATTAAGGCGTACTTACTAAAAAGCACAAAATAATTTAATTAATAAAAAAAACCTTTTTAAAAACAAGCTTTTATTCAAATACCCTAAAGAGTACAAAATAATTGCTTTGGATGTGTGACGTAGGTTATTACGTGAGTTATACACAGAGAAAAGAGATTCTGTAA
Organism: Gonioctena quinquepunctata; assembly: GCA_018342105.1. NCBI lineage: Eukaryota > Metazoa > Arthropoda > Insecta > Coleoptera > Chrysomelidae > Gonioctena > Gonioctena quinquepunctata. The sequence goes on from JAFIRS010000525.1 coordinate 358,363, forward strand.
AATTACCACGAAAATCGTTGGTTACATGTAACCAACGATTTTCGTGGTAAATTTTCCACTAGTTGTGTGAATTTTACATATTCACTGTAGAGATTGAAGTGGTCCTGTGATTTCAGTTTCACCAGGAATTATCAGAATTTTTACAATGCATTATGTAAAATCGAATACATTCTCAAGTGAATCTTTCGACTCGATATTTTCACAACTGTGAAATTACAAATATCATGTTTTTTTCTGCAAACGGAAATGTGAAATTATCATTGCAATTTCTTCTCTTTTCGTGTATTCATCATGATGATTTTCACAAATTCTCTGTATTTATAGCTATGTAGTTTCAGTTATTTCATGTATTTCTACAAATGCATTTTCACAAAAGTTTTCAATTACTTTGTTGTGTTTTCGCACATGTAATTTTATAAACATTATTGACTTTTACAGATAAAATTTCTTGAATGTTTTGTGTTTTCACGAATGTATTTCAACAGATTTTCTCTATTTTGGCAATTGCAATTTCCATATACTTATTCTGTATTTTCACAGATGTAGTTAAACCATTTTTCTGTATTTTGACAAATGTAATTTCTAGAATGTTTTGTGTTTTCATGAATGTAGTTTCACCGATTCTCTGTGTTTGGACGATTGCAATTTCAAGAATTTTTCGTATTTTCACAGATGTGATTTCATGGATGTTTTATATTTTTCATAATGTATTCAATGTTATGGGTTTTTTGAAATTGATTCTCACCTATTTGATTATTATACCTCATTTGGAAATGAAAGAGAGCAAAAAAATCATTATAAATGCCATTCATCAAAAACGTAGTCAGGACTTTCAAATAATATCTGTGAAGTCCAGGTTGTTTTAATAATTTGTAGCATTACAGAGAAAGTTGTTTGCCACTACCCGTACCATGGTATTTCTATCAACTTCGAGGAGAATTTCTCCTTCATTTCCAAATATAGTATAGAACTGATACAAAAAATATCATTAAAAAAACTTTTTTAAAGAATCATTATTTTTATTAATGAGTATACTTTTGGATGCTTTTATTAGATATGATAAAGTAAATATAGTCCTATTTTATGCACATTGGAATTAAATTAGCTATAGAGAAGTGTTGAAGTTAAAAATAAAAAAATAACCTCCATGTTTCTATAACAAATACATTTCCCTTGAAAAAAAAAGACCGATGTGCGTCCAATGGAGTTTTTGTTTTGCTTCAGGAAATTCAAAATTTGCATGATAATTATGTTTTCGTCAATCGACAATTTTCGGCTGTACTAAAAAATGTTCAATTGATACAAAGTGAGCATTGCTGAAATATCATAAAAATGCTTATATCGATAAAAAAAAGCTACTTTTTGTTTACAATGTTCAAGTAGTAGTCCTATTTTATGCACATTGGAATTAAATTAGCTATAGAGAAGTGTTGAAGTTAAAAATAAAAAAATAACCTCCATGTTTCTATAACAAATACATTTCCCTTGAAAAAAAAAGACCGATGTGCGTCCAATGGAGTTTTTGTTTTGCTTCAGGAAATTCAAAATTTGCATGATAATTATGTTTTCGTCAATCGACAATTTTCGGCTGTACTAAAAAATGTTCAATTGATACAAAGTGAGCATTGCTGAAATATCATAAAAATGCTTATATCGATAAAAAAAAGCTACTTTTTGTTTACAATGTTCAAGTAGACTTATAGAAAATTATAGGACAAATCAGTTGGTAATAAATTCAATCAAAGTTGATTATCCGAAATTTATCTTTCATCGGGAGACTATTTTGCCAAAGTTTATTTAATAAACTGTATAACTAAGAATAATTGTGCGATCGACTCGGAATTAAAGATACATATGTAAAAAGAATCAGAAAATACGAATATGGTGATATTTTTTCGAAAAAGTTCAAATGGCGGAACTTTTTCCTTCTTATTGAAAATATATGTTGCTATTTCGAGAACGGCCAATCTGCGAGTGTCAATCGATTCAGAACGGTCGATTTGGTATGGAGTAAGAGTTTCGAATTGAAAGTCGAAAAAAAATATTTAGTCGTAAAAATCACACAAGGCCCTTGACCACTAGAAATCGAAACTGTTCGTATCGTCTTCAAAACTCGAACCAAAATGTAGGAAATTTTATGAGATCCCAATAATGTATACCTTATGATACCTTTTATCAGTACTTTTCATAAAATATTGAAAAAAGTCGAAAAACACATGTCGAACTTTATCCCCAGGCGGCAGGAATAAGTATTAAATTACTACCTGCCTTGATTATTTAACAAGATATATCGTAAATGCTGAGTTAGTACTATCTCCACCTGAAGAAGCTATTGTATAGCGAAACACGTGTCGTGGTTTAAACCCAGTTTAGTGAAAATCATTTTGTGAAGTGAGTAAATAGGAATCGTTTTCATATGAACTGATCAAGCATCAATGGGTTCAACAGCGTGCACAGATTATTTGTACGAAGTCGATCCTCATCTAAGGTAAGACAATTTAGGGAAGGGAAGCCAAACTGCATAAATTGAAACAGCAAATTTTGGAAAATCAACGTATACAAAGCTGACATAGCTGTTTTGGCATAACCAATGGAAAATGATCCAGTATTCAATAAATATTTTCTAACACAAAATCATATTTGTAGCAAAAAAATGGTGTGCTAGCTGTGTGTCAAGCTGGCACAGGCGTTACACAATATTTCACCCGACGTAGTTAGGAATATGATTGTAAATATTCGTAATAGAAATTAAAACAGCCAAAAAATGCAAATCAATACATCGTAACTTTATTATTTATTAACTTCTGCACATTCATTTTCCCGTTTATTATAGGCAATAGTAAAGCCACGATAAAGAATTACCAATATATTTATCTGCATTTTCTGGCTGTGTTAGGATTTATAGTCCGCACAACCCTACAATTTCTGGAAAATTATAAAAAAACATTTTTCATTCATTCCGTATGATTTGGGTTGGAGTTATTAAATAGAAAAGACACGATAACGAATTTCAATGTATTGATCTAATATTTCTGGGCCTATTTTCTAGCACAACCGTACCATTTCTGAAGAATGATAAGAAAAAAAACATTTTCCGTTCATTTCGTGTGATTGCGTTGGAATTAAAAATAGTCAAGCCACGAAAACAAATTTCTATGTAAAATCAAAAAATATATTCATTGTTGGTTAACTTTTTTCATCAAAACTAAAAACTACAAAAAAAAAATCGATCGTTCACTATTTCATTCGTTTTTGATAAAATTACCAAATTTACCTAATTGTCTCATTTCTCGTATCAAATTAGTAATTTTGATTCAATCTATGAAGACAATATATGCTATATTTCACATGTAGTCAACAAAAATTCACCAATTTTGACATTTAAATATCACCCTGAATTACTTATGGCAAATTTTCTGGGTTAAGTCAAATATTTATTTCCAAAAAACATATAAAATAAATACGATACAATAATGTGAGAATAAAAAAAACAATGAAAATATATGAAAAAAGATAAATCAATGAAATAATCAACCCTGAAAACAACATATACATTATATATACAATATATACACAACATTTGTAATATTGGAGTAATAGTGAAAATGGAATCTGAAATTTATGACAATACAAAAAGGAATTCAAAACTAATACGGGAAAAATTCTTCCAGATTGAAAAGGTAATTAATTTGAAGAAGTGTACTTGTATCAATCAGAAAACGTGTTGGACCTAGAATTACGTCAAATTTTTCAATATGGGAAAAATATAAGAATCAGAAATCGAAAAATAAACATTTTGTCCAATAGGTTAAGAAGCGTAAGTATGAAAAATCTACCAACCAACTAATAGTAAAAAGACAATTGAGAAAAATCATTGTATGGTAACCCTAGGGTTTTCCAGTAGTACCTAATAAAGCAAAGGAAAGCATATAATCTATCAACAGACTGAGAGAAAAATTCGCGTAAAAACAGCCACGGAACTGCCGGGATCTACCGTATCGATAAACTCGTGGCCGATCGATCCATCTGGAGTAAAAAATTGAGACAAAGACTTGCCATAAACATAATTTCATAGAGATCGAGTTTTATTTCGAGTTACATGAAAAAAGTTAGAACCCAAACTTGACCTCTTTCATAGGCGTTAGAAGATATACTTCTTTGGCGTAAAATTACACAATTGTTTCTTTTATTACCATGATATAGGTACATAATATATTAATAGCAGTAAATAATGATCATTCACCGCTTTTTAACTAACTAAAAAACCTGAAATATTTATGATTTATTCCTTATGAAATAAAATATTCCCAATTTTACTCTCAACTAAACGTGCCAAAAAAAGAATACCTTCAAAAATTTACAAGACGCCAACTTTGAAAAATCAATTTGAGCTAACTATAGGCCTTGGCAATACAGTTATCAGTAACATCTTATTTATCACTCCTCTTATAATGATTTTACTAGAAAATGGATGGATGGAAAATCCTATGGTTAGCCCAGAATGATTTTTCAAAGTTGGCGTATTTGAAGAGAAATCCTATACGTCAAAAAACTGGTTTGGATAGGTCTCATTCTCAAATTGTGGATGATTCGTGGAAAAATCACTCGAATATGTACAATGCATTTGTCACGATACTTCTCTAGACTGTTTATTAAATTTAATGACAAATCATTTTCCCACATTGTAGCGTCATGCGGTTAAACTCGCGGAAACGTTATCAAAGTGTGACAATGAGGATATTATGTTATTCAGTCTACCTGTTATCACATTTATGTTTACCGAGTAATAATCGGTGTTACTCATCGCTGACCTTGAATTTAAAAACTACAAAAATGACATTAGGGTCATGCCTGTTACTTTTCATTGGTACCTAATACCTAACGAATTGCTTCACATTGCACTAAACCCACATCACTTTAGGCTCCCATTTCAAGCCACGAATCCAGGAAATATGTTTACATAAATAATGCGAAAAAGAAATTGGCAAATTTCTTTTTGGCATTATTTATGTAAACATATTTCCTGGATTCGAAACTAAACCTACCGATTGAGACAATTTTCTATATATGTGACGAATGTTCCTTCGTAACACTTAATAATTGAGCTAACACAAATAGTTGATATACAGAAAAGTACTTAATGATTGCCAGTAGTTTATTCAGCTCAGGGAATGAAAAGCTATAGAATGCGGAACATTTCAGTAAGTATTCACCTGAAGATGATTACATATACAAGCAATCGAAACGTCGTGGGAAACGATGGACGTCCGAAACAAGAGTAATCAAGTTACCACATCGCGTCGCCTATAACCCAAACAAACATTTAATTGGATGATTTGTGTGAATTTATTTATTGTGATGAGGAAACTCATTTTAGTTGAAGAAAATCATGATGCAAGGCCAATGTTAGTCTTATTCAGTGTTTTGATTTTTGTTTTCATGACACCTATAAAGTTAGCAGAGCCACTTGCAAAAAAATCAATTTAACCTATTCCAATAATTGTCGAGAATTTGTCGTGGACGAAAAAAATTTGTCGCGCTCTTAGTTTTTTTTTTTTTATATGGGGTGGCTCTGCTAAGTTAATATTAAGTTAGCAGTGCCACTCACAAATAAACATGACGTCCCTATGGATGTTGATGATCTAAAAACGAAATGAAAGATTTTTTCAATCAGAAATTATCTGAAGAGTTGTCAAATGACCAAAACGTATTTGTCGTGGGGTGTTTGAATTTCATGAAGCAGAAAAACTGCGTGTGATTGGTAAAATTCCATTAGGTAATTTTATTCTACTAGCAGTATCTACGCACCGTATGATGATTTATACGGGTGTGAAGTTATCCACAACCACAAAATACACTGAGAAAAATGTAACTCGGATCTGTTTCTCGTCAAAATGACAATGGAGGGCTTATTTCAGTAAACGATCAAATTCTGTAGGTTGATAAGTGTGAGAAATTATATTTAGAATGCGTTTTACCCGGGGACGGGGGTGTAATCGGGGTGGAAATGTTGAAAAAATTAAATATACATGCAAACGGCACTGTAGAGTATTTTAGTTTGCAAAATCAAATACAGGAGATTGGAATACATAGCACCTGATATATGAAATCATTTGTCGCCCCGTCGGAGGGTGAGTTTTGGGGGTGGAAATGTTGAAAAAATCAAAATTCAAATTAAACAGCAGTGTAGAGTTTTCTAATATGCAGAATCAAATTCCGGAGGTCAAAATACATACTACCTGATATATGAAATCATTTGTCGCCCCGTCGGAGGGTGAGTTTTGGGGGTGAGAATATTGAAAAAAATCAATATTCAGTTTAAATGACGGTGTAGAGTTTTCTAGTATGCAAAATCAAATTCAGGAGGTCGAAATACATACTACCTGATATATGAAATCATTTGTCGCCCCGTCAGAGGGTGAGTTTTGGGGGTGAGAATATTAAAAAAAAATCAATATTCAGTTTATACGACGCTGTAGAGTTTTCTTGTATGCAAAATCAAATTCAGGAGGTCGAAATACATACCACCTGACATATGAAATCATTTGTCGCCCCGTCGGAGGGTGAGTTTTGGGGGTGAGAATATTAAAAAAAATCGGAATTCAGTTTAAACGACGGTGTAGAGTTTTCTAGTATGCAAAATCAAATTCAGGAGGTCGAAATACATACCACCTGATATATGAAATCATTTGTCGCCCCGTCAGAGGGTGAGTTTTGGGGGTGAGAATATTAAAAAAAATCAATATTCAGTTTATACGACGCTGTAGAGTTTTCTTGTATGCAAAATCAAATTCAGGAGGTCGAAATACATACCACCTGACATATGAAATCATTTGTCGCCCGTCAAAGGGTGAGTTTTGGGGGTGGGAATATTAAAAAAAATTAATATTCAGTTTAAACGACGGTGTAGAGTTTTCTAGTATGCAAAATCAAATTCAGGAGGTCGAAATACATACCACCTGACATATGAAATCATTTGTCGCACCGTCGGAGGGTGAGTTTTGGGGTGAGAATATTAAAAAATCGGAATTCAGTTTAACGACGGTGTAGAGTTTTCTAGTATGCAAAATCAAATTCAGGAGGTCGAAATACATACCACCTGACATATGAAATCATTTGTCGCCCCGTCGGAGGGTGAGTTTTGGGGGTGAGAATATTTAAAAAAAATCAGAATTCAGTTTAAACGGCAGTGTAGAGTTTTCTAGTATGCAGAATCAAATTCAGTTGGTCGAAATACATACCACCTGACATATGAAATCATTTGTCGCCCCGTCGGAGGTGAGTTTTGGGGTGAGAATATTTAAAAAAATCAGAATTCAGTTTAACGGCAGTGTAGAGTTTTCTAGTATGCAGAATCAAATTCAGTTGGTCGAAATACATACCACCTGATATATGAAATCATTTGTCGCCCGTCGAGGTGAGTTTGTGGGTGAGAATATTGAAAAAAACAATATTCAGTTAAAACGACTCTGTAGAGTTTTCTATGTGCAAAATCAAATTCAGGAGGTCGAAATCATACCACCTGACATAGAAATCATTTGTCGCCCGTCGGAGGTGAGTTTTGGGGTGAGAATATTAAAAAAATCAATATTCAGTTTAAACGACGCTGTAGAGTTTTCTAGTATGCAAAATCAAATTCAGTAGGTCGAAATACATACCACCTGATATATGAAATCATTTGTCGCCCCGTCCGAGGGTGAGTTTTGGGGGTGAGAATATTGAAAAAAATCAATATTCAGTAAAAACGACTCTGTAGAGTTTTCTAGTATATATATTCTCACCCCCAAAACTCACCCTCGGACGGGGCGACAAATATTCATATATCGGTGATGTATTTCGACCTACTAATTGATTTGCTACTAGAACACTCTACACTGCCGTTTAAACTGAATTCTGTTTTTTTATATTCTCACCCCAAACTCACTCCGACGGGCGACAAATGATTTCATGTCAGGTGGTATGATTTCGACCTCCTGAATTTGATTTTGCATACAAGAAAACTCTACGCGTCGTTTAAACTGAATATTGATTTTTTAATATTCTCACCCCAAAACTCATCCTCTGACAGCGACAAATGATTTCATATATCAGGTGGTATGTATTTCGACCTCCTGAATTTGATTTTGCATCTAGAAAACTCTACAGAGTCGTTTTAACTGAATATTGATTTTTCAATATTCTCACCCCAAAACTCACCCTCGAACGGGCGACAAATGATTTCATATATCAGGTGGTATGTATTTCGACCTACTGAATTTGATTTTGCATACTAGAAAACTCTACACTGCCGTTTAAACTGAATTCTGATTTTTTTTAATATTCTCACCCCAAAACTCACCCTCAACGGGGCGACAAATGATTTCATATGTCGGTGGTATGTATTCGACCTCCTGAATTTGATTTTGCATCAAGAAAACTCTACACCGTCGTATAAACTGAATATTGATTTTTTTTTATATTCCACCCCAAAACTCACCTCTGACGGGCGACAAATGTTTATATCGGTGGAGTATTTCGTCCTCCTGAATTTGATTTTGCATCCTAAAAACTCTACCCGTCGTTTAAACTGAATATTGATTTTTCCCAAAATTCTCACCTCCGACGGGCGACAAATGATTTCATATATCGGTAATATGTATTTCGACCTCCTGAATTTGATTTTGCATACTAGAAAACTCTACAGAGTCGTTTTAACTGAATATTGATTTTTTTCAATATTCTCACCCAACTCACTCGACGGGCGACAAATGATTTCATATATCAGGTGGTATGTATTTCGACACTGAATTTGATTTTGCATACTAGAAAACCTACACTGCCGTTTAAACGAATTCTGTTTTTTTAATATTTACCCCAAACTCACTGACGGGCGACAAATGATTTCATGTCAGTGGTATGTATTTCGACCTCCTGAATTTGATTTTGCAAACAAGAAAACTCTACAGCGTCGTTTAAACTGAATATTGTTTTTTTAATATTCTCACCAAACTCACCTCTGACGGGGACAAATGATTTCATATCAGGTGGTTTGTATTTCGACCTCTGAATTTGATTTTGCATACTAGAAAACTCTACAGCGTCGTTTAAACTGAATATTGATTTTTTTTTAATATTCTCACCCCAAAACTCATCCTCTGACGGGGCGACAAATGATTTCATATATCAGGTGGTATGTATTTCGACCTCCTGAATTTGATTTTGCATACTAGAAACTCTACAGAGTCGTCTTAAACTGAATATTGATTTTTCAATATTCTCACCCCAAAACTCACCCTCGGACGGGCGACAAATGATTTCATATCAGGTGGTATGTATTTCGACCTACTGAATTTGATTTTGCATACTAGAAAACTCTACACTGCCGTTAAACTGAATTCTGATTTTTTTAATATTCTCACCCCAAACTCACCCTCCAACGGGCGACAAATGATTTCATATGTCAGGTGGTAGTACTTTCGACCTCCTGAATTTGATTTTGCATACAAGCAAACTCTACACCGTCGTATAAACTGAATATTGATTTTTTCCAATATTCTCACCCCCAAAACTCACCCTCCGACGGGGCGACAAATGATTTCATAAATCAGGTAATATGTATTTCGACCTCCTGAATTTGATTTTGCATACTAGAAAACTCTACAGAGTCGTTTTAACTGAATATTGATTTTTTTCAACATTTCCACCCCCATTACACCCCCGTCCCCGAGTACAACGCATTCTAAATATAATTTCTTACACTTATCTACCTACAGAATTTAATAGTTTACTGAAATAAGCCCTCCATTGTCATTTTGACGAGAAACAGATCCGAGTTACATTTTTCTCAGTGTATTTTGTGGTTGTGGATAACTTCACACCCGTATGATTTATTATTATTTTTCGGTTCAGATATGCATCAAATTATTGTCCAAAGACTAAAACAAATTTGTCACTATGAAAATAATCTACTCTCTATTGGTTTTCCTCTTTCATAATTTTATAGATAAAACACATACTATGTGAAAGGCGTGGGGACTTCAGAATATTTTTGAAGAGGATTTAGTATTGTTTTTTCGAATGACATTGGTATCAGGTAAACTGTTGTACGGAGTTTCTTAATGCGGAAGATTTTCACCCTTTTCAGAATTTACCAGTGTGTTTTTTTAACGTTTTCAATATCTTCATAATTTTGTCACCTTCCAGGATTGTCTTCGATATTTTTATTTTTTGCATCTACTTTTTTTCTGTACTATCTTTGAATTCAATTATTTGATTATAGTATTCTTTTATACAAACAGAAATAAAATCGTGCGGATCTCCTATTCATTCATTAGTTTCCCTAAACTGAGATATTTTTCCAGGATCTATATTTATATACAAAAAGTATACTCTTGTAATTCGAGTTTTTGTAATTCGACAATCGTTAAGTGAATTTTAGGAAAAAAATATCCAAGTGGGATACTGGGTGCATTATTGAAAAATGGTATTTCCAAGTCATTCATCGTTCTCAACCTTTCTTTGCTTAATGAATTTCAAAACTTCCACGACAATCATGTTTTGTCATTCGACAATTGCCAAGTAAGTTTTCGGCTGTAAGGAAAAACTATCCAACTGATATACATAGTGATTTGCTGAATTCTAGAATTTTTTATTATTCACAAACAGGTATTTTTTCTACTTCAGAAAATTCAAAATTTGCACGCCAACAGGATATTTTTTTTTCGAAATTTTTTCATTTGACAATTTACTGTTGTGGCAGTGCTAACTTGATATCAAGTTCGCACAATTACCCCCTATAAAAAAAGCGTGTCATTTTTTTTTATTCACGACAAATTGGATCGAAGAGGCTCTCATAACTTTATACGGGTCTAAAACCATAAATGTGTTTTGGGTCATTTACTTTCAACAATTATAAAATAACGCGAGTTGATCTAGAAAATCTATAATTCAGGGGTAAAAAAATATTACCAAGATAATTTTTTTTAGAAAACATTAATTTCGTCGTGTATTCAGAACTTAATTAAAATTGTCATTCTTTCGATTTTCCAGCAGAAGATGTTGTCTCTGACAGATGTCAATAGAGATTTGTGTCAAAAGATAATAGCTCTATAACTTCATCTATATTATGAGCATATCAATTCATTACCATTCCGCCATTTTTAATCTCTTCTTCGAGTATGTGTATCCATGTGGAGTCTATATCCGAACAAGTCATTAATATGCGGTATCCGCCCAGATAGGAAAATGTAAGTAGATTCCAAGAGTTTTGTCTTTTTGTCATCGGATTTGATGGCTATAATTTTGGTATTTTTTCATTCTATTCGATGATCGCTAATGGATTTCAATACGCAGTCTAGATAATTTTTCGGCTTCCTATATAATATTGATGTTCCACTTGGCGTATTTTTAATAGTCTTGATGTTTCACCAATGTAACGTCTTCCTACTATATAAAATCGATTTAGTAGTTCCGGAGATTACCCCCTGCATACAAACAAACAAAATTTACGTCTATAATATTAGTATATGTACTTAGCCAAAAAAAATATTTTCCCTCCACGTTTATGGTTTAGTGTATCGAATTCATAATCTTTTCATGAAAGTTAATTTTATTGTCGACTATTGTTTGTTGATATAATATAAAAAGTCGTATTATGTTTAAATTTTGCATACATATATGTAAATATTGGAGAACTGCAACCGTGCATTTTTGAAACAGTGCTGAAAGGTGATCGCGTCACCCGTACCATAAAAAAAATCCTCAATGAACTCGTTATAGAGTAAATTGCAACACAGTTGGTATTTCTTGGTTTTTATGAGAGACAGGAACTAACACAAGAAATAGAAAGTTGATGCGGGTATGCCCAAGTTCAGTAAATAATAAACTATACTGAAACATGAGAATCTGATTTACCACTCCATAAAGGTACCCACCCAGTTTTTCGCAAGTGTGTAGTATCGTAATTGTTATTTGTTATACCGGTTATTTCTATTCTAGATACTCTTCGATGAATATAATTTTCACATAAAAATAGGTAGTTGCATAAACACCAGGCCAGGTACAAACAGGAAAGTCGTGAAAAGAGGTACGAAAAATATTGAAGTGAATGATGATGGCGTGGTTGGAGGATAAAACTTGCAGCACGAATTGTAAGGAACGTGAGAATCGGAAAACAAATATAGAAGATATACATAATATTAGGACCCCCCTAAACCTAGAACCATTTGCGAATTTTGAATTTCCAATTATGCCATAATTTGTCGCTAATTTATTACCACAATTATAAATTTGTAGCTCATAATTTTTTTTTTTTAATCCATGGTTCTGCTAGTTTATATGAAGCTGGCAAAAGCACTTCGAACCTATCTACTTTTGGAAAATACTAATACTACCATAATTTGTCGCTAATTAATTATTACTTCAAAAAATTTAGCGCTCCTCTTTTTCTTCAAAAAATCCATGGTTCTGAACGTTATTTGGAAAATTCTAAATAAAGAATAATCCATAATTTGTGGCTAATTTATTACCACAATAAGAAATTTGTCGCTCATCTTTTTTTGTAAATTTTCAAAATTTTTGTCTCTAAAGGCTTCAAACGTTTTTACCTATTAGTTCCAAAACAAACAAATAGGCAGATACAGTAAATTCACCTGATTTGTCGCTCCAATTTCGGAAAGACTCTGTATATGCAATTTACTGTAGCATGCCTATTTGCTTGTTATGAAACTAATAGGTGTAAACTATACATTTGATAGCCTTTAGTGGATATTGAATTTTTTTGAGAAAATACTGTTTTTCCACAAAACAAAATGAGCGATTTGTTATTGCGGTAATAAATTAGCGACAAATTATGGACTATTCTTTTTTTTCATAATTAGATAGATAGGAAGTAGTTCTGCTAGCTTCATATGAACCTAGCAGAACAATGCATTTAAAAAAAACGAAGAGCGACAAATGTTTCGAATTAGCGACATATTATGGTAGTATTAGTATTTTCCATAAGTAGATAGGTACGACTTCGTGGTACCACTAGCTTCATATAAACCTAGCAGACCCATGGATTTTTTTTTAAACGATGAGCGACAAATTTATAATTCTGGTATTAAATTAGCGATAAATTATGGCATAATTGGAAATTCAAAATTCGCAAATGGTTCTGCTAGGTTTATGGGGGTAATATTAGAGTTTATCACATATTTTGGGTTATCTCGTAAATAGCTAGGAGATCTAGGACATCTTAAAGAATCTTTCAATGGATCCATCTAAGTCTGAAAATTGTGGTTCAGAGATGAACCTCCATTAAGCTAACAGATCCTTGAAATTTTCCATTTTTCTGGTCATATTTTGGGGTTTTAATTTTCCCATAGCTCTTTGGTTGTGGGAGAAACAAATGAAAGAGGAAGTGACAAATACACTGAAGGCGCTAAAACTACGGAAAGCAATTTCAAGATTTTCACACAAGAGTTTTTAATATAAATCTATATAAATATGTAGCTGAATCCTAATAATATATAAGACATGAGCCTGATTTTAATATGGAAAAAAAATGTTAAACTACAAAATTATTTTGGGGCCCTCTATGTTGAAAATGGAGCCTGATTCGATGCTTTCTAATAGAAGTGTGTAAGGAAATTTGATGGATTTCTGTTGAAGATGAGCAATAAATTAAAGAAAAATTTTGTATAAAAATAAATTGTAAATTTATGAATAATCAACTAGACTTGAAGAAAAATATCGAATTGCAAGCCCTATTGAATTAGACGAGAAATACTTGAGATTCAAAGAAACATGGCGGGTGGGGCTAACTTATTTCTTCCAAAATCATGCTTGGAAGTCATTTTTTTCCTGGTTTTTTTCCAAAGTGATTGATTGGCGTTGGGATCCTAAGATGAAGCTGTCAGAACCCGGTAAATATTCTTTCAATTAGATAAATCGGATAAAATTGGGCCTAAAATGAGCCTTCAATTAGATTCACATATACTTAACGGAAAGCTAGCATAACTCATGATTTCTCCAGAAATAAGCATGAGAAATAATAAATAAATGAATTCTGTTAGGCATTTCAATAAAGATGAAGAATAGTTGATGATCCATTTCTACAAAATAGGAAGGGCGATATTATCAACAAAAATTTCAGGAGCATATAAACTCGCTAAATCAGTATTCGATCCATCTGAAAAATATGCAGTTTTATGTCCTCAAAACCAAATTCGCCCCCTCCAAATAACCATTGGAATGTGAAATTATTTTTAAGCCAACTGAGGAATGGGAAGTGGTTGCTTTGATCTCCGCTAAATCAAACGCCCTTGCAGTATTTCGATTCATTTGCAAATTTGATATAATTCGTTTTCATCAAACTGAGGCGGGAAATTCTCCCCAGTATATAAATTATGGCCTCGATGATCTTGGGATATTTAAAAAATTAACACTGATCAAATCAAAATGCTTCATGTACGTATGAATCGAGGTATAACTATTTTTTTTTTGCAGAGTTCGGGTTGAACCGCGTCTGGAAATTTGTGAATTTTAGACTGGAAGGAACAATTATTCAACTGACATTAAGGGTGTATTTAAAAAAAGGGAATTTGCAATTAATTCACCGTTTCAACCTTTTTTTGCTTCAGAAAATTCAAAATTTGCACGACAATTATGTTTCGGTCATTCTAAAATTGTTAAGTGAATTTTCGGTTGTAAAATTTTTTTTTAGGTGATATGCAATGAGCATTGTTGAAAAAATGGAATTTTAAATTGTTTACAAACTTCTGAAAATTCGAATTCAAAATTCTTATTTCTATTTCGTCTTTTCCTAATACATAATTCAGATGTACTTATATGAATGCGATGTTGCCAAGAACTCGAAATTTTCACGAACACCAGAAAATATTCACAAAAAGGTGTATATTTTCTTTAAAATATATTTTAGTGCATTTTTATTTTGTTCAATAGATTTCGACAATTATACGACAAATTTCAATAAAAATATTACAGAAATTCGTAAATGTACGACCATTATTCGACAAATATTGGCCTAGCTTCTATAAGTGGCTTTGCTAACTTTATAGGGGTTGAAGAGGGAAACATTCTCAATTGAATATTGAATAGAAATATTTTTCGTCGACAAAAATGTATTGAAGACCTAGTGAATGCGATGCCTCTCTTGCGTCAATGTTAAAAATGTTTTCTGGTGAGTACTCTCTTTTGGAAAACATTCTTCTTTGCCTCATTCATCTATATGAGTTCTTAATTAAGACTGGAATAGAAAATCAAATGAAAATGCAAATTTTCCATTTCAGATTTTTTGTTTTGAGTTAGGGGCCTTTCAGAATATCTTTCAGATGTAGTTCAATGTCCAGCGTGGCTTTAGCCGGGGAAGTAGTTGTTTTCTGTTAGACATTCACAAAAAATAACCTCATTTTTATCGTGGATTTTTCAATTCGCAGAAAAATATTTCTATTCAATATTCAATTGAGAATGTTTCCTCTTCAACATGAATACCCCACAAGAGGTTATCTTGAACGATGGAAGATAGTGACTAAAGTTTATCTTTCAGTCGCAGATGATTCCACATCTGATTTTATGAACATCCTGTTCATATTTTCAAACAAATAAATTTATAGGGGGTCTTGAAAATAGCTCCAATATAGGAGCCGAAATTTCCAGACGCGGTTCAACCCGAGATATATATATATATATATATATATATATATATCTTCGGGGTCCCCCCCCCCCAACTATCTTTAGGGTAATGAGAAAATGGTTGAAATTTTAAAGCGATTGGAGCGTTTCTTCTGGTTTTTGAGTCATATATTCGAAAAAATTATCACTTACTGCTTCACCGCGAAAAAAAAAAAGAAAAATATCAAAATTTCAGTCAACTTTGAAATTTTTCGTATTAGAGCAATATTTTGAAGTTTATGTATGAATTTCTTGACTTCTACTCCTTGAAATTATTATATCCTATCTTCAAAATTAACTTATTTCTTTGTGCTATTGCCTGCTTCAGTTCATTCTTGTTTAAAGCCGGTTTTTTTAAGGTAAAAATCAAAAATATTGTTGTCTTCATTTTTTGGAATACCTGTGCGAAGATTACCAAAGTGTTCCGAAAAAAATTGTAAAAGTGTAAGATCTATAAAACGATATGGACAAAGAGTAATGATAAAAAATAATTGGGCTTCAAAGGATGTATAAAGTTGCTTTTTGGTATTCCTTGTTCTATTAAAGTTCTAAAAGAGATCGATGAGAAAACATTTTTTTTTTAGAAAACCTGGGGAAAATTGTTGATGTTTTTAATCGACTGCCGAAAAAGTAGATTTTAACCTAAATAAGAGCAATATGAAAGAGAGAAGGAACATTGAGTACGAAACTATATTTTTCTAAGTAATTTGAATTCTATAATTTGAATGTTTTTTTAATGAACTTTTTTTCCAAGTGAGATCGCTCAACTGCTGTCTTTCAAATAAGTAATTTTTCTGCTAATTTTTTTATATGATAATGATACAGGGATGAAGTAGGAACCCAGAAAAAATCTTGTGATAGAGTTAATATTATTACTTGAAAATAAAATATTATTACTAGAAAATAAGTGGCAACGTATTGATTGCACATTTATTTTGTCATAAATTCATGATTCAATCATTTATTATTGATAAGGATTATGAAAATCAATATAATAATAATAAATAATCTCAACAACATGAAATAAATCCAATCCTATCAGAATTATAGGTAGAGAAAGTCAAGAAAATCAAATATAAATTGGAAAATTGGACTAGAATATGGGAATTCTTCTGTATTTTTATTCCCCGCGGTGTAGTGGTGATACATTTTTTTGAATATATGATTCAAAAACCAAAATAAATCAGCTTCCAAATGGTTCTCGATTCATAAAAATCCGTTAAATTTTGGCGAAGATGCAGCTGCTTGAAGAAACACTAAAAAAAATCAATAGTAATTCACGTGTTGAATTTCCAAATTGTATTATTTGTTTTCTCATTACCTTGAAGATATTTGGGGGATGGGCATCTCGAAGAAAATCGAAAGTCACGTTTTTAATTACAAGAACTTGTCAAAATATGAACAAAAACATATTTTTTTATTGAACTTCTTTTCGGAGGAAACATTCCTAGTTTAAGATGACTAATCACTAATCTTGATAGGTGTGCATGTATTTGTTCGAGACATTGGGTCGTAGGTCAGATGTAAGTAAGTTGCAATATTTTAGTTATACTTCATTGGACATTACATTTCCAGAAAATTATGCAAAATCGCCCAACCTTCCCTGCGTTTAAGGACGTCTATGTCAAGACGCCTGCATTCTATACCTATCACAAAACACTCACCATATGACTACCTACCAACATCCCGCCGCTGTATTTCCACATGAAAAGTCAAGAATTTGTTAATGACGCGATAGAATGTGCGGAAAAAATCCGTGAATTATCGATTTAACTGAAAATGTGAATTTTATCAAATCGCATACCAAGCGAAGGTTTTTGAACTTTGCAAATGACCGGTTGGTAAAAACCGTAATTTTCTGATGAAAATGCCAAAATGTTAACATACGCTAACAGCTGCAAAGCAATGTTATTACAGCAACTCGATAAGATAAAGTGATATGTTGAGTAGAGAATGTGGTGCCACAGCTATGCGATGAGAAATACACTCGGGAAAATGCATTCACACTATTTCTTAGTGAATGGTCGAGAAATATATCTCGGTTGCAGCAAAGCGGCAAATATCTACAAGAGTGTGCTCTCACACACACCTTTAAACGTGCATTCAAATTCAAGGTCGCCACTTCAGTTAATTACTTGTCAAACCGAGAAACAAACATTTGTGGGGGTGTCGAGATCTGCGAGGTATTATTTAATTGATAATTTCCCCTGAAAATCGATAGGTAAGCAAGAAAACGTTTGCTTAGCTCGTTGGAAGCTCCGAGCCACAACGGAGAAACGAGAAACCAGCGATGACGAAGTCACGGTTTGTATCATGGAATGTCAAGCGAACACACGGAGCTGGTCAAAGACACCAATCGAATGACACACAGGCAACATAAAAAGCACATATCTACACAAAACACACACAAATATTCTATTGTCTATTCATTAATGCTATGATTTACCTCTAAACTCGCCTACTTTCTGTTTACTCTCAACATGTCACCCACAGTATTGCAAGATAGGGGTTATTCTGCACCTCTGCACCGAATGAAATAATGTAAACAATCCCTCGATGAGCGGGTTTCACCGGAAAAATAAACAAAATCGACTGTAGCGAACGATCGAATCTTGCTCACAAATTTCCACTGATAAATATCATCCGGAATCTGCCATTCTGTCACTATGTTCAGTTTGTAGAGGTTAGAATTCACCAAACACACATTATCGCTTTGTTTTTCGGTTTTGTCCTGAACGATACGCTGGATTATTTCGAAACGTACGAAAACTGGGGCGAAATTCGATGTTTCTTCAATAGATGAGGCTGTTCTCTGTTTGAAACAAGTATTACTCGAGCGAACGACCTTCAACACACCCGCCCGAAGCCGATCACAGACTGGCTAGAATAATACTTGTGTAGTGTATACCCCACCCTAACATGACGCAAGCGCCTACCTGTCAAGATATCATGGACCTACCGCTTCAAAAAGTTATAAACAGAGACCGAATACCAATATACCATACATTGTTTCATATCTATCTTTATGAGAGATTGAACCTTAGATTGTTGAACAACTCATCGGCACGATTGTGCTGTTGGAATGCCGAATAATAATCGAGAATATGTTCACATCCAGCGATTAGAAAATTAAAAACACATATGGTTTGACAATTTGATGCAACAATAACGCATGCGAGAGGTATTTTTCAAAGCAACAAGTTCATTATAAATCGCAAAATATGCTGAGCGTTTAGAAATGAAGAATGGCTTGATGAAGGAAAACCTGCGTGCGACACCTAGTTTGTGGTAATGCCGATTGCAGATTAAAGAGCCGTGGCCAGGCTATGCGGTTACAAGGTCCTTCTTGTGTTACACAGTACCCTATGGTTCAGCGTTCCAAAGTCTCAGGAATCGAAAATAAAAAATGTTTTTGTAAATTCCTGTCTGTTGTTTCTCGTAGACGGGGAAATAAGGATGAATATTCTCCAAATGTTAATTTTCCGAAAATCGAAATTTTAAAACAATATATTGAAACTTGGAAAACTAAAACTCTACTAATAGGTACAATAAAACGATTAAGTTTAAAACCTATTATGTTTTTCGTAATCTTTGGTAGTCTTGTTGGCATTATTGATGTAATTATGTTGTAGGTACTTTGTGTTCAGTAGCGTTACCGTAGTTTGGGGATTTTTATACTTTAATAATGCATAAATTATACGATTTTTCTTTTTATTTCTTTTTCGAGGTTAGGACGCATATTTAGGATGTGAGAGGTAAATAGAAACGCATTTTTTTAATAGTCTCCTTAAAAAGGCAATAATACAGCAATAGTTGTTTGATTGAGGTATTATATTTGACAAAATCTATAATGTGGTAATTTCTTTCAGCATGTCAAGAAATTACAAACCACTAAAACCGAAGAAAAAACATGATACAGAGGTTCTAAAGAAAGCCGTGACAGCCAATGGCCTCAGCCTTCGTATTACAGCGAGTAAATATGACATCCATTACAGCGCACTTTATAGAAATTTCAAAAAGGGTGATCAAATTAAAAAAAGAGTGGGGCAAACCGCTTTGACTGAAGAAGAGCAAAAAACTCTGGTGAGTCGCCTAATTATTTGTGCTGACTGGCGAGGACGTACCTAGGAGGAGTCCAGACCCAATAAGATCCTAATCTTCCGACAATAGAGTATATTTTGATTTGATTTGATGAGTCAGTAATGATAAAATGCACTTTTTACAATTGTTGAGCAATTTTTAACTTTTGATTTGCTATTTATTTCCGAGAAACTTTTACTTATCCAAATGGGGGGAACTCCAGGCCAATCTCCACGAAAACAATATATATGTAATAAATGAAAGATTTTCGTATAAAGTGTACATTTTTCTTAAGTTTGCAAAGCGCTTTCGACTTTCGTCATCTTCAGTGCTTCCTGAAAGTAAATACTGATTGACTGGTGTGAAAGACTTTAAATTTGAATTTAAATTTTTAAGATAGGAAATTTTTTTGAATTTTGTAAAAGTTTTTACTTACATGTCAGGTGCAGGAAGTAGAACAATAGATGAATACATTGTTAATCAAATGATTATAAATTGGCTTAGAATCTAACGTATCGCATGTTGGAATTCAAAGGCCGGGTGGATATGTCAATGTCTTAATGACAATTGGTTTGATTCTAAATGTCAACTGTCAATGAGAGGAATAGGTAGTGCCAACTTAATGAAATAAAAATTGAGAAAGAAGTTGCCAGTTCTGTGAAAAAGTTTTAATAGAAAATGGGGGGAGTTGTGAAATATTTTGGAATTTGATTTTAATTATTAATCCTTTTATGAAGGGGGTAGAAATCTCTGTTCAAATTTACTTGTGTGTTCAGACAATAGTAATTATTGGAAAGTTCTTTTGAAATCTCCAGTTCTTCGAACAGGTCCAATCTCAAATAATTATTTTTATCTATGTACTGTAAGAGTTTTGAATTTTTGTTGGGGCTAAAATTATGATTTGTCAGGTTTTTTCAAATGTTTGTTGATTCCAGTTAGTAGTGGTCTACAAGTGTCCATACGAGATTTGAATTTGTGGATTAATTTATCTATAGTGTACGGTTGTTGACAGCAATCTGTTTAATTATGTTGACTTCTTCAATATAATTGGTTCGGCTTAAAGGAACGTTGAAAAGTCTGTTTATATAAGAATTAAAAGCAGCCATTTTATGTTGCATAGGGTGATTAGAGTTGAATGGAATGACATGATCAGTCTGGGTGGGTTTTCTGTAAATGGAAAAATCTAATTTGTTGTTAATTTTTGTGATGGTTAAATCTAAAAAATTTAATTTGTTGTTCATTTCGATTTCAAGGCTGAATTTTATTTAAGGATGAATATTGTTCAGTGAGTTTAAAATATTTTGTGCATCGTTGTTGTTACCTTCGATGAATACCAGACAATCATCTACATACCGAAACCATTTCAAAATATTTTCAAAGTGTATGCATTTCGGAAGTTTCCCAGACAGCACAAAGACATCTTAAAGACGTCTTTAAGACATCCACTTTAAGATTTTCGGGACGTCTTCAAGACGTCCAAAGGATGTCTTTAAGACAGATGTTACAAAATGGGACGTCTTGAAGATGTCTCTCGAATGTCCAGTTTATGTCCGATACGGACCTGAATGGAACCGTTTCTGGACATTGAAAGGGCTTTGGTATTCAGTACATTTAAGGTTTGAAATAGAATTGAGAATTACAAAATTTGTAGGAATTTTTTTTATTTAATTATCTAAAATTTTTTGTTATTTTTGTATGATGTTCGATCTCATGTACACAATGAAATCGATTCATCAACATTACTGTATTTATTGAATTTCAATATTCCTCGTTTAGCCTCTAGAACGAACCTTACCTTTCGTATTGATGTACCGAATTCCCAACATCATTTATATAATTGTCTAAACAATCTTCCCTCCAAGGCCGTACCCAGGGGGAGGGTTAGAGGGGTTGAAACCTCCCCCGAAATCTGTAAAATATATCTGGAATAAGGTGAAAATCAGGTAGTTTTATGTACATACCATACACTAATTCATATTTTTCAATTTTGTTAAAATACCCTTAGTTTTTTTAAATATAAACTATTCGTATTATCCCAACTAATGATCCTGAGAAGTATTTCCGAGTAAAAGTTGCTACCAAACCCCCCCTGAAATTTTTCTCTGGGTACGGCCTTGCTTCCCTCAGTAGATATATTCTTTTCAAATGCAACCCAATTTAAACAAATGTTATAAAGACTCATCTCGAATTGAAATGTAATTTCAGAAAGTATTGTTACTTTATCAGTTATTATTAACATATAAACCTAGAATGAGTATACTGTGTTACACAAATTTTACGTTCCTACTCCTATAATTGGACTCTTTTGTCTGTTGGATGTATAAATAAATAAATCTCCCGCTCTTCTCAACCAAGCCTGTTTGGATTTTTCAGTTTCCTTTCGATCCTTGAATATTCTTGTCATTTCACTGGCAACTAGAACAATCATAAACATTTATAAATTATGAAATAAAATCAGGTTGGTCAGAACGTTCTTGCATCACATGGTAAACTCAGGATGTTTAGGTTATATTATGTTTCAAAGCCCAATTTGATAACAAGAGTGGTGTTATTTCCGTTTCATTACAGGAGTCATTACTATCATCTGAAAAACAAAAATAGTCAGCTGATGGCGGATCAACAGCTTGATGTGCTTGTGGTTCGTTTCCGGGCATGGTTAAATCATTGGGAATGGACAAATTATCATTTTGACTGTCTGCACATGTCATTGCATTATTTACAATGGAAAAACTATTATTTTCGTCTTGTGCATCCGTCCTTGCATCTTTGGTCAGATTTATATTTTCCAGGGGTGACATTCGGTTTGAATTACTACCCGCCATCGCGATGTTGGTTGAACCAAGTATGGACTAAAATTGGTATGCCTTTTGGTATGCCTTTTGGGAGTCGACTAACCTCGATTGATTGGTTTTTTCGACAATTATCAAAAATACTATAACACATAAACAACGGAACCACAATAACTAGTACACAGTCCAAAGTCTAAATTGCTCGAGGAGAAAAGACGAAAGTCCCGACGCTCGACGATAATTTGCTGCTTCATTCTTCATTGTGGACAGTACATCTCATTATTCTGCTTTTATGATTGGTTGAAAACTGACATTTATTAAAACCCACCAATTGAAAGGTCGCTTAATCATTCTCCGTTACATGATACGGAAATCGGTGAAACATGATATATAATGCACTTGCAAGCGACACCTCTTTTAAAAGGTATCGAAAAAACCTATTCAATGATACTAATTTTGTTTGTGTTTATGGCAGTTTTGGCAACTCGCTTTTAAAAAACGCAAAGCTGTGATGAATTAAATCAGTTAATACTAAAATTCCAAATTCAAGCTCCGCCTCTGGATAGTTGTCAAATAAGCTGACATTTTTGTTTGTCTCCATAATTCGACGTTTTTGTAATTGTCCAAGTTTTTGTACATTTAATAATTTGTGTATTGTTGATCGAACGTTTAACTGTTTTAACAGCTTTTGGTACTTTTGATATTTTTGTACATTTTAATAATTTGTTAAACTGTTGTGAGCCGAACGCTTAAGTGCTTCAAGAAGCGAAATGGTACGTGCTTTAGGTGATAAAGTAGCAGCGATCCTAATTCTTGGTGAAACTGGACAAAATATTCATGCAGCAGAACGCATTTTTAATGAGAGGTTTCCCGATCGCCCCGTTTCGAGGACTTATTTGAGGGAGCTTCTTCGTAAGTTTGAAACAACGGGTAGTATTATTGATGCGAAACGATCTGGCAGACCACAAATTTCTGATGAGAAAAAAATTGATATACTGGCAGAAGTAATAGTTAATCCTACTTCTTCAACAACTCACGTTGCATCTACCTGTGAAGTCAGTAGAAGTACAGTACACAGGGTGTTGAAAAAAAACAAATTTCATCCATACAAATTAAAAATGGTTCATCAACTCTCCGACGACGACCCAAACCAAAGACTAGAATTTTGTGAAGATATGGAAACTAAAATTAACCAACAGCCAGACCATGTCAAAACAATTTGTTTTAGTGACGAAAGTACTTTCTATCGAAATGGAAATGTAAATACACAGAATGTGAGGTATTGGAGTGACGCAAATCCTCACCTGTTTCGTGAAACACATACCCATTTTCCCCAGAAGGTGAATGTTTAGGCAGGTATCCTGGAAAACCACATCAATGGGCCTCTTTCTTTAAATACCAATTTAACTGGTGAGGTTTTTCTGGAGCTGTTGCAAAACGCAATAGAACCGTTAATCCTTGAAATTTTGGAAGATAATCCAGATGAATTCGGCGATTTGGAAATAACATTCCAACAGGATGGTTCTCCTCCACACTATTACGGTGCAGTAAGACGGTATTCGGATGAGGAGTATCGTGGTAGATGGATTGGACGACGAGGTTCAACGGAATGGCCAGCTCGATCACCGGACCTCACACCTTTGGATTTTTTTCTGTGGGGGTACCTTAAGTTGGAGGTTTACGCCACTGAACCTGACAATATTGACGTTTTAAAACAACGTATTGTTGCAGAATGTGAGGCTGTTTCCGCAGACACATTTTCAAAAGTACGAGAAGAGTTTAAAAATAGGATATTTCACTGTCAGGAAGTAAATGGAGGTCACTTCGAGCAATTTCTTCAAGTAGATACTGATTCTTAAATCTGTAATTAATATCATACTGAATGGAATTTAAATTTTAGTGTTTACTAATGAGCCATCAAAACTGCCATAAACACAAACAAAATTAGTATCATTGAATAGGTTTTTTCGATACCTTTTAAAAAAGGTGTCGCTTGCGTAGGGTTCCATTTAAAATTATTGGTCACAATGGCCTTGTGACGTCATCTCTGACGATTTCGTCATCTATCATCACTAGTAGGGAAGTTTACAACCTTTAATATTCAGTTTCCAAATTTCACTTGTTTATGTATAATCGTTCCAAAAATAAGAGTGGGGGAGGGGACTAACAACAACGTTGGACTAAGGTTTTTTTGGTTATATTTGTTTTCGAGTTCAATTTTAATTAATATATATAATGAAACGTAATAACAGGAAAACGGGATAACGGTAAAACGAAATGACGGGATAAGGGGAAGCGGGCAGAGTCAAAGCATGAAGATGGAACAACATAAACAACATAGGAAAAAAGAAATTCTACGCGGACGAGATTATTTGGTAATATAGAAATTTGTTTCATATGTTTTCTCAGAATTATTCATTGTTCTTTCACTTCCTTGCACTAGTCCTCATCAATGCAAATATTTTTTCATTCAAGCTTTGAATTTGATTCCATAACTTAATGTTTTAGTTCTATCGGTTCCATCAGTTTCATCTTTGTTTTGTTTTTCCTGTCTTATTCTTCTAATCTCATTTATATTCAGATTTTCATTAGGATATTGCAACACTTTTTTTTTCTTTCTCATTTCTAGTTTTCATTCTCATCATCTGCTTCTTCAATTCCAACAATGATTATTTTCCTTTTTTCTGATTTATCTCTCCCATTCATTTCCATTTTTATTTATCAGTTTTGTGCTTTAATCTCCTGATTTTATTTCTTGACTTTTGAATCTTTAAGTAAATTATGGGAAGGAAATGAGAACAGCATGGCTACTAGAAAAATGTATGCATTTCGGAGATTGATATCCCCATCTTCAGCAGAATTACAAAAATAATTGTTATGGTAGAAAAAAATATTTTTTTTTGAAATAAAACTTGGGTGTGGTCTCAGCTTAGACCTTACTATGAACATCCCATTTGCGAAGTATTGTCTTCCTTATTAATGACGTTTTTGTTTGCCACATTTTTAGAATGTTGAGGGAACTTGGTGAAACGTGTGAAGAGAGAATTCACTTGTTCTTATATTTTTCCATTGTTTTCATTTTCTTGGCATTCGTTCCAGTATTTCGTCGGATAGCTCTACAGATGAAGCGGATAGCTCTACAAATGCAGCGGATAGCAACAGATGCAGCGTGTACACATTGGGCGAAATATCTTGCTTCCCCAATTCTCGACTTATTATTAGTGACTTGTCCACATGTCATGTAAATGATCGTATTGGAGTGAATAAATAAATGAATAACGTAGAATTTACCTTTGCCAAATTGGGCACTGACCTATTTGAAAGTCGAAATGTCGTAAATTGCACTCCTTATATTAGTTGAAAGTTCAACTTGACATATTGTGCTTGCCCACTCAACCCCATCATGAATACAGAGAACAATATGGATAATAGTGCTCAATTGAGTTGTCGGAGATTAATTTCTTCATTTTCATGTTACAGGAATGGAAACACAAGAAAACACATCCTTTCTCTTACAATTATTTCTTCCTAGTGAGGTACGGAGAAACACTACGGTGGTATTCAATTTGAAGAATCGATTTTCCTGACAGCTCTCATCAAGAACAGAACTCCACAACGACGGTTATAGTGGCTACTATGACACCGCGTGTAACTGTGAGGGTGGTTTCCTGTTAACTAGTGTATTTCAGAGAGAAAGAACGACCAATCGACATTAGACAATTTCCCACATCACTCACATACATCAAACCATGAGAGCGACGAGTAGCTCGTGACGTAGGCCTTTTCGAATTTCAGTTAATTTTTTATCCTGTATATTGACTAAAATTGAATAGCGAATGTTACCATACTGTACAGTGTGTCCCAAAAAGTATGCAGCACATGTAAAACTTAATATTAGTATTCCCAATAAAATATGGTGCTTCTCAGAAAACTCCAAAATACAGAAAAAATCATGGGGAATATTTCAATGTCATCTAATATACCATCCAGATTCTGAATACCAGAGAGATACTCATGAAATTGATTTTCATTCACATCCTACTATTTCGTCATTGTCCTATCATTTGAATACTTTTGAGATATCTAACAACCATTTAGAGAAAAATTGAACGGTATCCAAAATACTATTACGTTTCAATGAAATCCTGAATGTGATAATTACTTTTTTGAATGTTAGTTAAAAACCACATTTTGTTGCAAAAAATTATATAAAGTTTTAAGGTTGAGGAAATCATTTTTTCGAGAACTTGGTAGTTGTACATGTTTGGATCATATTTTTGTAAAAGCATGGCGTGATATCAAGAATAAATCATATGTTTTCCAAACATGCATATCAGATCATTTCACAGTTTCAGTGCACTAGGTTAAAAAAAAAGTGAATATGAAAAATAAACGCATGAAAAAAAATGAATTGAGAAACATGGGACATAACATATGAATCATATAATACCACTGATTTTCAATGAAATAAACGAGTATTCAACTGGGAAGAAAAACATGGAAAAAGGAGAATGGAAAACACCCTCCTAGATGTGGAAAACACAGTCAATCAATTCATTTCAAATGATTTATCAATCTCATTTTGTCCTCCATCCCAAGGTGATTGTGGAAAGTTGGAAACTTCAATGAAGGAAAATGTGACTAAAATATTATTTTGTTACTGAATCAATGAACTGTTCGTGATTTATACACCTAATAGAGTTTTTCGATTTCCAAATTTCATTTTCACACAAAATGGAGAAGTAGAAAGCTAAAAATGTTCCCAAAATCATTTTAGTATAATATTGAGTCGGAAAAATAGTATTCTTACTAGTTGATTACTCGTCTATAAGTAATGTCTATCATGTTAATTCAACGTCTTAAAATAACGCTGGAATAAAGTCAATTTTCAACGTTATATCAAAACGTTGTAAATTCACGATTATTTGACGTATCATTTATTTCAGAGCAACATATTTTCGATGAATAAACGTATGATGAATACATTATCTTTTCAACCATTTCAAAACGTTGTTTCAACATATGTCTATTAATTTGGTGATATCTCTGTTCTTTTTCAACTTTTATATGGGTGATTTCTTGTGAAATTGCATATTTTCAGTTTCACATCTTGTTTAAATATGCCTTAACTTTGAAAACAACCTGAACATATGAAAATCGATCCCATGAATATCTCTCCGATATTAAAAATCTGAATAGTTTGTAAAATGACAATGAAACATACCTTCAATTTTCTTTTCTATATGTAACTTAACTTTACCTATTGATTTATTAGTTTGGTTTTGCAACTCATAATTAAGTTTACCATTCGCTGCATTATTTTCGACACGCTGTATAATTGTGGATACAATACACGATTAGAATACCATAATGAGATTCTACAGGCGGATGACTGATAATTGATTCTGAGAAAAAAATACATTCAATACATTATGTTCAGAAGTACGTTAAATATTTAAAGAGTTGAAATAAGAATTATAAATAAAAAAAACATAAATTAAAAAATGTTCGTATTTAGTAATCTATGCTATGTTATTTTACAGTTTTTCTGAAGATTGTACCGTTTTTCTGAAACCTTATATAATATTAATCGATACCTATGTTTGAAATAAACATGTTTTCAACATTACAAGCAATTGGCATAATTTTAAAAATTATAGAAACCAAATATTACTAATATAATTTTAACAAAATGTTAAAAGTTCGAACATTCTGTTTATGAAATTGGATCTGAACACAATAGCCAATGAGATGCCAGGAAAGATCTTGATGCAAAATTAGGAATTTTTAAAATATGAAAAGCAGAAATGTTAGAAATGTTTCGTAAATAAAAACTGTCAAAAAGGTGAAAATAATGAAAAGTGCAACAGAAAGGTGCGTGAAAATCGAAAATTCGAGAAGGAAACAAAGGATGTTGGTATCAAGGGAGAGAAATCAACAAGCTAAGCGAGAGAGAACAGAAAAATAATTTTGGAAGAACCGAAAAAATTTAAATTTAAAAAAATCAATCAATATGTATTAGAAAAACAGTTATTTGACAAGACAATATGGGAAATAATATAAAGAACAAAAGCAGATAAAAGATCCCAGTTGCAGAGTTAATCTTACCTTTTTTTTTATTGGAGATTTACGAGGCGAAGTCACAGTCGACAAAGGGGCTGCAGTTTCCAAGAACGGGAGAAATCCGAAACAGGTATTTTTTGAAACCATAAAAAGTTACTGCAGTGCAATCAAATTAAAACTTTTAAAGAACTTCTTTTGATAGAACTTTTCATGAATTACTATATTGACCACATAACCTATAAAACTAGGTACAATTTCACTTTAAGTATCACATAACTGCACATTTCCTGTATATATTTGCTATGAAGCACTAATTAGGTTATTAATCGCAGAATAGGTAGTAATAAGTTTTTCCTGAATAAAGGAAATTATTATTTTGATGAATTTCTGCTTTATTTTCAATGTTTGAGCAACAATGAATTGCCATTTTCGGAAATTTACTTCAAGAACGCCAGAGGGCTCCACAGTAGAACCGACTTCTGAGAATCCATAGGCGTACCGATTGAATTAGCTGAGGTGAAAGAAATAAGGTAAAAGAGTAGATGGAAAGAAGGTAAACTGCATAGCCAGAGATATTAAATATTTATATGGGTATTCATTTGTCGATATATATTAAATTAAATTCAAAGGGAAACTAGTTCAAAGATTTTGAAAATAGTAAAAAATTAGTAAAAAAGTAAAAATAATAGTAAAACAAAAAAAATTATATATTTTGTTATGATGTCTGGTTGTGGAAAGTAAATAAACAAATATAAAATAAAATAAAACGAACCGCAATCAACGCATCCTAACAATATATACACATATAGCAGTAAGATGTCGATGTCAAACGATTTGCCCTGAGTGAAAATACTTCTTTCAAGCGAATTAATGTAATTTTCTGTCTCCTATCGTACATTTTGCGGAATTTATGGATAAAATAATTTTTGACAATTCAAAAGCATAGAAAGTAATTAAATGTATTGAATTTCGTAACTAGCCTGAAAAAAATGGGTCGAAAAACCAGGTTCAGAAAATTATTTCATAGTCTTTGGCCGCTGGGAAGCAAGTGATGCTTCCTACAAGGCTACTTTGCGAATATAGTGAGCTGTCTTGAGGCGGTAGACATTTTACATTTTCCATGAAATAGATGTTATCATATGAACATATTTTGCCTTCAAAAAAATTTCCCAAAAAAATTTAAAGAGTACTGGAAATCAGCTGAACCGATTGGCCATGTTTTACACGAGTAAAAAAATGGTAAGTATAACTGAAAATGACTACTATGGAGGCCATTTTACCTATTCAAGTCCCGATATTCCAATTCTCGTTTTTTCTAAATCTGACGTAAAATTTAATTTCCGCAATTTGCTTGTCAGCCCATTTAGAAGTGAAAATGATTTGAAGTCGTATGACTTTTTGAAAGAAGAGGAAAACCAGGAATATGTGAAAAATCCAATAGCAGCGTTATCAAAAATTGAGAAAGCTGAACTAAATATTCCCACCGGGTATCTGATTTCAAGATTCAAATGTATCTAATAGGTTGAACTGGTTTCCTGGAATTCCACTAGAATAATTAACTCGACAAACAGATCGTGAAATCAGTTACTATTTACAGAAGAGTCTCAGATGACAGATTATACTATGATTTTTTGAGCTTCATCGAATTTGTGCATCAAACATGACGAGAAACTAGAATATTTAAAATGGGAATGCTGATATATTCATGCAAAAACAAATTACAATCAAATATCAATAAAGAACCTCATGCTTTAGGATATGGATATTTTCCAATAGAGTAAAACGCCATGTTTTTTTCAAAACCTCAAATTGTTTTCAACAGAAAGCTGTTAATTGGTACTAGCTTGGGAAATACTCTTCTTGGCTGATAACCCATATTTATTTTAGAATTTAATGCGATATGGGGTATATGAGAAAAATATATGTTATCAGTTACTTGCCCAAACGTATCCAGCTTCATATGTTCCATTCCAATTCAAAATTTCCGCTGACTCATTGGGTTTGAAAGAAGAGATTCTCCTTCGATATTTCACATATTAAATGAGTTTTCTCCAAATTCTACATGGAATGGAGTATTTATTCACCTTCAAGTTCCTTCACATGAACATACAGTGGTGCGCACATTCTCCAATGATAAACTATTACTATCTCAATAACGATATTAATAGTATTAATGATTATACTCGAAAATTAACGATTAAATTTCGAGTGCAGTTTGCAAATAAACAATGATAATCACTGAAGCTTGAAAGCTTTACTATAATGCTGATAGATACATGACATTATATTTTCAATGGGATAGGTTTTGTCAGGATTTGCTTGTCAATTCAGAGTAAGTTCTACAATAGTGTTACGGATCTGGGGTTCGTGGCTATTAAAATAATAAACTAATTGTTTTCCGTTCATTTGCAAATCACAAAAACAACAAAATAATACACTGACAATTGAATGAATCAATCAGAGTTCACCAATAAAAGATCACGAACGACACGGTATCTGTACTATACTGTACTTTCACTAATTCCGTAACAACTACAAAAACGAATAACTCTCCTTTTGTGGTACGCTCGGCCTCTTATTGTACAGGATGTGAACTAACTTTCTGCACTCGTGAATAACGGCTGTACAATGTCATTTTACAACAAAGTACTGTAGTTAAAAGTTCTACAAAATCTTGAAAAAAAAATCAAAGTCAGCCATATTTTAGGATGCAATGAACATTTTAATATGTGGAATTTTGGACTGATTGTTTGTGAAATGTAAGAAGAGAGTCAAACAAACAAACGATAATCGTTGTATCCAAACTGGTAGATGAAGTCAGAACTGGTAGATGAAGATTAACAAATCACAAAATATAAAAAAATATTTTGTAATTCACACAGTTTTTTTTTTAATTTGCACGAAGAGTGAATAATATTTACACGGCACACAGAAACAATTGACTTGACAAGCATGCAGTGTTGCTGCATTGTCAGGTAGGAAATTATCGCGCGCGCCTCTAGCGGTGAATTTGAAATTGACTGCGAACGACATGATGTTCGTCACATGGGGAAGTAAACTAGTCGAAACACCCTTTTAAGAGGCTTTTCAATATTGTTTGTCAAAATTATTGATATTGCATTTTCTGTAGAAGGAGCATTTCTCCAGTATAATATTACACATACTTATAACGCAACAATTAACCATTTAGTAAAATTGGAGCTCCACAAAGTATCTTCAGTTTTCGTGTATCACTATAAAACTTTTTGATGTTATATGATCTTCAGTTCGATAACTCAAAAACCCAGAGAGTTGAAACATCATTTTGCGAGAAAAAAGATACAATGAAATAAATCGTGTGGCCTTTTTATGTTCCATCCATGATGCCTGAATTCCAGATGTGGATATGAATTTCCTTGAAATCTTTGACTCCCTAGAATATATATGAAATTAATAAATTAATTCATTAGTTAGGGCATATTGATGGTATTACATAAAATACACCTTGTGAAATCATAATTCTAATGGGTAGTTATAGGATGTTGATATGATGGGTAGTTATAGGATGATGAACACCATATTGAACTCTACAGACATCGTTATTAATCACACAGGTCGTTTGCAATCTGACAAAATCAATAACTGAAGCAGGCTATTACTTCCAAATATATTACATACCTAATATTGCGACCGAATTATTAATTATATCATTCATTGAATTAATGAAGTTGGATATTAGCTCCACTTTTTTAGCCGATAGACAGGAAGAAGTGATATATATATATATATATAATCACTTAATCACTTAATCACTTCCCTCTTTTAGTCTTATCAATAACTTATATTTATATATTTTCTCCACTTTTCCTGAAAATGGCTCCAGAATGGGAACCGAAACGTCGAAATTACCTACAAAATGTCTAGACGTGGCTCAACCAGAATTTTCAATATTCTTATATATATACATGTGTGTGTAAATCAATAAAACACTTATTTCATTTATGATAACCAACAACACAGAAGACAAATACAGGGAGCACCAATGGGATCATGGAAGAAGTAGAAACAAAAGCACTCACAACATCGAGCATGAAACCAAAACTTTGGCTAAGATATGTTGATGACATTCTTGTGATTTAGCCACAAGGACATCAGGAACTACCGACATTCTTCAACAACTATAATGAAATTCATCCGCAGATACAAAATTCACTATGGAAGCAGAAGAAGAAAACAAATTGGTTTTTCTAGACGTTATGATCCTAAAGAAACCTGACGGCATATCCGGGTATATCGCAAGAAAACTCACACCAATCGATACCTGATCGCAAATTCTCATCACAAATCCACTCAGGGGCGAAGACACTAATAATTCTATCAAGAAGATTGGCGGACAACGACCACATAAAAGAGGAGTTGGATAATATCGAAACGACCCTCCATGAAAACTATCCACTCCATGAAAACTATCAAAGCAGCATCTAGAGTCAAAAAGAAACAACAAGAGGTTCAGGAACCACCGATTGGCAAAACATTCTTACCATACATAAACCGACACAATATCCTTACAACGTTTACAACGGACCGTACAATAAGATCTTCCCTCAGAATTCTCAAGAACCGTATACCACTAGAGGGCCAAGGAGTCTATGAAATACCATGTGGAAATTATGAAAAGACGTACATAGGCCAAACAAACAGAAGAATCAACATCCGCAAAATAGAACAAAAGATTTATATACGAAACAAGGAGATCACATCGTCACTATTTCAACATGTATTAATAACAAAACACAGCATAAACTTGGACATTGGCAAGTGATGAGAATTTCCACTCAAGAACAATGAAAGAAGCCATCGAAATCGAAAAACGACCACATAATATGAACAAAAGGGATGACAGTCAAAGACTACCAACCATATGGAGATCTGTCTTGACCCACCGACAAATTGATCAGCTTATAGCGACCTGGCCACGGCGCATCCAACAGCGACCTCTTCCGGCCCCATACAAAGCAGGGCACAAACGAGAGGTACCGATCGTGACGAATCTACATGTGTTATCAATGGTCATCAAGAACAGATTTTACCTATTTCTGCTCGAAGATGTTTTTTTCTGGAATTTAAAAATGTGTCTCCAATGCCACAATTTCCATCCTACTTCTATAAATATATGTTAGGAAGGACCAGTAATATATTTTAAAGATGAAAGAGAAATGATTTCTTAAAAAAAACACAAAAATAATTAATAGTTAGTAGTTCATGAGAAATTGTTTTACATTTTTTTGAGATTCTATTTTCTTTATGAAGCCTCTGTATAATATTGATAGGTCAAATTATGCAAATACTATAATGCAATCATTTTTATACATTGATACATAGATTTACAAAATCATTCTGAATTAAATGTGATCAACAAAATTATAAGCTTGAAACATACAGTATATGAAATTGTATCTAACTAAAAATAGCCAATGGGAGAACAAGAAACTTTTTGATGACAATAGCCAATCAGGAAACAGAGATGGTGAGAAAAAAGATTAAAAATTGTGGAAAAGTAAGAACAGAGAAATGTCAAAAATAATTATGATCAAATATTGTATTTAGTTTATAAGAAATGTAAAATATATTAGTTCATAAGTTTTCTCAAATAACACTAAATTAATGAAAGTGCGACAAGGAAGTGCGCGAGTTTGAAAATTCAAATAAAATGGACAAAACAGAAATGGTATCCAGGAAATGAAAAAACAAAGCGAGGGGAGATTGAAAAAATTTTTGAAGAGAAGCCAGGTACAAAAATCGGAAAGAAAGAAATTTGGGATTGTATTAATGAGAAGGTAGTTTTTCAACAATAAAAAACCAATACAAACTCTGAATAATCTCGACACAAAATAAACAAGAATAAAAGGAGATTACCTTTGTGTTTCTCCACATGAAAACTTGTCCAAGCTGATTCCGTGGATTTTGGATGGTTCCTTTTGAAATGGTGAGTTCCTGAGAGGAGTGGATGAAACAGGAATTCAGATTATGCCAGGTATTGCATCAGAGACATTCCAGTTCCAGGTATGAACTCTTTTAGTGCACATAACAAACTGAATCACTTCACAAAATAACTCGTATATCTGAAGAACTCTATGATTTGGTATTGAACTATAAAAGAATTCTTCCAACTCAAAAGAAAAAAGTGAGGTTATATTTACATATCCATCACTGTTTTCATTATTTTATGAAAATTTGTCATTTGCTCATAGTTATAAGTTATCTATCGCAGGCCAGGTTAATATAAGTTTTCCTGAATAAAGGAAATAATTGTTTTTGATAATTTTTGGTTTATTTCCCACAATGATATGCTAATATTTTACTTATAAACACTGAACTGAAAATAGTTCGAGTGACATCAAGACAGGCAGTGGCACTATTGCCAGTACCGACTCCTGAGGCGAAGGCGTACCAACTGAGATTAGTCGTGGTAAGAAAAGTAATAATAATTGGCAACAACGTGGCGAGAAAACAGTAACGTTAGCTGGCAATTATTATTTCATAACAATTAGCTATTATCATATCACAATATAACGATTGGCTTCCCATCGCGGAGCTGAATTGCCTACATAAGTATTAGAGGTATATCAAAATCGAAATCAAAATATTTATACAGGGAGGAAATATTTGTGGGGCAATAACAATAACAATTTGTCTCCCGACGAGGAGCGAATATAATTAGCTATCAACATTACATAACAATTAATATATATATATATATATATATTCACAGACATTAAAAATTTCACTCTTTTAATTACATTTGACAAAAAATCTCGTTTTCAGTGGCTGGAGATCTGCGCCTGAATATCGACTGAAGCTGGCAAATTCGGCAACGTCGGCGGTAGGTAAAATCGGTTCTTGATGACCATTGATAACACATGTAGAGTAATATTTCATATTTCTTTCAACAACTAACATTAAATTCTGGAAAATAACGGTATCTCGAAATGCAGAATATGGAGGCTAGCTTGCATTATTACCACTCCAAATTTCACCTTTCCCTGTCAAACAGTTTCTGAGAAAATAGCTGTGAGAAACCGACCGTGTTTTTCTTTTTGGGGTGCAGAACCCTACAAATCAATTCACAAACAATTTAAATCGATACATTGTTTAATTTTAACTGGATTTCTAATTGAATATCAAACCCTGCAAAATTCACCCTTAGGCCTATGAATGACACCATTTCCGAAAAAGTAAAGAAAGTAAGTGAATGTGACAATAAATTAAATCTCTTCAATTAGTTTCACTTGAGAAACCTAGTATGCTAATAACACGACAATGGATATTCACAAAGGGATGTAATAATAAATACAATTGTATCATTTACAGCTTTGTTTCAAATAAATTAAACTAGTTTGTCATTACCGGAGATACTCTTACCTTGTATTCTATTTTTATTACAATAAAAAACAGTTTTCAGTCTTTGAATGATATGAAAAACTATAGTTGTATATATATTACGGAATGATAAAATATACGACTAATTAATTAAGAATCAGAAGCATTACGTCTAAAGCGACCAATTGCATCAATTTCCTCCACTCCAAAGAAAAAGATCCTTGAACATATTCTCGGATACAACGAATAATCGAATTGTCGAGTTCTTTCAATACGATTGTAATTATTGTGTCGAACAATTGAAGACAAGTAGTAAAATGTGGACACGGCAGGATTTTCTCTTGAGCAAGATTTTCTTTTTTCGGGCTTTGTGAAACTCTATTTTTATAATTTCACTTCTGCAAGTCTCCTTTGATGAGAAAAGGGATATTCTCGGAACTGAATCGAATCTGAAGCATCTCTCCAAGTCGAAAAATAAACGAGCATCCAACGTTTCACCATTTCACTCACATAATAAAGCTTTTGTTGAATACATTCTTCTATCAGAGGCAGATCGTGCCTCGATCAATGAATTTATAAAAAAATTCAAAGTGACCATCACACAAGAAAATAAAAAAGTTTTCTGTTCAATATCCTTAAAATAGGTAAAATAGAAATAATACCATAAGGGACAATCCACACCTCCTTTGGCCTTGTATCTTTTACCTTGTCCTGGCACCCACATCAGAGTGATCTGATCATTCACAACCAGTTGTCTCAGGGAAAGTTTGCAGTCCCAAGTCAGTCTAGACTCACAAATGGGTGACTTGGCTTCTAGTGCTGCTTGGCTGTTTGATAGAATATAGATTTTTTCCCCCTGGCATTCTAGGGCGCAAATTTCTATTGCAATAAATTGATTGAATGTCTAGAGGAAGGGATTACTCTCATGTGGTTTAAATGCCAGTAAGCTACTACTACCCTTCCCTTCATCAAACTGGTATTTGAGCTCTTCTTTAAAAAAAAATGTTTTCGAAAATTCAACCCTAAGGGGGTTGAAAGTTTGTATAAGAGTACCGTAAGGGCCATAATAATTGGTATTTGAGGTCATTGTTACAAATAAAAAAAATACGTGTTTCAGTGTTTTTTAAAATTCACCCCCTAAATGTATGAAATGGGGGTTGAAAGTTTGCATGAGGGTTCTGTTAGTTTTGAAGTTTGGGTCATAAAAATTGGCATTTGAGGTCTTCGTTACAATAAAGAACTACGTGTTTCACTATTTTTGAAAATTCAACCCCTAAAAGGTTAAAAGTTTTTATGGAGGTTGCGTTAGTTTGGAATCATGGGAAAAATCATATAAAATTATGACGTCGAAACGTGGACAAAGCCGCGGGTATAAGCAGTTTCATATATACACTGTATAATCACAACAATATCTGAGAATCTCATTCCAAGTCCCAGCTTCTGAAGAAAAAAACACTGAACATGATTCCAGCAGTAATTCATAGCATTTCAGGTTTGTACATTATTACTGTTCTGGAAATTTTTAATGTAATTCTTGATGTATGCATGCGGGAGTGTCCTGAATTTTAATATGACATAAAATGAAATTCCATCTGCTCGATTCTCTACGGAAATGAGCTTTTGTTAACTCAACATCCAACCTCGATATATTCGACAATATTCAAAAGAGAATAATCATTTGGAAACCACATCCAAGCCTTTTCCGCAAATATAGTTTTGCGTTTGGTGTACATAATAATAAAGCACAATTCGTCTAGAATAACTGTAATTAATATAAGTAAAAAATTCTTTAAAAACAAGGTTCGCACAAATAAAAAGTTAGATATGTGACTTTCTTATACAGGGTAAGCCAGAAGCACTTTGACAAACTTCAGGAGGTGATTTCTCACAATATTCTAATATGAATTGTCCAAATAAATATATGTCCGGAAACGCTTCGTTTCCAAGATACAGGGTTTTAAAGTTTTATTTTTAATTTTCGTTTTTTTCAAATAACTTTCGAAATCCTGACCTTAATTGAACGAAAATTAGTATTGCGAAGTTTTTTGAGGTGTCAAATTCGAACGTGATGTTATTATTGCTCTTACTCGTAGGGGGCGCCACCAAAACGCATTTCTCTTTTTTGAAAATTCATAACTTTTTTGAGCGTACTTCTAGCACATTTTTCAGTGAAAAAATCAATTTCTCCATGATATCTTCGTAAAAAAGCTACCCCTGTTACAAGTCGCTATAAGCAACCGTTTTCTAGATATTTGGACTTGAAAATTTTGAGTCGATTATTTGATAATCGATGCGAGTTGAAGTTATTACCATTATTTTGCATTTTTCATAAGAATGCTTAGGAAATGAATTTGACGTTTAAGTAAGTAGTTTTGGTAATTACATTTATGTAGTTAAATTTTTTAAGTTTCTGTAAGTTTTGAAACACTAATTTTGAAAAAATGGATTATTTAAACAATAATACTCATTTAGCCGATATGCATTTCGTTTATGGCCCTGCGGATGGCAATGCCCGCGAAGCAAGACGTATTTACCTAATCGAGTACTGCCTTCAGCTCCAACATTTACCAGCATAGACAAGAGTTCTATACTGATATAGACCGCAAACTCAATGTCAAAATTTCCCGACTGATTTCAGTGCCACCTATGTGGTTGGAGTCATGAACTAATCAATAGGCGGCAATTTTCGAATTCGACTCTTGAAAATAAATTACGAGACCTTCGTACTCAGCCAAGGAAACCTTTCTGCCCAGAACCCCCGACCACCGTTCTTTATGTGGTATTGAGGATTCCTCAACACAAAGGATTTCTCAGCATAGTGTGATGCAAACAGGCAATATTCAATCAAAATGACAAACTCAGCTATTACCTTGTTGAAAACTCAAACCAGCGACTAATGAATTTTTCTCTGAAGAAAGAATATTGAACATGATAAGCTGAAAAACCCTCCTCATTATATACGGTGTGCTTGGTAATGAAAATATTTTGAAAAATTGTTTGAAAAAGATAGCATCTGTATGAAAATTGTAGATATGATCACTTTATCGTACGCTTATCACTAACACCCCTGAATGCACCATTTGATGATAAGTTACCATCATCAATGTGTGAACTACATTAATGTATTATTACATATAATTAGTGCAGCACCCATCGAAATGTTAATTCAGGAGTGATAGTGAAATACATACTTGTGTACAATTAACAGGAAAGCGATGCATATTGACATTATTTCCATTGTTATCACAGGAAGCCACGCAACATTAAAATACCATTTTGATTGAATACTTCTTCGAACACCGAAAGCAAACAGAAAAATCCTAAGTTGTTTATGTTCCACACGTGGAAGATGACAAATCGTGAATGACAGTAAGGACACCCCCCTAACCCGCGATTGCGTGTTGGTCATTTCAGTCGATCTCAGCACCCCCATACGGTTTGTAGTCAACACTAACATCGAGTATGACCTTGATCATATGAGATGATAGACCGTGTCTACCAGTCTCCACCGTCGTTTGGCAGAAACAGATAGCTTTAAGAGGGCAGCTGATATTATTGGAAGACCACGAGCACTCCGAACCCCAGAATTGGAAGTAGCTGTTCTGAACGCTTTCGAGGAGAATCCTGAAACAGGTACAAGAATAATTGCTGAAGCTCTCAATTCTACTCAGTCCAGAATTATCCACGATCAACAATTTTAGCCATACCATATTCAAAGGGTACAAGCTCTTTTGCCACGAGACTTTCCCCAACGCATTACTATGTGTCAGTGGTTTTTTAGAAAATTGGCTGGAAATCCTCAATTTTTAAGATATGAACTCTTCACGGACGAGGCAAACTTCTCCCGAAATGCTATCACAAACTTTCATAACAACCATGTTTGGGCTCTTGAAAATCCTTACGCAGTTCCGTTCCGACTGAATGGCGCAACTTACAGAGACTTTTTAGAAAATGAATTGCCGGGACTACTTCAGAATGTACCATTAGAAATTCATATCCGCATCTGGTTTATGCATAATGGGGCTCCGGCCCATTTTAGCCTTGTAGCCAGGGAATTCCTTGACACTGTCTATCCAAATCGATGGATCGGTAGGGGTGTAGGAGAACCTACCGAGGCGTGGGCACCAAGGTCTCCAGATCTAAACCCGCTAGATTTTAATTTTTGGGGACATTTGAAGTCACTAGTTTATGAAACTCCAGTAGCGAACGAGGAAGATCTGAGAAACTGAATAGTAGACGCCTGTGAAACAATAAGAAACACACCAATAATTTTTGAGCGGGTACGAGATTCAATGACTAGAAGACTAAATGCCTGTATCTTCGCTGAAGGTGGACACTTTAAACAATTTATTTGAATACAATTTAGTGTCCTTCATTTTATTTTGTTCTACATATTCAAAATTTTTTGAAATAAAATGTTGATATTTCTTGCAAATTGTATTAAAACAAATACAGATTTTGCACCCTTGATACAAAAATAACTATTTCAAACGAGTAAAAATAAATAGAATAGGTGGCGCCCCCTACAAAAAAAAACTACTTACTTGAACATCAAATTTATTTCCTAAGCATTCTTGTGAAAAATGCAAAATAATGGTGATAACTTCAACACGCATCGATTATCAAATAATCGGCTTGAAATTTTCAAGTCCAAATATCTAGAAAACAGTTGCTTATAGCGACTTGTAACAGGGGTAGCTTATTTACATAGATATGATAGAAGAATTGATTTTTTGACTAGAAGTACGCTCAAAAAAGTTATGAATCTTCAAAAAAGAAAAAGACGTGTAGGTGGCGCCCCCTACGAGTAAGAGCAATAATAACATCGGTGCGAATTCTACACCTCAAAAAACCTCTCAATACCAATTTTAGTTTAAGCAAGGTCAGTATTTCGAAAGGTGCCTATTTAAAAAAACAAAAATAAAAATAAAATTTCAACAACCTGTATCCTGGAAACGAAGCCGGGCATATATTTATTTGGCAATTCATATTAGAATATTGTGAGGAATCACCTCCAGAAGTTTGTCAAAGTACTTCTGACTCACCATGTACAAACTTGTTTCAATGAATGCATCGACATACATTGAATTGTCATCTCAGTAGGATGAACTCAGTAAATTTAAATTATATTTGCATTAGTTGTGTGAATAACATAATTTGTAAACAAGAATATCTTTTTTGAGTTCAAGAAGTTATCACGCACCAGTTCTGTACCAGAGTAACATGCCAATGAAGATAAAGAACAGTGTGAGAGAAAAACATTGTTTTAAAATATGCCACGATATAATACAGTCCATAGGCGAATGCTGATTGCAATAGTTAGGAAAATAATTGAGAAAAAATCTACCGATAGGGAAATAATACTCCATCCTTAGAGATATAAAATCACAAGGTACCGTTTAAAAACCGTCACTTGTTACTTTTGACACAATAGCGAAACTTGAAAATTGTTCTTTTAACTGATTGCAAACCTTGAATAACTCTACTGATGAATGACGTATTAATTATGGCGACCAGTATGGCTTGTAAACCTAATCCGAAAGAGGAGCCACCATGCATCATAGTGAATATTTATCCAAGTCTCCAACCGTGCAAATGAGTAATTATAGAATATATTATTCCAGCGCCATCGGCAGAGGAATCGTTATTGGATTGTGAATTTTGATATTCTTCTAGTGAATGTTTTGGAAATCTCGCATCGTTAACCGGGTATATATTGGTTTGGAATCCCAGGTTCATATGTATTTTGATTGCGACTTTTGTGCTAGTTTGTTTGGATAAGTCTTTGGGAATGAACCGATTTTTATGAAATCAATGATGAAATCTTTGGATGCCATAATTCACTGGTTGAATTCTTACAACATAAGATTTCAGAGTTGAAAGTTGCAGCTACAATCTACAAAACTTTGCTTGAATTTCACGAAAAAGCTGTTTTCAATATCTGTGGCATTTTTACGGTTCAATCAGAACGACTTGAATATTTCTCTTCCTTAATATTCGTTGAGACAGAGACGACATTTTGTGGAGAGAAAAATGGTTTCCACGTTAGAAATATTTTATATGGATTGTGTACTGGGAGAAATAATCAAACAACGTTCTCTAAGGGATGAAAAATGTTACGACACTCCGTGGATAGAAGATGCTGTAGAATAAAAAATAGAAAGAAATAATTGATATTTTTTCACGTCCTATCTGTTTTTTGTTGAATTTTTCTTTGTAAAATCAGAAATTATTGATTTATTCTCATACATCGCCTGTGATTTTCAGTAGTTACATCGCAAGTGATGGATATTTTGGTGTGTATACTTTGACACTTTTGTGTCCATATTGTTGTAAAAATTCACCAAACCAAATTTCTTTAAAAAATACGAAGTATATAATCACCAATATAAGACTACAATAATTTACCTACGTCACATATCTGAAGAAAAAAATACTTCCATGGAAATTATGTGTACTACGCGCCTTTAAAACCCTAGGTCGAACAATTGAATATATTGTTCCTTTTTAATGCATTTGTATAAAAGTTTGTCTTTATTTTTTTTAACATGTTCAGTTAATTATTTCTAGTCATTCATAAAACCGTCATCTTATAAGGTTCTGATAAAAAATTCCTAATCTTCGACCCCAAAAACCAAGGCAATACCAATTTTGAATAGAATCGGGCCATAATCACAAAACTCGTCCTCTCAAATTCATGAATTTTAACAAAAAAATCATAATCTTTGACCCCAAAAACTCCGACATACCAATTCTGGATAGAATTGGACCATAGTCGCAAAACTCGTTCGCCATCTTCGAGCAGCCATCTTAAATCAATTAATTTTGACAAAAAAACAATTATCTTCGACCCAAAGTTCACCCACATACCAATTTTGAATAGAAGCGCCCCATAATCACGAAACTGGTCCGCCATTTTGTTTTTTTTCTGTAAGAAAAATTTCATAATAGATTGTTACCGGAATCATGAACACCTGCCAAAGCTAATCGGACGACTGAAGTGGATCAAAATTCATTTGCAAAATTTCACCCCAACGTATAAGCTTGTTATAAGTTCAACAAAATTATTTCTCGTGTGCCTATTATCAGTCAGGAAAAGCTTCGTTATATTATACACATTGAACCTCCGGACCCCGTCACTGATTGTTGATTTTTCTTTATCTTTCCCCAAATTACTCTCCATGATACGATTATGAATAATCTCCGAATCCGAAACTTTCATTTTCTCTATGGTGCTACTTCTGAAGACGTTATCAAAATCATATTCCTATTTCATTTTAGTATAGTAGGCCCTGTATGAATGCAATTTACAATGGCGCTCTCTTTCCGAAAACGGCTGGACTAATAAGAAATCAGTAAGAATGTTGGTAAAGTAGGAACTATTTCTCGCTATGTGTTTGAATTTGGCTATTCGCCGCCCCTTTCGTATTTCAAGTTGATGTCCCATACGAAATTGTCAGGGGATTCGCTTTTAATCGAAAGTTGAACTGTTTTCATGGATCTTACGTTTGAAATAAAAAAGAAACATGTATTGCCTTCAATTTTCGACAAAAAAAATCTCAATTTTCGAAAAGAATGCATTTTCACTATTTTCTTTTATTACTCTAATCCTTCCTGAGTTTACCTACTAAATTTGAGTTCTCAAAGTGTAACCGTTTCTCGATGCAACTCGAAATGAAAATACACTACATTGAACGCCCACCTTAATTTCAACAAAACCAAGTAACTTCATATGAATTTCACTAACAAAATCTCTATAGTGCTAAATTACAACATAGTGAAATAATCTTCATAACTCAACTTGAGAGATTCGAATTGGATTCAGCGAAGACACTAAAATCCATGAGTCCAATGTCTTTTAAATCGAAAACTCTCAAAAAACAATTTTACATACGGCACGTCATAGATGTTGTATTAGTAATTAGATCAATGCACCAAGTAACTTACAGCAGAAACGGAATTATGCAAAAGCGCGAAACACAAGGAGAGCATATTTCATTGAAGACGCGTTTGGTAACACTTCCCTAGATTTAATCAACCAAGCATCGAGAAGAATAGGTATCGACAAAACAAGTTGCATTTGCTTAGAGGAAAATTAGTATAATAACCATAGTGGTACGGGTTACAGATAGATGTCCACAGGATGTAAGTTATACCCCCACTACTATGGGACCTTATACTGAACGAATTACTATGCATAATGAACCATTGAAGGCATAAGGCTTTGCAGAAAGCCCAGTCATCATAGTTCAGGGAGGATATGATCTTGTGAAGGAGCCATCCAATGGGTTCTTGATATTACGATACGATGGTCAAACATTATATCAGACAGCCAGGCGGCACTAAAGGCAATACGAAGCCAGAAGAACTGATAATGCTGACAAAATGAAACCATGTTGA
The DNA here is from genome assembly GCA_018342105.1 of Gonioctena quinquepunctata. NCBI lineage: Eukaryota > Metazoa > Arthropoda > Insecta > Coleoptera > Chrysomelidae > Gonioctena > Gonioctena quinquepunctata. The sequence continues at coordinate 402,708 of JAFIRS010000525.1, forward strand.
GTTGATCTAGGTCCCAGGATATTAGGGAATTGCAGGCAACGAAAAGTTGACGAACTCGCTACAAGAGGGTCGAAAAACTATCCAGGTCCAGGACATACTAGGGGTACTAAACGCACTTGTGTGCAAAATACAAAAACTACTGACATTTTGTACAGTACACCAGCTTTTTTCAATCATCTCATGTCCCCCTTTGCTCTCTATTCTTTCTGCAACCGTCGTTTGACACATCATCAGGACCCACCAGAATGCGTTCTTATTTGAACTGTAATTTGTTTCCTCTGGCAATGTCATTGTTCATTCAATTAAGGATGTTTGAAATATCATATGTCAGAAGATTTTCTTGTTTTTAATTTGGATCTCGTTGTTTTTTTCGCTCTTCTTTCTCTTTTTGCGTATTTTTTCTATCATTTGTCCCAATGCTCCAAAGTTGGTTTCAGATTCAATCATTCTGTTTACAGGGTTTTCCGCGTCGGTCATGTATCCCAGTTGATTTTTTGTTTCTTCCCCTATCTGTTGCGTGTTCTATCTAATGCGTGTTCTGTGTTGTCCACTTGTTGGCAATAAACGCATGTGTTGTCTTCGTTTTTGCCAATTTTGTGAGTGTAGACTCTGAATGTCCAATCAAATCTTGCTTTAGCCAATAGTATGTTTCCTGGTGATCAAATTCAACACATTTGCGGACATCTGGGATCATTCTTTTGGTCCATTGTCCTTTTCTATGTTCTCTATAGTGACCTTCCCCATCTAGGAATACTTCCAAGTATTTATTTCTTGTTGGTGTTATGTCTTGGTCTAAAGATTTGAATTCGATTGTTTCTCGGTTCTGCCAAGATTATGCTTTTCGTTTTCTCATAGGATGGTTGTAGCTCATGATTATTCAGCCATATGTTTGTTTTCCTGTTACGTAAATGACTGATTCCTACTTCTTGTGGGAATCGTAGTATTCCGCCGTATAGTTTCTTCCACTGTGTGGTCCTAGGACCGACCCCTGTGGTACCCCAGACATGTACATAGAGCAATTTTTGCTTATGAATGTCCTTCTTCTTTTGGGTAGCTCTAACTAGTGTTGATGAGTTATTTTGCAACATTTTTCAACTCGAGTGTTCTGAAAGTGTTTTCCCACTTGGCTGAAGACTTCGTTAGCTTTGTTTTTTATCCAGTTCAGGGCGTGGGTGGTAAATTTACGCTTTTTGAAACCGAACTGGTACTCGGACAGTCCTCCTCTCGTGTCTAGTTCTTTTTGTAGCTGGTTTCTGACTATGGCCGATCACATCTACTAGGCATATTTGTCTGTAGAACTTTCCTTCGAGGAGCATGAGTGATTTGAAATCATCCGTGATGTCGTGATGGAGTATAATTTCGAGTTTACAACAACTAATTCGAGGATGTTATGGTCAGTCGTGAACAATAAGAACTCAATATATTTCAATGTTTTTCATATACAATGGTATTTTTTAAGAAGCTTCTATTCTTGTATGAATTCTGTATACTCTGTATACAGAATTAGAGTGCATTACATTGCCTTTAAACGACGTGGTTTGGCATTTTCCCGATTTTTCTTTCATCTTAACTTGTCGTCTAGTGAAGCGTGGTAAATTGGGAAATACAATTATAAGTTTTGGTAGAGGAAATAGATCGAATTTCCGAATCCCCAACGTTTCTTGTTGTCAGACGTTCATATTGCCAATCAATGTTCAAAGTTTTTCGACAATAAGAAATATATGGAAAATGTATGATTATCGCTCTCGCCTTTCATTAGAACATAATACTTATGTTCTTGTTTTTGGAACGTAGTTCCTTATCGCGCGTTGCGAAAGAGGGCTAGACGTAATAAATTAAGGCCAAAAGTTGTAACGAGACTTTCGCTATGGCGTGCGCGTGTTTCTCTGTCTGTCTCTCTCTCTCTCTCTCATAGAAAGCAAGCCAGTTATTTTCGTTTCGTCTTTCTATTTCACATTGAACAGTGTGGTGTCGCGAAGATTATTTTTGTTGAGTGTATACAGGTTTTTTGTACATAATAAATAATAAAAAATAATAACAATAATGAATCCTGACAGTGTTTCTGCACAAGTTCCGGATATTGCTGATGGAGTTAGGTAAGTACAGATTTTATACAGACAATAATAAATGCTTATGTATTTTTAGCAAGTACGCATTATAACCTCTCTTTACTATTGTGCTAACCAAGTCATACGCGTTATAATCTCTCCATTATTGTGTGTTTAGCAAGTGTACGCGTCATAACTTTAATAAATTTAAAAGCAAATTATATTTTAATATTACAATATCAATGCGTATGTATTTAGCAAGCCGTGCGTGTTCTAACCTATACGCTGTTGTGTTTACGAAGTCGATAGAGTATATATATGTTAAAGTGGATTTGTTGAAAACTTATTTTTAAAAACTTTTTATTTCAATATAATATAAATACAATTTTACGTATATGGCAATACACGGACGACTAAGGGAATAGAAGTGACGCTCCTCTGATCGGGACATCCTTTTATAAGTTTGGAAATGCTGATGCAGAACTGCGTCTTGTTTATGATTCTGGATGCTTCTTGGGGCCCAGGTGTCTGAATGCTGACTATGCTGTCCTTATTGACCTTGCAACATTGTTGCATACTACGTCGCCAATAACTGCGTAGAATACGGTGATTTTTCGATATAACATATATATATATATATATATATATATACATATATATATATTTATATATATATATATACACACACTCTGTTGTGTTTACAAAGTCCCGCGCATCTATGACGTGTACGAAAGAATAGACAGACAGAGTGCATATATATATAAAATATTATTATAACTTAAAAAAAAAAAAATTATTACAATTCCTTCACTAATTAATCGAAAGGAACTTCGTTCCATCCGGGTGTCCCTTGACACCTCTCAAGTTTTTTTTTTGTAGTTCTATGGAAAAGGAGATGTTATGGGTTTGGTGATGGAACTTTTATTTGAATTGAATTAAGATTGCTATACTAAATTGGAAGGATTGGTACACTGAATTCTAGGGTTATTGAATTGGAATGAAACCTATTTCATGAGGGGATTTAGTTGTTTTGGGTTGCTTTTCCGAGAACTGAACTGAAAATATCGTGACCGGATCTTCTTTGGAGAAAAATCAAATTTCCCCAATCCTTTCACTGTTAACCGAGAGGACAAATGGTTCAGTCTTATGCTATGATAATGAGAAACGAGAATTAGTATCATTGTTAAAATTCGAAGAACGAAACTGTATTCTCAAGAACATTGTAGATACTGTTGAACGTTGCCGTGCTGATCGAGGTTGATGTCGAGATTGACTAAACCACCATCACCTTGGCTAACAGATCCATTAAAAATTGTGATGAAGATGAGAGCCAGGGTTCTGTTCAAATTCAGAAATTTACCAACTGAAGAACAGAGCCTATTACAAGCAACTTCGTGACTACACAACGCAGGGAGAAGGAATCTTATATTTTCCATAAACTCGATAAATGCGACTCTAAGCAATTCAGGAAAATTCTAAATAATATACTTCCTTTGAAAAATCATGATATACCAATGCTGCTCGAAGATATCAATCGTGTTAATGATTTTTTGTTAATACAAACTTTCCACTTAATCTCCTAATACCTTGATGAATGAATATAAAGATCATAAATTACTCGATTGCAACTTTCGTCAGTGTTGATGAAGCTAATGTATTGAGCATAATATCCCAAATTCAAAAAATGCTTCGAGATGTGATAGAAAGTCAGAATGAAAATTATATATTTATGCCGTCCCCTACTCCATACTCCTCACTTGACACAATGTCTATTTAGAAGAACATGTTTTCCTTCTCAATGGAAGCTTGCGTTAGTGACGCATATACCAAAAAAATACACCAGAAGAACTGACAGGCCTTCCAGCAATCAGTATACTTCCTGCTTGGAGTGAAATTTTCAATCAATCAATCCGAAAGAGATTTATTCATATACAAAGTATGTACATATCACAGATAAGATAATTGTCCTGAAACCCCCCCTGCTGGTATACAAGAGGAGCCAAGAGAGAGGTGCCCTGGATCATTACATCAGTGGCTCTTAAGAGTGAAACTGATTTATCGGGATTCAAAGAAACCAAAATCCAGTGATAAAGGCATCTGATCACAATACGGTGATAACAAGAGATCAATCCGAGGAAATAAAATCCCTGGTGAACGTAGTGATAAAACAATTGTGGATGGATGATAGCTTCATAAAAACCATTGCAAATAATGTGTCTGAAGAGATAACGAGAAGTGTGAATAAAAAATTTGATCTTCTTGATAAGAAAATATCTGAGTTGGAGCTGAAATTAGTGGAGCAACAGAAAAAACAGGACATCGAACTACAGAAGGCAAAGTCAGATATATTTAAATTACAGAGTGAGCGAGAGAAATACTTAAACAAATTAGACAACATCGACCAGGATTCAAGAAGATGCAATCTAAGAATTTTCAATATGAGTGAAGATGCAAATGAAAATACCATTGATACCGTAAAAAATCTATTAAATAACAAAATGAATCAACGTATTCAAACTTCCGACATAGAGGCAACTTATAGGATTGGTAAATTCAATACTGGAAAAGCTAGAGGAATACTTCTCAAGATGGCAAATTATCAGCTGAAACAAAATATTTACAAGAACAAAAAGCTACTCAAAGGTAGTGGCATAGTTATCAAAGAAGACTTGACCAGTTCTAGATTGACCCTTATGAATGAAGCTATCAAAGTGACAAATCTATTTAGTGTATGGTCTGAAAATGGAAAAATTATTGTTAAGAAAAATGACAAGATCAAGATCATATACTCTTCTGAAGATTTAAATGCACTGACATCTCCATAATTTTTTTTATATTTCATGTACAAATACCATGCACGAAGCACTAAAATGTAATATCTAGGAATCATTCTATGCACTAGGAACTTCATTTTTAGATTCAAAAACTTCAGAGTGAAACAACTCCGTATATTTTTCTATTTTCTTATCAGTATTGTCATTAACATAACATCTTTATTATTTTTCTTAATTCTTATTAATATCATTTACCTATCTGTATATTATTATTTACTATCTTTTGTAAACATATTTCATAATGTTAGAGTATCTTGATTTATTGGATGAGCAAAGTGAGACAAATACGAGGGTGATCAGTAATATTGAGGAAGCATTCAATAAAGATATCAGAAATCATACATTAGGTATTATCCACATGAACATCAGAAGTGTCAGAAAAAACTTCGATGAATTTTTAGTATACCTGGAAACTTCGAAGGATAATATAGAGGTAATCGTACTTTCTGAAACTTGGAACATAGAAAGGGTGAGTGACTATTCAATTCCAAATTACACTGTATATCATAATGACTCGAAAATTAACCAGAATGATGGAGTTTTAGTATATATTAGAAATTGTCTAAATGCTACTGTTGAAATCATTCCATTGACAGAAACTAAACTCTTAAGATTCTCGATTGAAATTGAAGAATCCAAAGTTGGATTCACTGCCTCCTATCGTCCTCCCTCAATAAATGCTGAAAATTACACTATGGACATCAATACATATTTCACCAATCTACAAAAATGTAATATTGAAATTTTTCTAGGGGACATAAATATTAATTTATTTGCAAGAAATTCCATTGAAGTAATTAACTACCTGAACATGTTTAATGAAAATGGATTTTTTCCTTATATAAACGCAGCCACGAGAGTTTCTGAGGAAACTCAAAGCAATTTGGATCATATATTTGTTCGTAAAAATAAAAACTCCATCACCAAATCCATAAACTTAATACCCCTAGTGATAGAGACACATTTAACCGACCATTATGCTACCTTACTACTAGCCTCACATATCACAAATGAAAAACCAAACATGAAGAAAACTGATTATTTCAAAAAAAATTATTATAAAAAATTTGAATCATTGCTCAAACAGGAAACCTGGAAAGGGGTAGTAGATGTAGATAGAGTACAAGAAAGCTACAGTAACTTCATGATGACATTTAAAAAACACTTAACTACATGTACTAAACAGATGAAGGTCAAATATAGTAAAAAAAAATAAAACCGTGGATTTCAGTAGGTCTAATGCAATCAATAAAACACAGGGATTATTTGAAAAATAAACTAAAGGAAGATTTCTCAGAACAACTAAAAACAGAATTCAAAAACTATAGAAATATGTTAAATAATCTAATAAGAAAAACAAAAAATAATTTCTATAAAAACCAACTAATGGAAGCAGGAAATAACTATAAAAAAGTTTGGGAAGTGATTAATTGTGCATCCAATTCAACCTCGTCGAAAAAGGTATTGGGAAAGATAAATATACTAGGAACAAAACAAATGGAAAGGAGATCACAGATAACACAGAAAAATCAAATATCTTCAACACATTTTTCACAAATATAGGGCATAACTTAGCAGAAAAGATAAGACAAAAAATAGAAAAGATCCACATAGAAATTTTATGACTTCGGATAAAACACTGAATAAATCCATATTTCTAGAGCCAGTGTCAGAAAATGAACTAATTGAAACTATCTCAACATTGAAAAATAAGTGTTCCGCTGGAGAAGACGAAATATCCACGACATTAATAAAATCAGTACATACTAGTATTATTGTCCCTTTGAAACATTCAATAAATTTGTCTTTCGAAACAGGTATAATACCTTCCCAGTGGAAAAATGCAATTATCACACCCATTCATAAATCTGGAGATCACAAAACCCCTAGCAATTATAGACCCATCTCAGTAATAAACAACTTTGCAAAAATATTCGAAAAGTGCTTGAAACATCGTTTGATGAAATTTTTTACCAAACGTAAGTGTATCACAGAGAAACAGTATGGATTTCAGAAAAACATGAGTACAGAAGATGCAATTATGGATCTAACTAAAAATATTGTCGGAGGCTTGGATAAGTCAAGAAAATGTCTTGCGGTATTTCTTGACTTGGCCAAAGCTTTCGACACTGTGTCGCACAATATTTTACTTGAACGTCTCAATAAAGTTGGAATACGTGGCACAGCACTGAATCTATTAAAAAATTACTTACAAAACAGGACACAGCGAGTAAAAATTGAAGAGTGTCTCAGTGATCCACTAAAAATCACAGTCGGTGTTCCGCAGGGTTCAGTGCTGGGACCAATATTGTTTCTCGTGTATATTAATGACATTGCCGATCTAAATAACTTTCATGGCCATATAGTATCATATGCAGATGATACTGCTATTGTTTTTATAAATGATACATGGGAAAAGGTATATGAATGTACTAAATCAAGCCTCTCTCACATCCACAGTTGGTTGAACCACAGCCTATTAACAGTTAATTTTCAGAAGAGTAATTTTATTACTTTCTCTTTAACTAGTGAAGACCAACCTACAGAAAGATACATTTCAGTACATAGTTATTCTTGTGACGAAATATGCCTCAGAGGGTGTCCACAGATTGAAAAAATTAATAAACTAAAATATCTTGGCGTGATGGTGGACCAACACCTAAGGTGGGATGAACATGCATTATATATAACAAAGAAATTACGACAACTAATATATAAGTTTTATTCGTTGCGTGATATTCTCAGCAGGAAAAACCTTTCCATAATTTATAACTCTTAATTTTAATTGCATAGTAATTGGGGAGGTCTCTACCAAAACGCGCAAAAAAAATTGCAAACTACTCAAAATTGTTTGCTAAGAATACTCTACAAAAAGGACAGATTATATGATACAAAAAGTCTGTATAAGGAATCCAAGCAACTAAATATTAAAAACCTATTTGCATATCATTGCCTACTTCATACCTACCGTAAAACAAAGCCCGTTGTTAATCCGCTTAAACATTATGTTACCCGATTCATAGTAAACAAATCTATTGATTTGCCGATTTTCAAGAAAAGTCACTTACAAAGATTTGTTTTTTTCATTGGCCCTAAACTTTATAATTCACTACCTCTATGCGTGAAAGAATTGAGAAGGGAAAAAGCTTTCAAAACTAAAATAAAGGAGCTCATAGAGTCAGATGAAATTAATGTTGATTTTTATCTAAAATTTTAGAAAAAAAAACACCTCATATTAAATTCTGAAAACTATCTATTTTACTTTAGAAACAAATATTATTAATCACTGTTATGATGTTGGTTCCGAAATTAATGTTGAACTGTTGATACTAGAAATGTTAACTAAATATCTAATACTTACCTCGTATAAATTTCTGTACCTCCTCGCTTTACTTTAAAATCAATATTTACTGATCACTCGTCTGATTCATAAACTGTGTAAACTCTATGCATATTTTCTGGCTGATCATTAAGAAGTGCAAAACACAAGCATTCTGTGCTTAGTTTGTATTCTTACTGATCGAAGGAATACAATGATAGTTAGGTACATATATTCGTAAATGAATAATATATATATATATATATATATATATATATATATATACTTAATACTGACTAACTGTATTGTAACTTACCTGATATTTGTTTTGGAATAAATTGAATTTGAATTTGAAGAGGGGAGTTTTCGGACGTTTAAGGAATGCCAACTTCAACCTGAATCTTCAGAAGTGCTTCCTATTTCAGAAGCAAGTGAATTTCTTGGGCCACACAGTCTCGACAGAAGGAATTCCAAGCAAACGAATCGAAAATAAAGGTTACTCAAGACTAGCAGAGGCCAAAAGATAAATACGAGGTTAAAAGGTTCCTCGGCCTATGTACCTATGACCGCAGTTTTGTGGAAGGATTCGCAGACTCCTACATGAGTTGACAGAGCTCCCATCTTCAAGGCTATGGGATTCTCTGGTTGTGAAAAATGGACTACCCAAACCGGTATGGGAGTCAGCTGATGGGAGGTCATCAATTTTCAATTGGTTTTGCCCAGGAAGAGGATAAGTGAAGCCTTAAAGGAAATTTATGAAGGAAAATCAGGATTACACTAAAGGTCCCAAAACAAGGTCCAAGGGCGAAATGAAGAAATACAACGTAGGTGCGCCATTCGAACGGATTGCTATTGATGTAGCTCTCTTTCCTGTAACGGACGGCGGCAACAAGTACATCCTTGATGCCATGGACTATTTCAGCAAATGAGTGAGCAAATGAGCGCGCCAACTATGTGGCGAATGTAGGCAAAAGCCACGGGCGGCAAAATCTAAGGGCGGCAATTTCGGTACTCTTTTGCTATTAGCGATAGCGGCTAGCTTCAAAAGTCCGAGTATCACAGGTGGCTTAGCGGTAACGGTAAGTATCAAAAACAAATAGAGTGAATATAGGGAAATGTTTTTATTGTTTTTATTGCTTTTTTATTCGAGAAAGGCTTAGAAGTCGTCTGTCGGAAGCCGTAGAAATGAAAATTAATATAAATATGTCTGGATTTTGTAAAATGGGTCATTCTTATTCGTTCTGCAAATCAGATTAGTTGGTTAGATAGTTAGTTAGAGAAGTGAACATTTCAGTGTAGAAAATGGTAAGTAGTGTAATCAAAACTAAATACGGTATATCTTTACTATTCTACGCTTAATTCCAATTAAAATTTCTGAAATATGTTCTACATCAAAACTCAGTAGTTTTCGAGATATTTGACATTTAAATTTTTTTTTCGATAAAAGGCAAATAAAAATATGGCTAATAATTTTACCTTGCAATTACCAACTACTAATTGTGGAGTATTTTTAGGTAATTTTTTTTCCAAGGTGCTGTAATACATACTAATACATATTTATTTTCAACAAATGTTGTACAGGGTGTTCAAAAAATGTAATTCAATTTGTTGGTAGATACATATTTAAAACAATTTTTTTTCAAATAGATCACCATGTAACATATCCTATATCAAAAATAATCTGTTTTCGAGATATTTAACGTTTATTTTGTTTTACAAAAACGTTAATAAGATTGCTAACAATATGACATCTCCTATTTTAAGGAAAAGGGGAAAAAAAGAAAACGATTGTCAGGTCATCAGTTCCGCCAACAAAGACGGCAGAAAATGGAAGAGAAGGAAAAATTTGCTGATTCTTTGAAGAAATATTTGAAACCGTCAGAAATAAGTGCTCTTCCTGAACTTGAAAATACCGACGATGCTCGCCCTAGTTGTTCCTCAGCTCCAAGTTCCTCAACTGTTTCTGATTGTAATAATATAAATAGTACCCAGGAACATCATATTGAAAACGTCCCAGCAGCGGCAACATTACTATTTTCTAACTCCACCGTGATATCTGATGACCCTGGAGAGTGGCCCGAAATAATTACAGCCGCAGATGCAAGATTTTTAACGGAAAAAGGACCCATCAAATTAAGAATTGGATCTATCCAGTAAACTCACAAGGCCGAAAGTTTTTTGTCAGATGTTTTTATCGTAACCTCACCAATGGAGAGAAAGTTAAAAGGGAGTGGCTGATTTACTCAACAACAAGAGATGTGGTTTACTGTTTCTGTTGCAAACTTTTTGGTAAGTCTTTGACCAACTTGTCTAATAAGGAAGGGTGTTCTGATTGGAAACATTTGTCACTAGTGCTAAACAGACACGAAAAGAGTGACTCTCATAAAAAATTATCGGATCTTGGTTAAACTTATCAAATCTGTTATCTAAGGGAGTTACTATGAATGAAAGTCAATTACGTTCATTGCATGTAGAAAAAAAAACTGATATCGTGTCATTGAAAGAATAATTTCAGCAAAGCAGTTTTTATGTCGTTAATGTTTAGCTTTACGTGGTAGATCTAACAAATTATATGAAAATAATAACGGAAACTTTTTAAAATTAATAAAAACGTTCACCAAATTTGATTCTGTAATGGAGCAACATGTTCGAACGAACACATAAAAATCAAAGCAGCGGTAGCGGTAGCGATATGACGAACTATTTAGGCGATAACATTCAAAATGAATTGATAAATTTAATCGGTTCCAAAGTAAGATCTAGGATGAAAACATAGATATTACTCTATAATCCTCGACCGGATTATAGAGTCATACGGAACAATTAAGTGTAGTTTTGAGGTTTGTTTTATTTAACGAGTTGACGAAAAAAATTGAAATACGTGAACATTCCATTTTATTTTGCCCTATAGTTGATTCTACTGGTGCTGGCTTGTATAACTATGTGTCAGATTTATTAGTAGAATTAAATTTAAGTATATATGATTTGCGAGGTCAAGGATGTGATAATGGAGCAAACATGCGTCAAACACACAGTGGATTAAAAATACGAATCTTGAATATAAACCCGCGAGCATTTTTTGTTCCTTGTTCGGCGCACTCGTTGAATTTAGTTATTAACGATGCTGCTGAAATTTCTTTTCAGGTGTCCGGATTCTTTGACATTGTTTCAAGAGATATACAGTATCGGAAAGTATTTATCTTGGGTATGGCGGTTTCATGAGAACGTAAAGAATAGCGTGCTATATGTTGAGAGAGCATTACAATTTCTCCTCGACTCGCTCGAGGAAGGGATATTTACGTCACGACACAGAGATAGGAGAATCAGGGCGGTCCCGGCGGTCAGCTCAGGACGTCAGTATCATACCAGCAGCAGTCGGGAGAATGTACAATGAAGAAGAATTATTGACGATAATTTCACTTCAGATAATTTGAACAAATTAAACTTAATCATTGATTCAATTTAATCTGTCGGACGACAGGTAGATCAAAATATCTTTGGTGACGTGGTGGCCGCGAAAACAAATGAAAATTCTCAATCATAAACAAAAGCAAACGATATTTCTGTAAGACAATAAAAACAAAAAACTTATTTCTAACAGAAAGACAATTATTTCTTGAATGGAGAGAAAAAAATATTTACAAGAAAAGATAAACCAAATTAAAATATTTTGTGTACGCAATTATTTTATTAAATGTTCGAACAAACCACCATTTTGGGCCAAACAATAGCCGAATCTATTGTACTTTCTCTGCGGTTGTGTGAATAGGCGGCATGTTTCAAAAGGTAATAATTGTCACGATCTTGTGTTTTCGCAACCACGGCTCGGCAAGCTGTGCGCTGTGTCGCATTGCCTCGTGGTCAGTTAATGCGTCGGGTGGGGTAACAGGAGGGGCGCACAGCAGTGCGTCTCTCTTGTTTATGTGGTATTATCATATCATTACGTTCCTTGTTGCTCGTGTAGATTTCTGTCTATACCCCAGATAAAATGTTTCCGATACTGTATGTGTTTTTTTCGCGTCAACCAAAAGATGGTCAATTTTGAAAACGTACGAAGGCGTAGAAGGGCCAACAACAAAATATTTTTCAAAAACATTTGGAATTGCCACTTTTAACTGACAATTGTCACTTTGAAGTGACAATTGTCACTTTGAACTGACAATTGTCACTTCGAAGTGACAATTGTCAGTTAGAAGTGACAATTGTCACTTCAGAAGTGACAATTGTCACTTCGAAGTGATCAATGTTTCAAGTGACAATTGTCACTTCGAAGTGACAATTTCAGAGTTAGAGTGACAATTGTCACTTCGAAGTGACAATTGTCATTCAGACTGACAATTGTCACTTTAAGTGACAATTGTCACTTCGAACTGACAATTGTCACTTCGAAGTGACAATTGTCACTTAACTGACAATTGTCACTTCGAAGTGACAATTGTCACTTTAACTGCAATTCAGATGTTTTCAAGTGACAATTGTCACTTTGAAGTGACAATTGCAGATGATTTCATGACAATTGTCACTTCGAAGTGACAATTGTCACTTCAACTGACAATTGTCACTTCAAGTGACAATTGTCACTTTAATGAATCAGATGTCTTCAAGTGACAATTGTCACTTCGAAGTGACAATTGTCACTTCGAAGTGACAATTGTCAGTTCAAAGTGACAATTGTCACTTCAAAGTGACAATTGTCAGTTCAAAGTGGCAATTCCAAATGTTTTTGAAAAATATTTTGTTGTTGGCCCTTCTACGCCTTCGTAAAAACGTGCCTTATAGATTTAACTTTAAAATCACTATCTGATACACGCTGGTCCAGTAGAATAGGCGCTATAAAACCTTTGACATATCAAATTGGTGAGGTTTATGATTCTCTTTTAAAAGTAATGTATGCATCCGCATCTTCAAAAGATTTTAGTACATCACACCTAGCTCGATCGCTCGCAACAAAAATCCAAAACTACAATTTTTTAGGCTCTGTAGTAATCTGGTACAATATTTTATTTAAAATCAATTCTCTAAGTAAATTAATGTAGAATCAACGTATAAATCTGAAAGCTTGTTTAGACTGTCTAAACAAAATAAAAACATTTGTTAGACATAAGAGATGATAAGGGATTTAGCGAACTTCTTGTAGACGCCAGAAATTATTTGTTTAAAATGCCACTTACCAGAGCAAAATGAGTTAGATCCTCAGTTAATTCTTCAACACATTTTAGAGAACAATTTAATTTCAGCATTTTTAAATACTGCAGTGGCAATACGAATTTTTTTAACGCTACCAGTATCTGTAGCATCAGGACAAAGGTCTTTTTCAAAATTAAAATTACTAAAAACTTTTTTACGATCAACTATGGCACAAGAGAGACTCAGTAATTTGGCAATTATGTCCATAGAAAGTGACCTTATGTATTGTAGCCCTTTAGACGAGTTGACTGAAGATTTTGCCGAAAAAAGGCAAGAAAAGAGTGCTTCAAATAAGTTATTTTGTTCTTTTTTTCTGTTATATAATTTTTTTATTGTTTTGTCAGTTTTGTTATTGCTTTGCTTTTTTTACATTCTTCGTTAATCCTTATGTCTAAGACTTGTCAAGATCTTCTGAATGTTCTGGGGATGAGTAGTCAGGTATCATGCTGATTAAAATCAGTACACTTTTTTTATTTGAGCTTTCGGAAATACTGATTTTCTTCATTTGCAAACTTCAAATGAAAATGATGATTTGAAATTATAGATTATACATTATACGGTATATAAATTAACACATATTTCATTTCAAAATTAGATAGCGATTTCAATTTTGTGTGTACCCCCTTATCTGATGTATCAGTATCAAAATTAAATTTAATTATTAGTACGTATTCTAATTTCATTCAAGTGTACCCACCCATGTATAAATTTTTACTGAAAAACGGATAAGGGGTGTAAAATTATATTTTTCCCACAGGCACCCGCATGGCATGGCGCGCCCCTGAGTGGAAACCTATGCCATTCCAGACCAGGAAGCATCCACAGTAGCCAGGTCATTGTTCTCAAGATTTGGAGTACCAATCGAGCTGCATTCCAACCAAGGAAGAAATTTTGTGAGCTGATGGATATAAAAAACGGCGCTTCATCTCCAGTCAGATGGCATGGTTGAAAGATTCAACCAAACTATGGAAGAGCATCTTTCCAAGGTAGTGGAAAAACATCAAAAGGACTGGGACAGACAGCTTCCACTATTTCTGATGGCACACAGAGCTGCCGTCCACGATTCAACCAAACTTACCCCGGATAGCATTATCTTCGAAAGGGCTATTGCCCTGTGACTTGATGTTCGGATCATCAAGTAACCAAGAAGTTGAGGTGCAGTACTATGCAGACAAAGTGGGGACAGCATGTTGTGAATTCACGAAACAGCACGGAAGAGGTTCGTTCATACTGGCAAGTGACGGTATGAAAGCTCGTTATGATTTGAAAGCTAATTCAAGAGGTTTCAAAAATGGAGAAGGGTTTGGCTGTACAACCCACGGCACTATCCCTATTAGGTAATTGGTTAATATTTACTCACCATAAAGGTATATAAAACCCCACTCCACAAGATGAATCATTCCACTTGCCATGAGGAAAATAATAGTGAGTTATTTGTGTAAATATTGTACAAATCTGTCTCGAGAACCGAATTTCAAATGAATAATCAAATTAGATAATGAATTAAATTCCTTCGCAGACGACTTTCAACAACTGTGATGATTTGATGTCCCAATTTGTTCTTAACGATAATTGCCTGGATTTCGAGAGATAACTGAAAAGAGAAACATCGGCGAATCTTGGAAAAGTTCATATGCTTTGATTAAACAAACACCAAAGTTCGTACACTCTTTCATGAGAAACATTCGCGAGAAGAAAACGTATCTTTCCCAGTGGACAAATCCTGAAGTTGAGAGTTGTCGATTAATCTACGTATCTATGACATGGGGTTCAGTCCTTAAAGGGACGGTCTCGAATAAAAATTTGGACTGTGAGTTTTCTACGCTCAAATGTAAGTGCACGTAATTTCAACTGAAATTGTTAAAAAATTGAGCTTATAGAATAGAATAGAATTTTTATTGGTCTAACATACACCGTAGTGTTTTGACAGGTCAGTATGTATCCGTTACAAAACAATATGAAATTTAAATTAAATTACATTCAAGTTAAGAATTTTAAAACCTAGGATGATTTAAATATGTAGTAATACAGCGTAATTAAATATCAAACTTGAATTCTGATGTCGTAGTAAGCATTGGCTTGGAGATTTTTTTTGAAGGTCAGTTTAAATTTGATCAAATCCATATTTTTTTGTTGTGTGGGCAGTGAGTTGTAAAGATTTATTCCCAATTTTTTTTTCTAGTTGATTCAATTCTTTGTTTCGGTATAAGAGTGATTTCCTCCGTTTGTTGGATGATTGGAGTCATTTTCCTTTATGTTTAGGAGAATACAGAATATGTTTGCAGATGGTAGTGTCATTATAATGAGTTTTATGAACCATGGTTTACACGAGTCGTTGCTCTGTATGCCCACGATTGCTCTAATTTCTCTTTTTTGCATGTTAAACACATTTTGCATATGTGTGGACATTCCCCAGATTGTCAGTCCATATGTCATTGTACTATGGAAAATTGCATGATATAGCGGCATTTTGGCCGAGGTCATTTTTCAATTTTCTGAGAGCTTATATTTTCTTTGATAAATTGATTGCTAGATTATCAATATGAGTTTGCCATGTTAATTTTGTATCAAGCCATACTCCCAGTGATTTTACGGCTTCTGTTTGGTTTTGTTCAATTTCAAAGTTTAACATTTTGTTTTTATTTTTATCCAGTCATAGCTTATTTGCATTGAACCAATCTGATGTGTCTTTTACAATATCATTTACAAGAGATGTCACATCAGTACATGTATTAAAGCGTTTAGCAAACGTTGTCATCCGCGAATAAGCAAGTGAAAAGTGATGAGCTGTTTGGAAGGTCGTTTATATATATATATATATATATATATATATATATATATATATATATATATATATATATATATATATATATATAGCGGACCCGACAGACGTTGTCCTGTCCAAATTTCTATGTTCCCTAAAAATTTTTTCCCGAAAACTCTCGCAGAATTTCTTTTTTTCTATGTTTTCCTTTATGTTGTTCCATCTAGATTATGCTTTTGACTCCTTCCGCTTCCTGTTGTCCCGTTATCTCGTTTTCCCGTTATCCCGTTATTCCCGTTATCCCATTATCCCGTTTTCCTGTTATCCCATTTTTTCTTTATCCCGTTTTCCTTTCCCGTTATCCTGTCATCCCGTTATCCCGTTTTTTCGTTATCCCGTTATCTTACCCCTTATCCCGTTATCCCGTTTTCCTGTTATCCCATTTTTCTTTATCCCGTTTTCCCCTTATCCTGTCATTTCGTTATTCCGTTTTCCCGTTTTTTCGTTATCCCGTGATTCCTGTTATCCCGTTTTCCTGTTATCCCGTTTTTTCTATAAAATAAAAAATAAAAAATAGGGGTTGATCGTAGAAGGGTGAAAATCAAGAGTAATATGAATTTTTTTATTCTAATTCATGACAAAATAAAAATAAAAATTTTGCCAAAAAAATAGGGGTTGATCGTAGAAAGGTGAAAATCAAGGGTTGTATGTATTTTTGAATGCTGTATCATAAAAAAATAAAAATATTTTTTTTTTTCTAAAAACTAAAAAAAAAGTTGAGGGGTGGACCACCCTTAACATTTAGGAGGATGATTTGTGAATCTAAACCATCCAGGGCGCCAGCCAAACGCATACAAAAAAATCCATTCAAATCGGTCTAGCCGTTTATGATACCGACTGCAGCGCCATCTGCCGGGCTGATTTGTGAATCTAAATCATCCAGGGCGCCACCCAAACGCATACAAAAAAATCATTCAAATCGGTCCAGCCGTTTAGGAGGAGTGCAGTGCCACACACGTACAGTAGAATTATATATATAAAGATATATATATATATATATATATATATATATATATATATATTTATATATATATATATATATATATATATATATATTATATTTATATATATATATTTTATGATGATGTTTTATTATGATTTTTTGTATTTTATTTGTTATGTATGATTTTTTTTTTTTTTCCTTTTTTCATGTGCTTTTGAAATACTCATCACAACAATAAACTCCGGCTATGATATTCTCACCCTTTTTCAATATACCATTTACCTTTCTTTATTTCCTTTTTCCCAGCTCAGTCTGTATGCCTATGGAGACATGATCATCTCTAACTCAGGAGGATTGCAGTTGCGCCATCTAGTTGTTTTTCTTGAAGTCAATATACCGTTTTATGGAAATATAGCTTGTAATATGATCAAAAGATGAATAATGAGTCCAGAAAATAATCAAATGATTGTTCTTTTATCCAATAGAATCCTTAAATTACCTAAGCCTGCCATTAGCATACAGGATGTTCTAGCTTGTAGATTATTTTTGGCTATTTGAATTCTAAGATTTTATTTGTGAGTTTTGATTTCTATACTTTTACAGGTTGTGCCAATGGAATAGATTGTTGGAAACATACTGATGATACTAGAAAAACTCCACTACTAAACTCTTGGATCATCTGCGTTGACTCTAGGATGGCCAAAGGTTTCAGAGATTCTAAGTACACAGAAAAAATGTGAAAACAATCATAGCAGGTATCCATGTGATGTATAAATATCATTATATCAAATTTCTATTCTTTTTATCTTTAACCTATATATATATATATATATATATATATATATATGAAATAGTTGGGGACCTAAGAAACTTCCTTGTGGTACACCATTGATAACTGGAAGCGTCTTGCTCAGATTCTCCCTGTGTTCTGTGTTCTGTCCGATAGATATGATAATAGTGTTTGTGTTTTGCCTCTTAGTCCGTCGTGTTCCAGTTAATTCAATAGAATATCCTTGGAAACACAGTCGAAGGCTGTACTGATTCCCAATGTGGACTGTTTGTTTTCAAAACCCTCTTAGATGTAGGAGACTAGTTTAAGCAATGCTTTCGAAGTGCATTTGTTTTTCCTAAATCTAAATTGTGCTTCTGTAAATAGTTCGCGTGATTCTAGAAAATCTGCTATTTTGATGGCAATAACTTTTTCTATGATTTTTGCTGAGATAGAAATTAGGGCAATTGAGCGATAATTAGAAATTATCTCTGAATCCCCTGATTTGTAAATAGGTATAATTTTAGCTATTTTTAGTTTACTGGGAAATTCGCCATGCAGAAGAATTAAATTTACTATGTGAGTTATTGGGGCTAATAATGGTGACATATTTTGTTTGAACATTACCGTAGAGTGGTCAAAGATGTCATTTGCATTATAATTAAATGTATTAATATTTTTCACTTCAGCTTCTGTGGTTGAAAATGAAAAAAGTGTCTTTTCAGGGGTTTTTTGCTCCAGTAAGTAGCTCTTGTAAGATCGGCTAGATTTGGAATTTTTTCTATTATTTCACTAGCTATATTTGCAAAATACTCATAACATTCTTCGTGATTTTATTACTTGAGTGTGTTTGTTTGTTTTCCAGGCTGTTGTTTACATGTTTCCAGATGGTTTTTTTATTGTTACTTGATGTGAGTATTTCCTCGGTCATTTGTTCTCTCTTTAATGTTATGAGAAGTTGTTCATATTCATATTTTTAATTTTTGAATCCAATTTCAACCTCATTGTTCTCCGAATGGTTTGTTTTGTGTAACTCCGTTAATTGCTTCTTTATCTTAACTACTTCAGGATGTTTTGAAAAAACAGATTTAGGTTTGCTGTTTGCTTTTATTTCGACTAGGAGAAATGATATATCGTGATAGTATTTTAGGGTATTGTGCCATTTTTTAGCGTACAATTCAGCCCAGCTCTCGCAAGTTAAATTATTGATGAATAAACTTTTATTTTCTACAGATTTATTGTATATAATTTTACTAGGACACTTGCTATTGTCTTCATTACTGAATTTTATTATCTGCGCTTTATGATCTGACAAGAGGCAATCAACAACTTCCGCATTTATCGATTCCACATTAGTGAAAATATTGTCTATACAGGTCTTTGAATTACCTTGTATTCTGGTGTATTTTGTAATCTCCATTTTTAGTCAAAAAGTTATAATATTGATAATTTCCTTACTCTCCCTCGAGCTAACAGAAAAGTTTATATTGGAATTTCCGCCTATGATAATTTTTTTTTTTGATTTCTTAATAATTTTCCTTTTTTACACACAGGTCTCAACAACCTTTTCTATATTGTATTTGTCCACATCGATTTTTGAAAATTTCATGTGGTTCTTAATTAGAATATTTACACCTCCATGAATGTAAAGGGTTCGGGAATAGCAAGACGCCATGTTATAGTTATTTAATTTATATAGGGATTGTTCTTCCAGTCTTAGCCAATGCTCACTAAACATTACTACATCAATATTATTTTCTAATAGTACATCCTCAAGCGAATTGTACTTATTTCTCAAGCACTGTATGTACAAGTGCATTATTTTGTTATATTTGACATTGATTTGCTTCCTAAAAAATGTCCTTTATTTTTATTTGTCGTTGTCGCGAAAACCTGTTTTTTTTCTGGGTTTGCATCATCTTGTGTTTCAAGTTCTTCAGTGTCGAATTCTTGTGATATATTTTATCTTGTCTGGACTTGAATTTTGTGGTTGTTTAGTACTTGTCACGTAATTTTTCTGGCATTCTCTTAATAACAGGCTTTTCATTTTTTCTTTAATATTTTCCCCATATAACAGTGTGAAGGAAACTATGCAAAATATGCAAAACTTTTTTTTATTGATTTGCAAAAAAAACTCCCGATGTAATTGAGGGAAACGAAAAGATGATTCTACTCAAGAGTAAGTACCCTATGTTGATCATTTAGGCGAACAACATTAAAAAAAAAAATCAATGCCTTTTCTGCAAAATATTTTCAAGTGCCCGCTGAATCTCAACCTCAATTTTTTCTAAGTTTTGACTGTAATGGAATGAAACGGGTGCCATTATCAATTTTGGCGGAATTGAGAGCTAAACTGGTATCAGGTGGCATATTTGTGTAAAACTTTCGATTGTAATAATGATCTTAATTTTTCCCCTTTTATATTTTGAAGATTTCTAGATTACATTAGAAAAATTATCAACTTACATAAATAGCGATTTTTTTAAAAACATAAAAAATAAAAGTTTTGATATTTTTACACTCTTAAGGCATTTAGAAGAATAGGTGCTGTGTAACTACTTCCTAGATCGTTTGATACTATGAAATCTTGTTGGAATGGTCTACTATATTTTTTGAAAGTATGTCAAATTTGTCAGATATATCCAATCTTCAACATGATTTTGCATTATTTTCAAAGCACGATGGAATCTAAATTTGCGTAAGTTCAATAATAAAAAAATATCCCTTGTTTCGGGAAGTACAAAACTTCAAGTCTGAAATTTCTTCCGATCAAACAATTCCAGAAAATGCATCAAGGAAGCTTATTGCAAAAATATGCAGTTCCAATAAAATAGAAAGTGCGAAGTAAAAATTCCCATTTCACGCCCCTCTGACATTTCTATAGGTAATGTCAACTATTGACGATTGCACAATCATACATTTTCATTGTATTCCTCCACATAACGGCCCCTTTTTATGGTCCACAAAAATTGATGCTAATACGTTAGCAACGAAGTGGAAGAGAAGGTTCAGAAATTTTCCGACATCACGCAACGAATTCGACAGAATTTATCTCTCACAATGATACGCGAACGCGTTCCCCTTGTATATTTTCTCCCTATTGTAATATCATTCCCTACCTCAGTTCATAATCATATTTCACCAGAAATTCATAGGATTCAAAGTTATAGAAAATGTCAGCTGTATGCAATGAAATAAAACGTAAAAGATGTAACAGTTTGTCTTGAAGCAGCTTTAATGTGTAGTCTCGCATTGTAAATAGGAGTCCTGTGCCATATTTTTGAAATACCTCCATAAGCGTGGAACTATCTACCATTTTTGTTCGAATACAGACCAATAATATATGAGTAGCCCTCAATAATTCCGTAAAAGGAGAAAGCTAGAATTGCCCATTTTATGTTTGTTCCAAGATATTCAAACATAGAAAAATCGAATTAAACGGTTTTTTTCACATAAAGGATTCAATATAAAATTGAACCAGAAAATGGTAGATCTCAGGTGAAAAACAACTACTTTCCTGGCAAATACCACGCAGAACGTTGAATGATATTCACCTGAAAATCCATGCATACTTCCATATAATATCAATGGACATTGAATGCAAATGTTTCTTTCTGATAAGCTCGATTATGTTCAATTTATGTCGTGTTCACCTAACAATCCGCATACCGGTTTCAGGCTTCTTGGCCCTCATCAGTACGGAGTAGTCAACCAGCCAAAGGTATTCAAACATATTATCAGACAACAACGTTGGAATTTTTAATAAATAATTGTTAAAATTCGAATGATTCGATGATCCGCAAACTTTACAGGGCAACCTTTCATGGAACCAAAACTTGAACAAAAAGTTTTTAGTTTAGAAGAACAAAACTAATGTAACTCGGCAGTATATTTTTTTTAAGGAAATGTTGCACTGTTTTCCTACGAGTTATTAATAAAACAATTCAAATCGATAGTCCACCAAAATGAACAAATAAAATAAAAAAATTGAAAAACAATTCAAAATTTAAGAAACAGGTCATCACCAGAAACAAAACAAATATGGAATATGGCCAGAGAAAAAAATAGGAAATTCAAGATCTACATAAAATATTCAGATAAAAGTAGAAAATAAAATAGTTGAAAACAAGAAAGTAATTGCAAACGCTTTCGGTGCCTTTTTCTCAAACAATGCCAAAAATTCCGTGGAGCAACACTTCGGCTCGAAAGTATTCAACGATTATACTTCAATGTATGAAACTAACACATTCTATTTTTTCCCTGTTTTGAGCTGTGATGTCCTAGATAGACTAGACTAGAATAGACTGTATATATCCACCAAAATATGTGTACATCGCGGAACATTTAGCTTATATTATAAATCGATCAATAGAGTCAGGAGAATTTACAAATTAACTGAAAACAGGTTTGGTGACCCCTATTTTCAAAAAGGGTGATACATCTATCATGAGTAATTTCCGACCAATAAGAGTACCGACTGTGATAGGTAAAGTTATTGAAAGATGTGTCTATAACAAAATGTATGCATTCTTAACCAGATCTGAAATTCTATCAAAGTACCAACATGGTTTTTGTCCAGAAAAGTCGATTGAACATGCTTCCTACAACTTTTTTGAATATATTTACGATTCTATAGATGAAGGAAAATATGTTGGAGCACTCTTTTTCGATCTATCAAAAGCATTCGATACCATTGACCCCCAAACATTATCGAAAGCCAACCTACTCTTTAGGATTTCGTGGTAACTTTCTGTCGTGGTTAGTCTCATACATGTACCTTGGAAAAATATCTCTCAAAATTGAAGAGCATAGGTCTGATTTCTATTCTATGGACCTGGGTTCCATCTTAGGTCCACTGATTTTTTTATTATTTATAAACGATCTACCACTTCATATACACGATGTATGCTGATGATTCAACTTTGGCTGCTGATGCTGACTGTCCCGAGGAACTCAAAAGTAAATTGAATATATTGTCAAAGGAATTCACAACCTGGTGTGGAAAAAATTATTTAATTGTGAACTCAGACAGAACGGTGTGTATGCAGTTCTATCGCAGATCGAAAATTGTAACAAATTTTCAAGTAAGAGTGATGGATGATGTAATTAATGTCAATGAAAATATTAAATTTCTCGGAACTTTCGTAGATAGTGATATGAGATGGGAAGCAAATATAAAAGTTGAATAGTGGTTATTATGCCATTCTACAAATGAAAAATATTTTTGATATAACTCAACTGATCAATATTTATTATGCCATAATCTACCCCCAGATCTCCTGGAATATCAACATCTGGGGCAGCTCCAGCAACTCCAACAGAATATTTATTCTACAGAAAAGAGTCGTCAGACTCATTTTCAATCTGAAGATTAGAGATTCCTGTAGAGAATATTTTAAAAGATTCAATATCTTAACATATCCATGTATATATATTTTTAAATGTATAATGTTATTTCTGAAATAGAAACATATGTACGACAGTGTTTCCTAACATCATAACTATTCCACTAGAAACGGAGATCTCATCAGGATCCCGACTCATAACACATCATTCTTTAAGAACAGTCCGTCATATACAGGAATTACATTTTTCACCCATCTTCCAACTGATCTAAGGAAAATACAGAACAAAAATATGTTCAAATCAAAATTGAAGAAAACTGTTTCTACAGCATTTCTGAATTTTTAAACTCGACATAAAATGTTAGTTCTGTCCGTGTATATATGACATTTATATTTTACATTTGATTTGTTTCAAATTCGAGATAAAATGTTAGTTCTATCTGTGTATATGTGACATTTATATTTTGTATGTTGGTATTTTGATTATTTGTCTACCTTTTTGTGTTCTTGACGAATCCTATATCATGTATTTGATCTTAAAGGATTCAATAAATTATTATTATTATTCGACTATGGAAAAAATAAAATAAACTAAAAAGTAAGAAACAAGTAAGTTGTTGATTACCATCATCGGCATCGTCCTATTGAGTAGACAAGTCTTTCGATATGTTACCCGGAACAAATCGATTGACACCTCATTCGTCAAAATCGGATGGGATAATTTAGGCGCTACGGTGGAATATTCGTAAATACAAACATACATAGACTGCTAAAATCATTATTTACATAATATTGTACTATATTTATATTTGTGAACTCAGAATTTTCTCCTCTTTCATTTGACATCCCACTGGATACGATAGCAAAAAAAATCAGGGACCCCATTTTTTTTATGTAACATACGCTATTTTGATTTTATTCGTATAGACTACGTTACCCGGACCATAATAACGAATCGATTGACACCTCACTCATCAAAATCCGATGAGTAGTTTGGCGCTACGGTGGAACATTCGTAAATACAAACATACATAGACTGCTAAAATCAGCACCCTTCCTTTTCGGCTGTAGTCGGGTAAAAAAACCCACTGGCGAAATTTTACCACCGAATGCTATATGTTCATTTTTTGAGGTATCATTCCTCGTCTAACGACGCAACAGAATGAAGATGATATTAAAGAATCTAAATTAAAAATAAAGACAAGGTAGACAGAAAATTTTTCAATATTGATCTGTTGGCGCACAGAAGGTCTCAATATGTTTTAAACGTTTCTCTCCACCTTGCATTCGAGATTAACATTTCAAAGGTATTCGAATTTACAGACATCCTCGACGAAAATTCATTCGAAAATACCATCTATGGCATTTGGATGTGCCTCTACCAAATATGACACCTTAACCAATAAAGAGATTTCTGAATGTAATCAACATATCTGCTTATTGAAAAAGGCATCTGCCAATCTGCCAACTAATTGTCTACTGGGTAGTCAAAATGATGATTGTCAGATAGGTGTTATATGAACGAATTGAAAAAAAAGGTGTGACAATCAATGCCAAGTAGAGCGGATGCATATATTGTTACGAATCTGCGGATCGTGGCTATTGAAATACTGAATCAGTTATTCTCCGTTTATTTACACGTCACAATGCAATAATAAACGCTGGCAATTGAATAACTCAATAGAAAGTTACTGCTATAATATACCGTGCACTTCTGTAGACTCTGAACCTTCCATTGAAGTCGCTTTTCTGAATGAACTGGCCTGCTAGCAATGCACCGCTTTTCATGAAATCATTAGCAGCAAGAGTATTTATGGTGGCTGCTTCTTGATCAATTCGAGATCTCTCGATCATCCGGAGCTTTCTCTCACTACTTTCAAATTTTCCCAGAAGAAATATGGGCCAATCACTTTGTTGTTTAAAACAAATTTGTCTTAGAAGAATATTGATCTCGGCATTCTAACACATACTTCAGGTTTTCTTATGCCCATCACCTACAGTTTTGTGATCTGAGGTGAAAATCTGTCCATAAAATTTTACAAGGAAAATTTGCATTTTTTTCTCTTTGTCCTTGAAACCCAAAATCTCGCTTTTTCAAAGTATCTATAGTTTGAACGGCTTGAATTCGTTATTGTTCAAAATTTTACTCACGGCTTCCTATAACAAATATCTATTATACTAGTTTGTCCATGCTCTATTACATCCATGCACTTCTTCATCATAAACTTTTGGATTATGAGGTCTTTTGAAAGTATTTCACACTGAACCCGTCGATTTGAACTTTGAGATAATCCTGCTCACAGTAGGCTGATGGATATTTCTTTCAGGATGTCGTGCATTGAAAATATCCGCAACTTGTCAATAAGTTGTAGTTTCTTCGCAAATTAGTATAATTTCTATTTTTTTTTTCCTGCAATATCAGCATTTTTATTCTACAACTTCATAAAAATTACTCTTTGATGATTTTAGAGAAACTGTCAAACACTTTGTTATTTCAATAGGCCTTTTCATTTAGATGATTTTTTAAGGCGCATGCGCTCCTTTTGAGACCCCAAGTCTGATTGGCTATTGGGAAAGTGAATAGCCATTGGTTAGTTTTGAAATAACAATTTGAGATCGGCTTAGTTCAAAATTAGCGGTATTTTCACATTATGTCAACAGTCAACTTCATGACAAATGTACCTGCATACATTGGCGTTCGTATCTTTCTTTGTAGGTTAAGTACTTATTACCTATTTTATACCGCTAAAAACCTTTCATTCGTAGATAAAATAATGAACACGAATATTTTCTAATAGTGAGTTTTTTTCTCGATGTAAATTCAGGTCAACTATCCATAGAAAAACTCGGAAATATTTTATTTCCTTTAAAAAAAAATTCGCCGTCAATGCCGTTGGGTCTGACAGGTAAACAAAATTAGTCATTTGTCATCTAAATGAAAAAGCCTATTCCCATGACATTCAATTCTGTTGTTTCCATAGCATACTTCTAAGCTCAAGAGCACCTTGATTGATGAATAATTTTTGAGTATTAGTCGGAGAATAATCGTTTGAAATTCAATTAGAAAGAATTTGATGAGCAAATTGATTGAGTTATGACTCTCAACTGAAATACTGTATGTGATAAAAATTTATAAAACGAATTTAGTTAAGTAGAATGTAGAAACTAGAGTCACTTTGCATCAAGCGTGACATGATTTATTTAGCAATGTTTCTTATTTCTTTTAAATATCCCTTCAGCAGATTATTGTATTATATCTAAACTGGTATTTTCAGATTTTACGAAACTTGAATTAGCCGAATTGTTCCAAATCCCCCAGGGATCGGAAGGGGTTTCCGATTTTACCTTCGTTAGTTTGTTTCCTAGAAATATAATGATAGTATATGCAGATTTTTCGTCACAACGGTGATTCTTACCTTCGTATATGGTATATTCATTTCATTTTGGAGAATGCTGGAAATAAAACAAAGAATATTGTAAATGCAGGCACTATGAATGATGAAATGCAAAATAAAAGCTCACCAGACGAAGTAAAATGAATTTTTGAAAGCATGAAAACAAAAGAAAAAACGTTTTCATTTTCCAGAGAATCCCGCAGACAAAGTTGCGGACAAAAATTAGTACACAGTAATTTTATTTGAAAGAATTGTAGGGTAGCATTGCAATGCATGTCTGAATATGAAACCATCGCGATGGCAGAGAATATATTCCATGTTTTATTTCATGCTTATCAAATCGTTTCTAGAAATTATAATACACTGAGATGAAATATTACTTATAATTCTAATGATTTGGGGTGGATACGATAAAACGTGGTGTACGAAAAGCATTACATATATTTTTCCAGTGTTCAGTGTAAAGTATTCAAGAGACGTATTCGCTAAATAATCTCTAATATATAAAATTCTCGTGAAACGGTGTTTGTAATTAAACTCCTCCGAAATGGCTCGACCGATTCTCATGAAATTTTGTGTGCATATCGGTTAGTTCTGCGAATCGGACAACATCTATTTTTCATCCCCCTAAATGTTAAGGGTGGTCCACCCCTTAATTTTATTTTTTAGTTTTTAGATAAAATTTATTGTTTTTATTTTTTTATGATACAGCATTCAAAAATACATACCACCCTGAATTTTCACCCTTCTACGATCAACCCCTATTTTTCCATCGCGATTTTTATTTTATTTTATTTTATCCATAGATCCGCAATAGGGTTGCAAGATGGCAATCGAATATAATAATTGTAGTACGATAAATTGAGAACGGGATAACGGGATAAAGAAAAAACGGGATAACAGGAAAACGGGATAACGAAAAAACGGGAAAACGGGATAACAGGATGACAGGATAAGGGAATAACGGGAAAACGGAATAACGGGATCAATAAAAAACGGGAAAAGGAAAACGAAATAACGGGAATAACGGGATAACAAAAAAACGGGATAATGGGATGACAGGATAAGGGGATAACGGGAAAACGGGATAAGGGGATAACAGATAAAGAAAAAACGGGATAACAGGAAAATGGGATAACGGGATAACGGGAATAACGGGATAACAAAAAAACGGGATAATGGGATGACAGGATAAGGGGATAACGGGAAAACGGGATAAAGAAAAAACGGGATAACAGGAAAACGGGATAACGGGACGACAGGAAGCGGAAGGAGTCAAAAGCATAGTCTAGATGGAACAACATAAAGGAAAACATAGAAAAAAAGAAATTCTACGCGGACGAGAGTTCTCGGGAAAAACATTTTAGGGAACATATAAATTTGGACAGGACAACGTCTGTCGGGTCAGCTAGTATATCTATACGATTGTATTTGAAATGTTTCTCAAATACATCATTTAAAACACTTGAGTATTTTAAATACTTCTGCAGGCATATATATATATATATATATATATATATATATATATATATATATATATATATATATATATATATATTATATATATATATATATATATATATAAAACCCACTAAAAAGAATAATTATTGATTAGCTATTAGTTTCTAGATTGTTTTTTTCAAGATTGTTTTTTTACATAATTTTAGAAGTTCTATTTCCTTTATAAGCCTATGTATGATATGAATAGATAAAAATATCCAAATTATATAACACAATCAATTTCATACACTGTCATAATGATTACAACCCATAATTCTTCAAAAGACAACAAAAAGTCTAGATTTACAAAAATTTCCTGAATAAAATGTGATCTACAAATTTATAAATTTGAAACATACAGTATTTGAAATTGTAGCTAACTAAAAGTAGCCAATGGTAGAACAGCAAACTTCTTGATGACAATAGCCAATCAGGGAACAGATGGTCAAATGTAGAATTTGAAATTGTAAGAGAATAAGAGCGGGAAAGAGGCAATTATTATTGAAATTTTTACATAGTTAATAAGAATGGAAAATAGTTTTATGTATAAGTTATGACACATAACCATAAACAGTGAAAATGTGACAATATAGTGCGCGAATTCAAAAATTCGAATCAGAGGGAAGGAACAAAAAATGGTATCTAGGTGACAACAAACAAAGCCACAAAAGAGGAGATCGAAAATAAATTTAAAACGAATGCCACGTTATATTTTTGGGAGGAAGAAAAATTGAATAATTCCACATTATAAGAGGAAAACCAACATTACCTTATTTGTACACCGTATACAAGTATCCAAGGCTGATTGCTGAATTTGTATGGTCCTTTTCTATTTGGTATTGGAGTTCCTGATAGCAATGGAGTGAAAGGGAATCCAAATCCTGGTGTGTATTGAACAGCGACAGTTCCAGACAGGTATAAACCTTCCATAGTGCACATTCCGAACTGAACAATTTCACTAATTACGCATATTCCATCGGAAGAACTTTATTTCAATTGATTTCGAACTATTAAAGAAATTTTCACTTTCAAGGTAAAAGTGAGGTTGTGTATATTTTACCAATGAACCTTTCTCATGATTATCCATGAATATTTGTAGATTCACCTTAGAGTAAGTTATCTTTCGTAGGCCAGGTAAAATTAAGTTTTCCTGAATAAAGGAAATAATTGCTTTTTGATACTTTGTCGTTTGTTTTCTACAATGATCAACAATCATACTCATGACCATTGAATAAATAGAAATTTGACATATCAAGCAGTGGCTCAATTGCCTGAACCGGCTATCTGAGACAAGGGGCGTACCAACTGAGCTTAGCTGTGGTAAGGAAAATGATAACAATTGGCAGCAATGTGACGAGAGAATAGCAATTATTATTACATTGCAAAATATATTATACAGAGCGAAAATATCTATCTATCAATATTTCATAACAAAAAAACTATTATCATAACAACTATTGTTTTTACAATTATCATTACATAACAATATATATATATATTTATAAATTTCTTCCAGTTTGTTTTTAACAGTCCCCTCGATATTCCTTCCTTTTCGCCTATATATATATATATATATATATTCCAGTTCCAGTTGAATAAAGGTTTTTTTATTGAATATGTATTGGGGATATTTTCTAGCTTGAGATAACTTATGTATAGGATATCCCACATTCATTGCTTTTGTGTTATAAGCTGACTGGTTACCATAATAGAATGTTTCTCTTTTTTGGAACAAAAAAAAACAAATATTCATATAATGTCAAGCACACACATTATAATAATAATGAGTTGTTCTTGTACTGATTCCGATGGAGAATTAAAAAATTATTCATATCCCTGAAATAAACAATAATCGCAAGAACTTCATGTTTCATTTTGAATTAATGTGATTTGTGTCGATAAAATACGAAATAATTCCAAACCAAGGACATATTTCCTCCATTTCAAATCCCAACAGAACCCCACCTTTTAGCAATCCCACTATTATTTTACGTAAAGAAGGGAACACAACCCAGCCTAATTTTGGCAGGGGAGAAATTAATCACCCTCCTTCCCATTACCGAATATGTTTTTTTTCAACGGCAATTCTGTCTAATCCTATTGGTTTGAAAGAAGGACATTGAAAGGAATAAATAACTATCGAATGAAATGTGTGTGGCACCTGATATACGCCACTCGGAACGTTCTGTGAATCATTCAATCTCGCGCATACCTTCCATAATAAATCGACAACTACCATAACAATATTCACAATTGGAACACACAAAGAACCAATGGCCATTAAAATTACCAGCGCTCATAAATATCGACCAGCAGCCAGCATTCAAAGAAACTTAAAGAATAAATATAATATCTACGCCTATTCCATGGTGACATGTATGTATGTTCAAATACATCAGCAATCGGTATTCCTTTCCAATATTTATGATTCATCATTCCTCTGTAACTGAGATGAATCAGTGGTGGTTCGTAAGAGGGCGAGATCCCCATATTTCGAGTTTCCATTAAATTTCACAGCTTGTCAAGAATAGGAGGAAATTTCGCTACCCGCGTTTATGGAAGAGTGAGGCAGCATTCAAAGCAAAAAGGACGCATTATAGTAAATATAGTCGTTAAAATTGAGAACGAACTATCCGAATTGAATCCGGTTTCCCTTGGAATTCCTCAGGGTTCCGTCTTAGGACCCCTACTATTCTTACTGTATGGCAATGATCTACCTCAGTTCACTAAAAATGGAAAACCATGTTTGCTGCGATGTTTACATGTCTGTCAAATACCAGATTACTTTTCTTGATTTCCTATTGGTGATTTTTAAGTGATTTGGAAAACACTGACTTATCCACAAATTTTTATTTTTTTTCTGTTTGAAAATCCGTAGCTCAGTTGGTAGTTTTAGAGAGTGAAGTAGAATAGTATTGTTACAGAAATGGGGTCCGTCTTTTATTGAAATACTCAACTATTTATTGTTCATTTATTACAACACAACACCGTACTCTGATAATAAATAAAATTACCGTTCACCACTAAAATATTGTGCACGACACTCTATCTGAATCAGTCTTTCCTCGTAACTGTACTATATTCGAATGGATGGATGGATTCCCAGACAGGCTAAGCGCTGCACTTTCTGCAGCGTTGGTGGAAACAGTAAACACCGCTCATTTTCATCTCTGTGTTTGTGAAATCAAATGTCCGTTTATATCGCTCAAAAAATTTCCTATGAAGTATAAAGTGAAAGCATAGTTAGCTCAGTATCTCCTGGAGTGGAAGTGAACTGTAAGTCTTCTGATTAACATAATAAATTGCATGTTTATATTGGACAATTCCAATCGAGAAGTGATAAAAACGACCCAGTCGTCCAAAACTCGTAGGTTGAATACACATTCCACCAAGGGTCAGTTTAATTGGTGCAGATATGAACATAGACGAACAATTAACAAACAATGAATTATTTTCAAAATTATTACAATCCATCGAAAATGGAAATGAGAAAGTTAAAGTGGAACTGATAAAACATATAAATTCTGAAAATGAAAAATTGCAAGTTATCATCAGAGATCAGAATAAAAAGATATCTGAATTAGAACAGAAGTGTGAAAATCTCACAGAGAATTTTCTAGTTTTGGACAGGAGATCTAGAAAAAATAATATTATTGTATTTGGTTTAGAGTGTGAGTCCAACATCGATAGTGCAAGGTCGGCTATTGGAAAACTCAATTCCTTGTTGGGGACTAGTCTTTGTGAATCAGACCTCAACAACATTTTTCCTCTGAATAATACCTCCAAGCCAGCTGTGAAAATTGAGTTCATGTCATATTTGAAAAGAATTCAGTATTCCAGAACATTTCAAAATTAAAAGGTAGCGACCTATTTATTTCACATGATCTTTGCTATGAAGATCGCTTGAACTATAAAATCCTGGCAAAACACATGAAGGAGGCCAGAGAGAGAAATCTTTCGGCAAAAATTGTTAACCACAAACTCATTGTCAACGGTAAAGCTTACACTGCAAAAGAATTAGAAAAGGAATGTGAGAGTCAGGAAAATTTTCAAGTATCAAATAAAAGAGGACGAGAATCTTATAGTGCCCCAACAACTCCTTCACACCCTCCACCAATCACCAGCAGCTCCGAACCTGAAGATACTGAAAACGAAATTGAACCCGCATTGAACTCAACTGTTAAACCTCATATCAAGAAACTGAAGCAACAAAATATTATCCTTGGGTCCGAGAGGAGAACACGACAAAATAGCGCATTTACAAAACCAAAAAACGCTGATTAGTTTTACCAGTTATTGTGTATGTTTCTCAAGTACTAAATAATTTTTATATATAAATATACATTTCTCCTTCGAAATGAATCTCAAAATTTGTCATTTGAACATGAGATCACTTCCAGCTCACTTCATTCAGTTGAATGATGTTTTAATTAGTAACCATTTTGATATTATTACACTCAGTGAGACATGGTTGAAAAGTTCAATAAATTCTCGAGATATTGATTTAGAAAACTATGTATTAGTAAGAAAAGACAGATCCGATGACAGTGGGTATGGAGGTGTAGCAATTTATCTGAGAAATTTCATTAAATATTCAATTCTTCCAGTGAATGCAAATATCGAGGATTTGTGGTTGAGTATAAAATTTAAATCATCAAATATAGCGTTAGGTTGTATCTATAAGCAACCTAAACTAAACACAAATAATTTTCTAAATGAATTTGAAAATAGCCTTTTTCAATCATATCTGAATTTGATAAAGTTATATGTTTGGGTGATTTCAATATTGACTTATACGATATCAACAGCTCTCATACCCAAAGCTTCTGTGAGCTTCTGTCAAGTACGGGTTGAAGCAGATGGTTGATTTTCCTACCAGAGTCGAAGTAATAGTTCCACTCTGATTGACCTTATCCTTGTTTCGGAAGAGTTTGATACTGCAGACTGGGATCGTTACATGTTCCCCAAGTCTCCGATCATGAATTGATTCACATCACTCTTGACTTAACGGAAGACAAATTTAAACCTATCCCCACAACCTACAGATCTCTAAAACTATCAACTTGATTCAACTCAGTGATGATCTAAGTTCGATACCCTGGAGAAATATTTTCATCTAGAAACTATTGACGCTAAAGTTGACTTTTTACGGAAAACCTGAATATCTTACTGAATCTTCATGCTCCCTTATCACCACAGTTTTCAAGAAAAACGTAAACCATGGATAACGAATAATATCAAACTGATCTTCAAAGAAAGAGATAAAATTTTCAATAAATTCAAAAAACGAAGAATCCCCAAGTTTATGAGGAATACAAAGCGATCAGAAACTTTGCCAATAGATCGGTAGAAAGAGAGAAAAAGCATATTTGCAATATCATGTTGGTAGAAATAGTAAAGATACTTGGAGTACTATGAAAAGTTGAATATTTATAAAAAACAACCTTCCAGCAATCCCTGCACACCTGTCTGACGTTGATGAAATAAATGATTATTTTTATCTTCAATTCCTCAGATTGTACCAACAGAAAACATTAATGAATATTATGATGGGTACAGGGCAGGACTTTCAGGAAACTTACACTTCGCAAAAAGTTGATGAATGGGAGATATATAGACAACTAGAATTTATCAAAACAAGAGCTACTGGGGCTGATGGTCTCAGTATTGATTTCATTTTGATGTGTTGTCCCTTCCTGGTTGATTATATATTACATATTGTGAATTTCTGTATAGAAAACTCGGTTTTTCCCACCAAATGGAAGGTCGCATGTAATACCTTTACCAAAAGTGGACATAGTGAATGAACTGAAAGATTTGAGACCAATAAGTATCCTTCCCGTCATCTCAAAAATCCTGGAAAGAATAATAAAAAATCAGTTGGTTGAGTACCTGAGAAAAACGCTGTCCTACCGGATACACAATCTGGTTTCAGGAAGGATCACAGTTGTGCACAGCCTTACTTAACGTAACAGATAAAATCATTAAGGCCACAGATTCTGATTACTTACAATAGTGGTACTCATTAGATTACTCAAAAGCATCTGATACCCCTCGATCACAATGTCTTAATATGCATTTTGAAGTACATAGGACTCTCTGAAAATTCGGTAATCTTTTTGTCTAATTACCTCAGTGGTAGACAACAGCGTGTTATATTGAAAAATGACATTTCAAGCCAGAGGGCATTGACCTGTGGTGTTCCACAGGGTTCAATACTTGGTCCCATTTTATATACCATTTATACTGCACACTTCCATAACTTTATTGATAACTGTCATCTACAAATGTATGCCGATGACACACAGGTCCTATATTCATTCCACCCATCAGATATGCTGAACAGCTGTCGAATAATCAATAGGGAATTGAACATCATTCACAAAAATCTCACGTGATCATTACCTGGCTCTGAATCCTAACAAATCAACAGCTTTGCTCTTCGGTAATAACAAGGCCAGAGCGACATTGATTGCGAATATGCACATTTCCATCAATAATGTCCCAATAAACTTCGCCGACGTGGCAAAAAACTTGGGATTGTGGACCGATTCCACCTTGAGATTTCAAAAGCATGTTTCAGAATGCATAAAGAAATCAATCTGGAAACTTAAACTCCTATATAACTCACGTTCCTTGTTGAATATCCATCTTAGAAAAATGCTTTGTAAATCTTTAGTACTGTCTACCTTCAATCATTGTGACACTGTTTACGGCCCCTGTCTAACAGCATTCGATGCAAAGAGGATACAAAAAATTCAAAATCATTGTTTGCGATTCATCTATAGCGTGAGGAAGAGAACACCTATTAGACATAAGCTCATGGAAGATGGTTGGCTAGATATGAAATCTCTCCGTAAACTTCACTGTGCCACTTTATACCACAAAATTATCCTCTCAAAACAGCCTTCTTATTTATACCGCAAAATTGTTTTCCGTTCGGATGTCCACAACATAAACATACGAACGAAGGGTATTATAACCCCACCTATACATAAAACTAGCATGTTTGAAAGAAGTTTCTCATATAATATATCTGCTGTTTCAACTCCATACCGAACTTTATCAAAGACAAATCTGTTTCTATTTTCATGAAGCCTATAGAAAATTGCTATTGTCACTTCAATAGGATTTTATTTTCTGTTCCACTTTCTTTTAGTTTTTAGTCTTGATAATCATTTCCTACCAAATGCATATATGTTTATGAATATGTATAGTGGATGGAGGATTTTTGTATGGAGTGGGTAGTCTTCTTGGTTTGCGAGGCGCTTTGACCTTCGTCGTCTCGGTGCTCCGTGTCGGGTGCGGGGGTGGAGCAGTGGATGAGTGCATTGTTGATCGAATGATTGTGGATTAGATTGAAGTCTGGCATGTCGCATGTTGGAGTTCGGAGGCCGGGTGGATGTGTCAAGGTCTTGAGACATGTACACCGGGCCTTTGGGGTTCCGACATGGGATGCGTTGGATTCTGGGCCGGTTTGTAGTCGTTTGTTTAGCAATGAGCTCATCTGTTGTTTTGCTTCCTGCGCCTGGCGGGGGCGCTGGGGATTGAGGGTACGGGGCGTTCTCCAGACTTGGGAGGGTTGTGCACTTTGTGCAGATGTCCTTCGATTATTCTACTCAAGTGTATTAAGCTTCCCACATTTAATGTTGTTATATGTTTTTATGGGGGTTGTATATGGTGTAATATGTGTGCATTCAATGTTTACATCTCTACATTTCTACTTAACCTTTATAACTCTCTATTTCAGTATTTTTTGTCTTTTAATTATGCTAAGATTAGGTTAAGTTTGGTTGAGTGGAAGACCATCACCTTGCGCCCAGCAAGAGATGAACTTCGCCATTTCAGTATACCATTTTAGCTGTACTGAATAAAGATTATTATTATTATTATTATTATTATTATTATTATTATTATTAATTTGTGCCGAGTGCTGTTGGGTTTTTGGCCACCATACTAATGAGGCATAGGTGACCATGGGTTTGATAATCGTTTGATATAATCAGTATATCGATTTCGGCCTCAAACCCCATGTCTTACCAAAAATTCTGCCGCTGTAGTCTTGGAAATAATATTTTTAATATGACTGTTCCATGTTAGTCTCTGGTCGATTATAACGCCCAGGTTTTTTACTGCATTGGAGTAAGTTAGCTAGGTTCCATTCAGGGTTGGGTTTTTCAGTTCATAGATAGATAGATTTATTTCACAACTTTACATTAAATGTTTGCTGCAAGTCAAGAGTTACAAGAATTATACAAGATATACATATATAAAGATTCACATAATAAATATTCGGATATACAATCCTAAATTAAATAAGACAAAATTAAAAAAAAACATCTATAACAAGCACGTGTACGAAAAAATGAATTGACCCTGGCAAGGTGACAAAAATGTATTTACTCAAAACAAAAAAGTTGCATAAAAGTGCTATAAAAACAGTTTTCCAACATGAATGACTTAATTTTAAGTTTGAATAACTTTGGGTTAAGTTGGTTGATATATTCAGGTATATGGTTGTAAAGGTTAATATTTGGGGAGTTTTTCTGGGACTTTGTTAGTCTAAAGTACGGTATTATGAGCAGTTCAGCATTTCTTGTATGATACTGATGAACATCCTGATGTTTAGAGAATAAATGTTTATTTTTATGGATTTCAAGAACGGTGTTATAGATGTAAAGAGATGGAAGGGGTAAGATACCCAAGCTTTTGAAAAGTAGTTTGCAATGGTCTCTGTACTCCGCGTTCATAATAATTCTTATGGCCTTTTTTTGTTGTCTGAAAATTTCAATGGATTGGGAGGAATCACCCCATAAAATTATGCCGTAATTTATGTAAACATGGCAGAATAGGCAGTTTTCAAAGCATGAAGGTCCACTATTTTTCAAGTTGTCTTAGAGCAAAAATGCTCTTAGAAAGCTTTACATTCAACTCATGTATGTGGGTTGACCATGATAAGTTTCTATCGAGAGTTATTCCCAGTAGTTTTCCACTTTTAACGCTACTGTTACTGTTGTTTGAAGAAAATATAATTTCCTTGGTCTTCTCTTCATTCAGTTTCAGTTGATTCACTGTGAACCAATCTGTAGCCAGTTTCAATGCTTTATCCTTATTGACGGATAACATTTCCAAGTTTTCGCCGTTTGACACTAAAAAGGTATCATCTGCGAAGAGAACACTCCTATTCGGCAACATGAAATTGCTAAAGTCATTGACATAAATCAAAAATAACAAGGGTCCTAAAACAGAGCCCCGTGTAAGACATTCTCAACACCAGAAAACGTGTCATTCATACACACTGACTGAGTTCTATCCGTCAAAGAGGATTTGAACAATTTGAGGGATAGTCCTCTCACTCCATAGTATTCCAGCTTGTCAAAAAGATAAACATGGGAAACACAGTCAAATGCCTTGGAGAGGTCACACAGTGAAATGGCCACGATATCACCATTCTTAAGACCTTCCACAATGTAATTCAATGATTCTGCTTTTCAGCATTGCATGTATCCATCTGATCAGTGAGGTGTTTATATTCCTTTCCTCTAGCGATCTGATGATGGAGGTGTGAGGTGTAATCGAAAGCACCCTCTATATCTATGAATGCAAATAGAGCTATTTATTTGGCCCAGTAGGTATTTCTTTTAAATGCTTCCAGCTGGGCAATGTAGAGCATTAATCGTTGATTTGCCTGCTTGATATGCGAACTATAGACAGAGAGAATAAAAGAAATTATTTTTTCCATTTTAGTGCATTTGTATAATAGTGTTTTTTTTTAATAATTTTTATTTACTTTTGCACGACCATAAAAGAAGGTATTGTAGTAAGCGTTAAAAACTGGAATCTATATTTTTATAGAAATGGATTGTATACCATAGTGACTGAAAAACATGAAAATGAAAGATGTCCAAATCTATGGGTCCATCAATCCTATGAAGCCCATCTGTTTGTGCGTTTGCTGCTATTATGCACTTTTCTCTGATATTATTTTAATATGAAAACGCAAGATGAAAATGGAATTTTGACTGATATGTCAGCTTTTATTAATGTGTATTTTCACAGTGTGATTCTGAGAGGGTTGCTTAGCTACTATGGTAAAAACGAAAACGACAAATTTCATGGCCAATGGTGCAGAATGCAAACAGAAAATGAATTGTGAAAAAATAAAATAAATATAATTCGGGCGTGAACGCCATCGAAATTACAAAAAATAGGACAGAATCATATGATAATTTCAACGTGCATATTTGTTTTAGCTGTAAACATAACATCAGGAATGTTTTTTGATGACAGAATTTCAATATAAATCATGATTATAGGTATGGAAAGGTAGTAATCCTGAACAATTGAAAAACTCCTTCCAAAATGGAAGCTGTTTAGTGTGTCCTATTCAAAATGTATGTATGACAATTCCATAACTTTAATTAGAAATTAGGGGTGTTATATATGTACACACGTATACACCATCACGTCGCATGAATTATTGACCAAATGCTGTTTTCGTTTGGAGTAACGAAATATTCACAAGCTTAAACTACGAATGTAGATCCCCTCAATATTCAAACTATCACTCATTCACTATATGCAGACTCGTACAAATACATAAAACAGCATCAAAAGCACAAACTTCTTCAATCAGAAGTTTAAATCCATGGGGCAAATGGCGATGAATTAGAATCGCTGATGATACAAAGGATCTTTCATCATTTCATATGAATTGACAATAAATAATTCCATGTTTTTTTTTCAGATTCAATATGTTCCAAACACAAAACATAAACAAATCGAATTTAACGATAGCAGATATGTAAAACCCTTCGACAGCATTTTAAATCAAGAGATAACCACTAATGAATGAATGAATGGAATTCTGAAAAAGTTACATTGTCGCCTACGAAGCAGAAGATCAAAAGAACGAATCCCGGTAAGGGTAATATTTTTATTTTACAAAAACAACGGCTGGACCGATTTGGCTAATTGGTTTTTTGAATGTTCGGAATACTCCCAATTAGGGGTTTTTAGGGAAAGAAAGGATTTTTAGAAAAGCTATTGAAAATTTCTTTGTCCTGTAGAAGATTTCAGGAATATATAATATAAAATAAAAATGAATGTCTGTTTGTAGTCTAATCAACAAGTTCAAAAACGTGTTAAATAGATATAAAGCTCCTAAAAATATGAGCGATAGCTCATTCGATTCGGAATGACGACTAGAAAAATGTTTTTTGAGGGTTTATTAGCACGTAAAAAATTGCGATCGTTATTAACAAAATGAGATTAAAAAAAGAAGGTATTTCGTTTTCCGTTAATAATTGCTAAAATAATGATATTTAAGGAATTATGAAAAAAGATCATGAAAGAGGAGGAAATTTCCAATAAAAAAGTCCCGGAAATTATTAATTACACATTATTTTGTTTGAAGAACATTTCAAAATATAACTCGTAAAATTTAGAAACTACTGTATTGTTTATGAAAATATATTTTGAAATGTTCTTTAAACAAAATAATGTGTAATAAATAATTTCCTTTTATCCGTACGTTATAGTTGTTAAGTTTCTAACAATAAAAATAATAAAAATAAAATAATTTAGAAAATATAAAAATTAGAAAATAAATTCAATTATTATTTTAGTAAATATTATTTTAGTAAATAAATAATTAAACTTTAGCAGAATATTAATAATTCTAGTGATAAATGAATGAGAATGATCTAGCAGAATGTAAATTAGGTAAGTATAAATTTAAACTAGTATATTATTTAAACAAAAATCTATATTGCTATAATTTATACGTAATTAGAAAGATATTTTATCATAGAACAAAAAAGTTCGTGAGTCCGTAGCTGTATCTATATTATTTAACAAGTTATAAGCTATGAAATTACAAAAAATATAAAAAAAATATAATTTTTTTGCTTATAACAACTGATAAACA
Source organism: Gonioctena quinquepunctata (assembly GCA_018342105.1). NCBI lineage: Eukaryota > Metazoa > Arthropoda > Insecta > Coleoptera > Chrysomelidae > Gonioctena > Gonioctena quinquepunctata. Next base: position 442,801 of record JAFIRS010000525.1, read on the forward strand.
ATGGTTACAGAATCGATTTTGAATTATTTTAAAGATAAATGAATCTTTTATAAAAATGATCCGAATGTCCTTTAACGTATCTCTTATAGTTCAAAAGTTATAACAATTTATAACTTGACAAATTATGGAACGGGTGTAATTTCATTATCATATAATATGTAACAATGCTGTAAAAAATACAAAAATTTTTTTTTCTATACTTTGTTATACATAGTTGTTTTTGTTATTTTTTGAAGTTTTCGAAAAAAAATATAACGGTTAATATTATTTGTTTATAACAAATTGTTAAGTTAATAAACAATGAAATTATTTATAAAACAAATTTACTTCACTGATAATTTATTGAAAAAGGTCAATGATGGTTTTTAAGAATAAAATAATTTCCTAACTAATTATTTAAACTATTGAAATATAAAAAAAACGATTATAAACAATAAAAAAATGTAATTGGGAATTTGTTTTTTTTAATCATAATTTTACCTATGCAATAAGATGGTACAAAAAATATTTTTTTTTAAATCCCAAAATAGTCCATTTGTTTATAAACAATTTAAAAAAAATTTTTTTTTTAGATGCAGAAACAGCAATAATAAGATATTACTGGAAAGAAAATTTTTTGATAACATTTTTTTGAAATTTCATTTTTTGTTAATTTAAAAAAATTATAATTAACAAAATAATAAACTTTAATAATTTTTTTTACATTGCTTTATTAAGTACCTAAATGAAAAGATCTCCACGAAGCGAAAATTTTATAGACCAATTATTTAAACTTTTATGTCGTAATTTATAAAAAAAGAGATTGGAAAAAAATTAGTTATTTAACAATGGTGTAACTTTTTGAAAAATCGACATGAAATTTTTTTTTACCGGAGTTTTTTTCGTTCAAGTGTCTAGATTACACCATAATTTATTCAAATTTTTTTAATTGTTATTTAATACTATAAAAAAATTATTTTAGGTGATATAACGGCTTTTTAGACGGTGCGCCTATGCCGTAACGACCTCGCGGAGCCCTATTTTCAGCGTTACTTTTTTTTAATATATAATAGAGATAGAGTTCCGGGAGGTAGGACTTTCCTCCTCTTTCAGGATCTTTTTTCATAATTCCTTAAATATCATTATTTTAGCAATTATTAACGAAAAACGAAATACCTTCTTTTTTAATCTTATTTTGTTAATAACAATCGCAATTTTTTACGTGCTAATAAACCCTTAGAAAACATTTTTCTAGACGTAATTCCGAATCGAGTGAGCTATCGCTCATATTTTTAAGAGCTTTATATCTATTTAACACGTTTTTGAACTTGTTGATTAGACTATTGTGTTGGTAAGCACATAACTTGAGAACTGCTGGACCGATTTGGATAATTTTTTTCCCGAAAACAGGATAACGAACGGAAAAACGGGATAACCGAAAAACGGGATAACAGGATAACAGAAAAGGGGATAATGGGAAAACGCGATAACGGGAAAATGAGATAACGGGATAACGAAAAAACGGGATAACTGGAAAATGGTAATGGGAATGAGAAAACAGGATAATTCGGTAACGGAGAAACGGGATAAAGGGAAAACAGGAAGCGGGCAGAATCAAAGGCATAACCTAGATGGAACAAAACAAAACATAGGAAAAAAGGAATTCCACGCGGACGAGAGTTTTCGGGATAAACAAATTAGGGAATATAGAAATTTGGACAGTATGTATTGATGGTTCATGTAACAATCCATTTTGACAATGTTATTTAATGAAGAAATCAAGATGGCGGGTGAGTATTGTGAATCATGATTCATTAAGTGTGTTTAGGGTTGGAGAATTCGAATTTCTTGTCAAAATTCAATCACACAAGATGGCGAATCCAATATATCAGGCGAATTTTGTGATTAATGCGTCGATTCTATCGAAAACCCCAATCTTGGGATTTTTGTGGTGGAAAATTATTTAATTCAATAGCTGAAGTTAGCGAATCCAAGATATCAAGAAGTTTTGTTTTTTACCACGTTTTTATTAGCTCGCTTATGTGTATGTCCGGTAGAAATCTTGCAATCGATTTTAAACTAACTTCCCGATGAGCTAGAGACAATACCGCAATATTAACTCGTTTTCTTATCTATTTGTTTGTTTTTTACGGACCACAAAAACTGAAGTTAGGATCACATAATCTCTCCTTGCCTTTGACGAGCGGACGTTGTTTAGTGTTGTTTAGCTCCGCGATAGTGAACGCCATTGAGATTCTCGATGTTACAGGCATCCCGCAAGGGAGAAAGTGAGGTTAGAGCTCCAGAAAACAGGCAAGAGGAACGAGCATATGAGAAACCCGAACATAGAACGGAAGAACACCAGAAGGGAAAATTCAACAGGGACAATGAGCGACACAAGAGTTGAATGAAATGTATAATTATTGAGATATTTTTTACAATATACCACGTTTACGAAACGGACTAAAAAGTATAAAATAATTATGTAAATATTTATTTTTCAATATACCACGTTTATATACGAAGGCGTATAAGGGCCAACAACAAAATATTTTTTTAAATATTAGGAATTGTCACTTCAAAGTGACAATTGTCACTTTGAACTGACAATTGTCACTTTGAAGTGACAATTGTCACTTCGAACTGACAATTGTCACTTTGAAGTGACAATTGTCACTTCGAACTGACAATTGTCACTCAAAAAGGACATTTGATGTCAACTGCTAAAATAATATTGTTATAATAAAAAAATTATATTTTATTCTTGATTGAAAATGACCTCCTTTTCGATAAAAAAACTATTTCAGAAAAACCAATTGAATTCTCGTGGAAAATCTCCTATTTTGTTTAAAAAAAAGAGCACTGTGTCCGTCCGAGACATTTGAGAAAAAACTCCATTCATTTTTCGAAAGGAACTACCCTGTATACAAAATGAGATGTTCATAGGAGAGTAGGCCATCAAAAATGAAACAGGTTGAATATTTAGTCAATTTTCAACATAGATATAGGAAAAAGTATTGAAAAAACTTTTATAGATTGTGCATGTCGAATAACCTCAAAATCAATTGAAATTTTACATGATGGCCAGTAAGGCAACAAGTTAAAAAAAACTTTGAAGATGGCAGAATTTTGAAAACAGTTAGAATCCAATACTATGGCTTATGTGCAGTTCCAAGCATTTATTCGAAAATATCTAAAATCACCTTTTTTTTCTATATTCTCTGATCAATTTATAAATATCCTATTTTTCTTTCAAATAACTCAAGTTAAATAGAGTAAGTAGTTTAATACCGATAGATGAACTATTTAATTTTTTTCGCAATTTTATTAATAGAACCATCTGGAAATGGGTTTTTACCCCGCCGCTTGCTGTTGCAATAGTTTGTATCGAATAACTAAATCAAAATTCAACTTCAAAGTGACAATTGTCACTTCAAAGTGACAATTGTCAGTTCGAAGTGACAATTGTCAGTTCAAAGTGACAATTGTCACTTTGAAGTGACAATTCCTAATATTTTAAAAAATATTTTGTTGTTGGCCCTTATACGCCTTCGTATTTATAAGACTGAAAAGTATAAAATGATTATGTTAATATTTTTTTTAATATACCACGATTATAAAATGGACTGAAAAGTATAAAATAATTCCTCCTAGCCTCATACAGATTTATATTCCCATACAGATTCCCAACCCCATAGAGATTGTCCTGAAAATTTTTGATTATGAATTTATGATAGCTATGAAAATAGTTGTGAGATTAAAAACGAAAAACTGGGTGATTCTATGCATTCAAGAAGTCCACGCCAGTTGTATACGAATTTATAGAGTCAAATATAATTTTCCAACCACTCGGCGATAAAAAGATAAGTTAAATTTCAGGAACTAGATTTTTCTAAATTAATTACTCAATTAAGACACCAATGGTACTTCAACGTATCAACTGGTACAATTGGTGTCAGATGTGGGGTTTTCATTTCATTCGTTTTGATTAAATAGGAATTTAAAAAAATCTAGAGAGTAACGTTTATCACCAATTCATTTTAAAATATTTTTTCCGAATTCACGATGTCTTTATCGTGTATTTCTCTATATTGGCCAATTAACCATAACTGATTGAAAGTAGATTACAAAGTGGACTATTGCGCCGATTATTGAAAACTCCTGGGAAACAATGCCATTCAGTTTAGATGCCATATATTTAAAAAATGTATTCATATAAGAATTACATTTTTGGGCGTCGAATGGCGCTAACTAATTCAAATTATTCGATCGCTAAAATTGTAGTTTTCAAAATTCCAAATTGGCTTTATTGAAAATTCCACTGAAGCGCAATAATTTGGCCCAGAATAAATAGCGTAGTGAAAACCGAATAATAAAATACTTATTATGTTCTCCAGATTAAATTATCGTTTTTTGTTGGTATTGATACCTCTTAAGAAAATATCTTGAAATCATGTCAAGAATCTACAACCCAGGGGATTGGCCGAGGACGCCAGGGGTTTGGTGGGTATCATGAAAATAGTAACTCCTTTCCATTTCATTTCATCGTTTCTCCCGGACACCCATTTTTTTGTCTCCAACTTTTTTAAATTCCATAGAAGGGTGAAAGTATGGAAAACTAATGTTGATGTTCTACTTCCTATCAATAAGTACAGTGGTATTATAGGGGGGAAGAAATAATATGAGGAGGGGAAAATGAACACCCAGATGAAACGAGAATATATCCAAGCCTCTGAACCAATATACAATTAATGTTTTCGCAGTCCTGTACGACGTTCTTCGAATATTTTTCCATGGCATGTTGTTTTCATGTATAAATCTCTTACGATTTACATCAAATCACCATCAAATTATTCGGGTTTGAAATATCCAATTATTCAAAGAGGGTGCAACTGCTCTGAATATTGAAACATATTTTATGAAGCTCTGCATTTCAGGTTCGGGGCTTCAAATTGACTAGATCAAATCCTTGGTATTAAGAAATCAATTGTTTTTATTACTGAAGTTTTGTTATTAGGGTTATATAAGAAATAAAGAAAATTGTCGATATTCCGATTTTTTCGCTATCTTGACTTTCTTAATAACAAAAGTAGCTGCCATGATGGACGGATTGTTGATAAATGGTAAAACATAAACTGAACAGAAGATATCGAAAAAAAACCATTATCTCTTACAGTTTGTATAGTTAGTATGCTCCAGAGTGTTGAATACATAAACAACCAAAATATTCAACTAATCTACTTGTTCATGAAAAGTCTATAAACAAATAGAATGTAAAATTCAAAATAAATAAGTTTCAATGCCTATAAAAACAGTCGTTCCATACTCCAGGGTTTTTCTTTAATTTTATTTTGATTTTTTATTCTTTGTTTATTTTAAAAATTTATAACCAACACAATATAATAACTAATAAAAATAAGTTCAAAAACTTAAACCCGACTACAGAAAATCACGCTCTAAAAATTATGAAACGTAATATATTTTAATGTATTCAATACATATTCATAGTGATGTTCAGAGGATAGCCGTGGTCATATGCCACTTTGCCTAAAGCTTATGATTGCTGACTACTGTTAGAATCTATTGTTTTGTTAGATTAGGTGGCATATGTATTGATTAAAATATATTACGTGTAAGTTGTTTATTTAATAGACGATAAATATTGAATAGTTTGTACATAATTTTTAGAGCGTGATTTTTTGGTAGTCGGGTTTAAGTTTTCGAACTTATTTTTATTTCATACTTTTTAGAGCATGATTTTTCAGTAATAGGGTTTACTTTTTTTTAAATTTGTTTTGGGGTTATAATTTCGTGATAAAGTATTTGCAGAGCCGCAACAGCTAACAATATATATATTTTTGAAATGTGCTGATGAAGCCCTTTCATTTGATATTTATGTCCTTTAGAGGGCGCCATATTCAATTCAATGTGACGTCAGCCTATAACCAGCGGACGATCAAGACGCTTCCAACGTTACCTCATTTGTCAAATTATGATAAGTAGTTTAGAAGTTATGAGGGAACAGACGAACATACATACATACCCACCTTTTTCCATCGCCGTAGTCGGGAAAAATAATTCAATGAAATTATCCTAGAAAGTACCGCTCCACGCTCCACGAGGTGATATATTTATAGCTGCTTTATTTGAACAACTATGCGGTTATTGATAAAATCTGAGATTCGAAAAAATAACTTAATCAACAATCGGCTCATTTGTTAAAAAAATTATGAAAAAAATCTCAACGGAATTTAAATCCATCAAGTCACTTGATATCATTTTCAATTCATGTCATAACTCCTGTTTTGTTAACAATGTTTGCTGTAGCGGCGACGATTCCATGATTTATCAAACATTTCCTTCTCTTCAAGATTTTTTGAAATTAGGTATGTGTTTTTATGTGATATAAATTTGGGTGTTTGTTTTTACAGGTGGACGTTCAAAAGATTATAGAAGGTTGTGATAGAGTTTATTGATCAAATTCGTGTTTTTTTGTCATTCATTGTTTTTTTTTTTTTCTAAGATTTCGTTTATTTGTATAGTTAGGCAGTTTGTTTTTTTTGTCATACTTATGGGATTGGTCTTGTTTGTCCTATGTATACACCTGTGCAATCTTAATATGGAATTTAGATTTTTCATTCTTTGTGTACTTTTAAAATGTATAACTAACAGAATATAATAACTAAAAATCATTCAACGATATTATCTTATACAGTACACATGTGAGAAAAGCTCCACGTGGCGACATTTTTATAGCTGCTTTATTTGAACAATTATGCGGTTATTAATGAAATCTTAAACTTCAAAAAAAGTCACTTGATAATACCATATTTTTTTTTATTCATGTCATTATATTTTTTGTGTTGTTAACATTGTTGGCTTAAGCGGCGGCCCGCACAATTAAATAATTGAGATAGAGTTCTTTGAGTCGATACTTTTTTATCGGAAATTTCCTTCTCATTAAGATTTTTTTAATTCACTCTATGGTTTAAAGTTTTTTAGTTATTGTTAAAAAACTGAGGCCTCTTTTTTCAATTTGTTTATAAAAATCGCTATTTTTAAAAGCGGATGAAATCCTGAAAACGCTCATATTTTTAGAAGAATAAGAACGATTTTTTGTAGGAAATCAGCTTCCTGACCAGACTACAAAGAACCACCTGTCAGTGTTCAATTAAAAAATTGTTATAAAACTTGCAGACTCATAGTCGGTCATGCAAAATGGATTCATGTAGGTTTATACTTTCAAGGTCACAAAATTTCCACCTCTATAAAAATGAGAAGAAAGCAAAAATATTCAAATCGCCCGTGAAAGGAGTTGTCCCAATTATAGATGATTTATGGTGTTTTATAATTTTTTAACATACAAAGCGTATCGACTCGAAAATATTATTTCATGTTTATTTTATCAAAAATGTTATATTTTTATTGTCATGTATATGACGTCAATGGAATTAAGTTTTTATGATTATTGATTGGTCTGGATATATCCATTGTTGCCTACTTTGGTGCGGAACACGCATAGTGCGAGCACCAACCCGCACTAGTCTACTTCATTGAGCTCATAAATGGAAATTGAGCTCTTTTGTCATCACTTGAAACTCTCATGAAATAACTATTCTATTCTATTTTTGGTCAGGAAGTTTATTTAACCATTTAGACTAGGAGGAATTGGCGCATGAGTACCGAAAACTATTACACCTATTTTTTTATGCGATCCTTCAAAAATTGCCCTACTGATGATATAAATGCATGTTGCCATGGGGCAACCCCGTGCCATATTGTTTAAACCGAAATTGTTTAAACAATTGCAAGGAATTGTTATTTTTCAAGACAATTTTTTTTTATATTCTTTATGGAAATACAAATCAAAAAGGTCCCTACTTTTCACGATAAAATTAATATTTTTAGAGATATGAATTTTTAAAGGTTCGAAAAATCTCAAATTTGGGTACTTTTGACCCATGAAAAATATATATAAAAAATGTATATTTTTTTAATTCTTTATACAATAGTTAATGATATTCTTAATAGATATTTAAAAAAAAATTATTGTTTATACCTGTTTTTTTATTGTTAATTTCGCGAGCTCACAAGTATGCGTCGCTTACCATTAAGTATCGCCGTCTCTCTCTGACTCATGCGCTGCATCGGCCTCTCAGTGTCCTGAATTATTATTTATCATTTATCTTAAAAACTATTAACTTTATCAAGATTGTTAAGGTGAGCAATGTTATTAATAATGAAATTGTCTACAATTTGTTTGAAACAATTTTTTTTCTGGAATCAATTTTACAAAAGTTATTTAAGCATGAATCGGAACATGTAATTAAAATTACTTTTTAATCAGTTTATATTACTTTTTTGTTATTAAAACAGAAAGTAATTACATTGAATAGCTTCTTCAAACGGAGGTTATAGATGTAGAAGTATGAAATAATGAAACAAAATTTAAAAATAAGTATTTATTTATTATCAATATAATTTTTATTATATATTATATTCTTACAGTCTGCTGAATCACAAGCACATAGAAGTATGCAACTAATATTATTTTTATAGTAACAAGCTTTGGTTGCACAGTATTTCTTACAATTACACGGTTTTTTAAGATCAGTTGGAAATGGGCTTTTGTTTATAAATAAAGGTAGCAAAGTACCATTCTCTAGTTTGCATCCGAAATTCGTAAAATCTAATGTTTCATATTGGGGATTCAATGCATTTTTCCAAATGTATGTTTGAGCAGAAGCTCTAAGTGCATGCAAATGCAAGGCATCTGATGTGCACGGAATTTTTGATAAATTAATATTAGTGCCAAAGCAACGAGAAAAAATACTTTGTCTAGCTTCATCCGCGGTGTTACCTTTTTTACCCAAAATATTTAAATACAATGTTTCTAAGCCTTTCAACTCCTTAATACTTAAATCCAAGCCATTGCCAAGAGGGACCAAATCATCACGATTTTCTTTTACTTTTATCATTTCTAAAGCTTTTTTTGTGCCAATTTTACTAGTCGTATCACAACCCGTAAATGCGTGTAAAGCAGGTAAAATTTCACAAACCGGGTACGACGCATACTTGTGAGCGCGCGAAATTAACAATAAAAAAACAGGTATAAACAATGAAATTTTTTTAAATATCTATTAAGAATATTATTAACTATTGTATAAAGAATTCAAAAAATAATTTTTTTATATATAATTTTCATGGGTCAAAAGTACCCAGCAAATTTGAGATTTTTCGAACCTTTAAAAATTCATATCTCTAAAAATATTAACTTTATCGTGAAAAGTCATGAGACCTTTTTAATTTGTATTTTAATGAAAAATATAACAAAAATTTGTCCGGTTGGAAAATAAGAATTCCTTGCAATTGTTTAAACAATTTCGGTTTAAACAATATAGCACGGGGTTGCCCCATGGCAACATGCATTTAAATCATCAGTAGGGCAATTTGAAGAGGATCGCATAAAAAAATTGAGGTGGAATAGTTTTCGGTACTCATGCGCCGATTCCTCCTAGTCTAATTCCATCATCATCATTCAAAATAAGAAAGTTTTTTACCCCCATACAATAAGAACAGTTCCAAGAGTATAACTGAAATATTAAAGGATCATTCGACCACTCCAAAGAATCGGAGTTCAGAACATATCTTGGAAATTGGCAGATACATCGATCGATTAAGCTCGCCCCGAATCGCTATGTGGTCCATTCAGAAATATCACAGTTTTGGTGTGGTATACACTATAGCATTAGGTATACTTATACAGGACAACTAGAAAATCTCTTGGTTCTCGTAATGAAAACATCTTCATATGGACGTAAATTTTTGTCAACGAAACAAGCGGGTTTATCTTAATTAATTGATACTACTCACACACACACGCACACCCAGAAAGGAGTTGAAACACGTGGATATATATATATTTCTTTAGTTTCTTGACCACATATATATTTTCTTCAATTTCTCGGAATAAAGGTATGATTCAGTCAATTCAAATAATTACTTTTTACGACGTTTCGACATGGTATTTGTCATCATCAGGTTAAAACACTAAAATTAAAAATATGGAGTTTGAGACATATTTAACTTAACACAATAGTGAAATGTATGCACTAAAATAATTCTTTAAAAACATATGGTTCGAAATATAACACGTTTTTTAACACAATATAAAAATATCTGTAATACTCACAAATTATTTTATTTGAATTTCTGGTTTCGCATTGTACGAACGTTATTGTAGGTGTGTTGACTTCGAATTCGAAGTTATCAGGAATGGGAAGTACTCAAAAACCGACATACCGTCTTATCCAAACACGAAAAAGAAAATCAACATAAGTGTGACACTATCAACGTTGAAATTTTGACCAAAGAAAGGAATCCAAGAGTAAGAACATTCCTTGAAATGATACATATTAAAAAAGACCCCAATAGCATTAATAATAGAAATGATATAAAAAATATAAGCCAGTATTAAAACAACCTTTTTTAACTTTGTTTGTAGTAATAATAATGAAAACTGATCTTTACATGCTGCCAAAAAAATGGTCCGGCTCTATACTAGAACTCAATATAAATATAAATAAATGAATAAATAAATTTATTGAATCCTTTTTTATCATAAAAAAAATGATATAGGATACGTCAGACAACAAGTAGTTTACAAATATTCTGTGCATTCAGATAAATAAAAATATAACAGTTCCACAAAGTAAATATATAAATACATCATGTGATTGATTAAAATAATACATAGAAATACACCACCAAATAAATATACAAATACACATCATTGATTGAAATACTCATCAGTACTATAGAAACAACCGTTAACCAAGAATTCTTTGAGTTTCATTTTGAAATTATTTTCCCTGTTTAGGTTTTTTATATCTTCAGGTAAGTGATTATAAAATTTTTCCCCCTTATAGGATGGACAGTTTTCATACAGACAAGTTGAGTGTTTCTGAAGCCTTATTAATTCACCGTGTCTGATGGGATATGCATGAAAGTCACAATTTCGATTGTAACTATGTATTTGTTTTTCAAAAAGTAGAATACATTTGTAAATATAAATGCAGGGTACGCACATGACTTTATTGCCAATAAAGTATTGCCTACAAGATTCTCTGTATTCTATCCTATATATTAGCCTCATTACCCTCTTCTGCGAGACAAATATTTCGTTAATTTTTGTGGAGCAGCCCCAAACGGCAATATTATAAGAGATATGGGAATATACAATAGCAAAGTAAACATTTAAAAGTTGGGCTTTATTGAAATTAGATTTCAATTGTCTAATTGCATAGTACCCACTGTTAACTTTCTTGCTGACATGATTAATACCTGACTCCCAGGTCATGTTACCATCGATAAACAATCCGGTGTACTTATGAAGAGGGTAAAAATGCATGAAAGATAAACAAACCATTCCCGATAACTTCGACTTCGAAGTCACACACCTACAATAACAACAGAAATTCAAATAAAATAATTTGTAAGTGAATACTCACATATATATTACAGATATTTTCATATTGTGTTAAATAACTCGTTATATTTCTAACCATATGTTTTTAAAGAATTATTTTAGTGCATACATTTTAATATTGTGTTAAGTTAAATATGTCTCAAACTCATTATTTTAAATTTTAGTGTTTTAACCTGAAGATGACAAAAACCATGTCGAAACGTCGTTAAAATAAATTATATGAATTGACTGAATCAGACCTTTATTCCGAGAAATTGAAGAATATATATATATATATATATATATATATATATATATATATATATATATATATATATATATATATATATATATATATATATATATATATATATATATATATATATATATATATATATATCCCAGCTAAAACTTGTCACCCCCCAAATCTCCGAACTCGTGAAAAAAATTGAAAATCGATCAGAGCCGTCGATTTTTATTTCAAGGGGGAACACTTTCACCAAATACATCATCATTGTGTTGTCAACCCCCTTGACCCCAGCACCCCCTACTTCAGAATTTCCAATAGGACTACTATACTTGTGATACATCATTTTGAAGGGAATTCAATCCCAAATACATCGGTGTATTGAAATTGAGGATCGATCAAGAGTTGTTGAAGTTTTAATGTAAACTAAGTTTTATCAAGATATTTTTATTTTTCATCACCTAAAATGTTATCATCGTAAGAAAAGTTCAAAATGTGAACCATTCAGTTCCATATAGAAGTATAAGCGATTTCCGAAATGTCTTCGCACATTGCTCAACATTTCTGGAGTCACTGCACGACACTCCACAACAATTCTCCTGCGTAGATCATCAAGAGAAGTTGGCTATGTAATATGAACTTTGGATTTCAAATGACCCCATAAAAAAGTCTAATGGTGATAAATCAGGAGATCTAGCCGGCCATTCTATTGGTCCTCGCCTTCCAATCCATCTCCCTGTGAAATTGTCATCTAAAAATTGACGTACAGGTGCAACAAAATGTGGAGGAGCTCCATCTTGTTGAAAGGTGAGCTGACCTTCAAGTAGCCTATCATCGTCTTCAAGTAACTGAGTGATTCTGGGGTTCACAGTTGTATCAAGAAGTTCAAGATACGTTTGTCCGTTGAGGTTACCATCAATAAAATATGGACCTACAATATGGTCTCCCAGAATACCAGCCCAAACATTAAATTTCTGGGGAGTTTGTGAATGAGTTTCCCTGTACCAATCTGTATCTGCAGTTGTGCCTGTTCACATGTCCATTTAAGTAAAAAGAAGATTCGTCAGAAAAGCACACATTGTAGAGGTAATTATTATCACCAAACAATAATTGACTCATAATTTCAGAAAACTCTGTACGTCTGTCAGGATCATCTTCATTTAATTCTTGTACATTCTGCATTTTATAAGGATGGAATTTTGCTTCTTTCAGAATTCGATGTACGCTGCTTTTCAAAACGCCAGGAATAGTCTCAAGTTGTCTTAAAGATTGAATGTTGTCCATCACTGCATGTCCTACAACTGCAACAGCGACCCCTTCATTTCTCATAGGCTTCTCTCGTTCATGTTTTTTATTCAGCACTGATCACGACTCCATGAACTTATTCATCAATTGATATGAAGTGGTTTTTTCTGGATGAATTTCATTGAAAATTCGAGCCGTAGCTCTAGCACATCGTCCATTTTCAAAATACGCAGCTACAATGGATATTCTCTCTTGTATAGTATAAACCATTTTCGAAAGTTTTCAAATTGTTGAATGAAGTGACTCGAATACATCAATATACCAAGGCGTAAACAAAGATATGCGTATACAAAAACACATGGCGACAATTTTTTTTTCATAAAAACGTCTGTCTCACCTTCTAAACCATTATTTCTGACAGCATATTATTTTTCAATACAGTGGCGTACCCACAGTGAACCTTTCTTACGATGATAACATTTTAGGTGATGAAAAATAAAAATATCTTGATAAAACTTAGTTTTCATTAAAACTTCAACAACACTTGATCGATCCTCAATTTCAGTACACCGATGTATTTGGGATTGAATTCCCTTCAAAATGATGTATCACAAGTATAGTAGTCCCATTGAAAATTCTGAATTCTGCTGGGGCTGAGGGGGTTGACAACACAATGATGATGTATTTGGTGAAAGTGTTCCCCCTTGAAATAAAAATCGAGTGATTTTCAATTTTTTTCACGAGTTCGGAGATTAGGGAGGTGACACGTTTTAGCTGGGACACACGGTATATATATATATATATACATATATATATATATATATATATATATGCGCGAAAGTAGACCACTTGTTGACATCAGGAAGCACATTTCTAACCATAAATGAACAAATAAAATAGAATAGTATATTAATAAATGATTTACTAACCTTTGGTTTGATTCGGTAGATTGTGTTTCGTAAAGCAAACGTTGTGCACACATATTAAACATCTTACTGAAGCCTGTACCTTGATCTTTATTGACTTTTTGTTTATTATTTGTCACTTGATCTTCACTGTCGCTCATATTTTGATTCAATAATATTATCACTGATTCGAATTTTTTTAAGCGCTTCAAAAACAATAACAATAAAATGCGTACGAGCGGTAAACATGTCAAGTCGGATAGATATAGTGAGCAGCTTATTACAAATAATCAACGTGTGTAGTCACACCGTCACGGCACGAGAAACCGTCATGCCGTTTGCCGTGACGGCAAACTGGTCGATTTCACTGCCTAGCTGCGCCAATAGATGTTTCACATCAAAAAATCAAAACAAATCATTTCTCAATTTCGAAGGGAAAAAATTAAAAAAAAAACTTCAGGATTCGAACCCACGCTTTCTTTCGAGATCCAGGGCTTAAATCTCTTATATCTGGCGCCTTAGACCGCTTGGATGTCTCAATATATTAAGTGTCAAAATATTAGCATACATTAACGTAGCTTTGCTAAACTGACGTTTGTCGGCTCTGGGATCTAGGACCCTATACCTATATATCCTTTTTCCAAACTCCTACTCCACAGTAAAAGGTATTTTATTCCTGATGATACTATTCGTTATATTATATCAAATTGACGTGACACATATTCAATGAAAACCATTAATCCAACTTCGGCATAAAAAAAAACATAAGAAATTATGTCCAAAAAAGGATATAATCTAAACACACGTTATACAGAAATATAAAAGAAACAAAAATATCTTCCACGTATTACCACTCAACGATAACATCCGACTTGTATTCGCATAAATATCCTACCGAACATTTTAAATTTCCCGCAAGCAAAACAGCAGTTCGGATGGTTTCGAACACCTTCGGAATCGTATGAGTAAGAGCTGTATGCTTACCACACAGACTCTATAGAATAGAAAGAGATCGAGATAGAGAGAGAGAGAGTCGCATGGAGGGAGGCATAACGCTTTTTTCTTACGTGACGATTTCTACCACTCAACACCTACCGCAAGCCTCGTAAAGGAACTTTGTTCCAAAAAAATAATGGAAGAACTCGAAAAAGACTATGAAAACAATAGCAAAGGGGAAAACTGTAAAAAACAAAAATGAAAGTAGGAGTTAATCTTTAATTATAGTATCCGCAAACTAGTAAAAGTTTTAACAGTATTGGGTATGAAATTTAGTGTAACTTAAATGTCAATTGATTTGTATTGATCTGAAGGGTTGAAGAGACAATGAATACGAATGATAAAAACAATGTTCTCGTAATTATCAACGTTATCTCCTGCCCATTGATTTTTTATCATATTAATTGGAAAATGTTGTATTCATTAGATGAGTGTTGTCGAATAAAAATAATCTTTATGTGTAATGCACAATATATTTGTTTCTTTGACAAATTAAATTGCTACAGCGAAATATGTATAATTGGCACAATATTTAATAAACCTACAAAGTCTCTTATATTCGTTGTTTTTATTATTTGATGAGTATGCACTAAATCCAGTCAACCTTCTATGTCGTTGGGAACAAAAAAAAACATTGAACTGAATCTGTTTGAGCTGCTTACATGAAGAATTAATTTAAAAATACATCTGGAAATACATTTGAGCATATTTCACATTTTCTGTCAGGCGACTTCTAGCACATGCATATAAAATTCATCTGAAATCTGATTTTGTTACGGGGATGTGGAGAGTGAATGGAGTAGCGGTCGGACGAACTCGGATTATATTCTCACCCCTAGTTGCATTGAAGGTGGGCAAGTTGCTTGCAATAAGGGTAGAAAAACTCGGTGGGAAAGAGAATAGGGAATTTATCGTATTCCCGGTCTCCAGCTCCGAGTAATTGCAAGGTAGGTTCCCTTTCTCTCTTTTAACTACGTCGTTCTACCTAAATATATGTAATAAATAAACCAAATGGAAAATCAGTTAGCAGCTTCTTTTAACGATTTTCCTTATTTTTGCATGCCGTGTATTTCTCTGAATGTTTCCGCGTTCGCATTTCTACATAAACATTTATTTGGCTTTCGTTCTCTGCAATTAGCACTTTTTTCCGCCTGATACACAATGCTGCCTTTCATAATCCTATTATTCCTCATTTTCTAAAAGCTTTTCGGGTCCTCGCATAACTCTCCGTATATGTGAATAAAATACACGTAGGTGAGGGTATTAATACTTGTCGAATTTTAATATTCGTGTATTCCACCACAACTGAATGTTTTATATTCCATATTTTCGAGTTTTGTTGTTTTGTTACAACTCATCACAATCATCCTTCAAAACAAGTACGAATCTGGAAAACCGTAGATTTCGAGAAGTTTATACACCTTTATACGCTCTTTTGATTCGATGCAAGACATAATTTTTATGAATATGTTACCAACTAACATTCCTCGTTTCTCAACGTAAGTTAATTTCAAATTATTCATATTAGTGAAGAGTGAACTGTGAGAAAATTTCTCCCTCCAATTTTGTTCAAAAATTAAAAAAAAATCGCAAGCAACCCCTTCACCACACTTCACACCTATATGCGCATTTCGATAACTAATTTATCATCATCAGTAGGTTAACTACAACTACTTCGTCATTATATATATATATATATATATATATATATATATATATATACAGTGTGACCTATTTAAAATGGAACCACCCCTGTAAAATACGCATTTTTAGTCATTCTCAAAAAAAAATTATCTGAGAATTAAGCATCAAGAACTGTATCTTGACATAAATCTTAATATTTTTAGTTTCATTTCCAAGGCACTCTATGGTTTTTTTTCTTCGGTAAAAACGGCAAAAGTTTATTAGGCAATTTTTGTTTTGAAATTTGACTACACCACTGGATTTGCAGTCGTTATAATGGAAACCATGGTAATTTCATGAAAAAATATTGGGTAACAACGAAGTTACAACAACTTTAATTTTGGAAACAAAGTATTTGATATTTATTTCCATTTAGATTATAGACATATTTAAAATCTGGCAACACTGCCGATACAAAGAAGAACACCAGTGAATTTGTCCAGCGAAAATCCGAAGTCAATAGCTCATTCCGTTCTACAGTTATAACTCCTGAAAGTATGGTAATGTGAGCGATTTCTGGTGGAAGCGATTTTGTAATAAAAATCTAACTACGCCACTGGATTTGTGAATTATATTCCCTTAAAATCATTTATTTAAGTTTAGGTTACAAGTGTATTCGAAAATAACAGAAAATTAAAAATTCATTTTCAAGTTATGCAGTTTTCAATAGCCGATAAAAACGAAATGAACCGAATCAAGTTTTAAAGTATCAAAATTATTTATTCAATAATAATACAGTCAGCAGGACAAAAAAAATTTTCCTTTTTCATTCTGCAAAACTCAACTGAAACAAGCTTTAGGAGAAGGTATCAATAATTTGAGGAGAGCTGAACTAATACATTGGGCATAGGTATTGTACTAAATCAATAGTAGGCTGTGATTTAGTACACCACAAATCGCTCACATTACCATACTTTCAGTAGTTATAACTGTTGAACGGAATTGACTTCGGATTGTCGCTGTACAAATTCACTTGTGCTCTACTTTGTATCAGCAGTGTTGCCAGATTTCAAATATGTCTGCAATCTAAATAAAAATTATAATCAAATACTTTGTTTCCATAATTAAAGTTGTTGTAACTTCGTTGTTAACTGATATTTTTTCATGAAATTTCGATGGTTTCCATTTATAATGACTACGACTCCAGTGGTGTAGTCAAATTTGGAAAAAAAAAGCCTAATAAACTTTTGCCGTTTTTGATAAAGAAAAAAAACCATAGAGTGCCTTGGAAATGAGACTAAAGTTATGAAAATTTGTGCCAAGATACAGTTTCTGATGCTTAATATTAGAAAAAAATATTTTTAGACTGACTGAAAAAGTTTAGGGGTGGTTCCATTTTAAATGGGTAACTGTAATAATTAATTATATATATATATATATATATATATATATATATATATATATATATTGTTATATAATTTTTTTTTAAATATAATATTGTAATATTTTTGCCCCTGTATTGTATGCTGTAATAATAATTGCCAGCGAACGTCACTGTTCTCTCGTCACGCTACCAACAATTATTATTTTCCTCACCACGGCTAAGCAACAGTTGGTACGCCCTTATCTCAAGGTGGCCGGTTCAAGGCAATAGAGACACGGTCACTGCTGGCTAACTTCAGTTTATTGAATGGTCTTTGGTATGTTATTGATCATTGTGAGAAAACAAACAACAAAATATCAAAAAGCAATTATCTCCTTTATTCAGGAAGACTTCATAATACCTGGCCTACGAGAAATAACTTATACTAGGGTGAATCAAACAAATATTCACGGATAATAATAATAAATCAGATCATGTATAGATAAACAGAACCTCACTTTTTCCGTGAGAGTGATGTTTTCTGTTATTGTTCAAAATAGGGTGACATAAAGTTCTACGAATGTGAAATATGTTATTGGTGAAATAGTTCAGGACCGGAAGAGCACTATTAAAGTTTTATACCTGGTTGGAACTGTTGGTGTTCTAATTATACCATGGATCAGGATGTCTCCTCTCTCCAATCGCTGTCAGGACTGCAATACCATGAATCAGGAACTATTTAGATGCGGAAATCAGCATTTGGATCCGTGGATATGTTATCATTAAGGTAATATTGGTTTTGTTTACCAAATGATGGGATTATTCCAATTTTCTTTTAGTAAAATTTTTGCGTGGCATCCGCTTGGAAATTTATTTTCGATCTCTTTTAAGCTTTTTTTTTCTATCGCCTAGATACATCTTTTTCCCCTTGTTTTTTCATTTGAATTTTTGAATTGGTGCACTAAATTGTCACTTCTCACTGTTTATATTTATATTGCATAATTTATATATACAATTATTTTTCCACTCTTATCATTATTTACAAATTTCAATAATAATTGCTTCTGATACCATCTCATTGCTACTCTCCCACAATTTCCAATTTTACACCTGACCATCTATTCCCTGATTAGCTATTTTATAAAGACATTTGCTGTTCTATCATTGGCTACTTTTTGTTAGCTACAGTTTCATATACTGTATGTTTCAAATTTATAAATGTGTTGATTACTGGTTATTCCTGAAAATTTTGTAAATTTAGACTTTTTATTGTCTTTTGAGCAATTATGAGTTATAATAATTTTGACAGTGTATGACATTGATTGTTTTATAGTATTTTGACATTTTTATCTATCCATATTCTACCTAGGCTCACAATATACATAGAATTTCAAAAGTTATTCACAAACAAACTCTTGAAACCATTAACCATCTAGTAATTATTCTTTTTGTGGGTTTTTAGTCTTTTAAATTTCACAACTGGCATAACATAACATAACAATATATATATATATATATATATATATATACAGGGTGTTATGTAATAAGTGTCCGATTTTTCACAGGACGATTCCTCAGTTATTTATAAGGTGAAAAGTTCATATAAGCATGGGTTCGCAAAGCCTCCATTTTAGTTATACAGGGTGTTGAATTTTTTTTTTAATTTTGATTTTTCGTAAATAATTCTTAAAATAATATCGATATTTGGACGAAAATTGGTATTTGGAGATTTTTTAATATGAGAAAGTCAAATTTGATCTTAGTTTGGCCCTTATTTGTAGGGGGCGCCGCCTACAGGTCTCTGTCTCTTTTGGGGAGTCACAACTTTGTCGTGCATGTATGTATCACATTTTCTAGAGAAAAAATCGATTCCTCTATCATTTTTACGTGAAAAAGATATGCCTTTCAAGAGTCGCTACAAGCAGCCGTTTTCGAAATATTTTGATTTAAATTAATCGATGCATGTGTTTGTCAAAAAGTTAAACAATTCTGAAAACTTTTTTTTAATTCAACATAGAAACATTTGAAACACTAATTTTTAAGAAACAATGAACAACGAAACCCCACATATTAATCTAAATCAAAATCACAATAAATGTCCCCTCCAGCCTGTATGCACGCATCCAATATTCTTCTCATTGATTCACGCACTCTTTGGAAAATTCCTGGAGTATTTTGAATCGTTCTACAAGAGTTAATTATTCGATTACTTGATTCTTCTTCATTTTGGATAGGTGTCTGGTAAATTAAGGATTTTAGATGTTCCCACAGGAAAAAATCCTAACTGTCTGGTGACCTAAGGGGCCATGGTTGAGGCCCTCCCCGACCTATCCAACGGTTGCCGAAAGATTGATATAAAAATTCTCGCACTTGGATGCTAAAATGTGCCGGGCTCCGTCATGCATAAACTATATTCCATTTCGTAGTCTAAGCGGCACATCTTCCAGTAAAATAGGCAAATCTTCTTCAAGAAAATGACGATATCTCTCTCCGTTTAATCTTCCCGGAATAAAGAATGGACCCATAAAATATTCTCCAAGGATTTCTGCCCCCACGTTAATAGAGAACTGTTCTTGGAAATGTGATTCCTGTATTGCATGGGGGTTTTCCTCTGACCACAAATTATTGTTGTGAAAATTGCGTATAGTGTTGCGTGAGAAATTTGCTTCGTCGGTAAACAGGATTTGATTTTCAAATAAAGGATTTTGAATAAGGCATTGGAGAAACCAATGACAGAAGTTGACATGTAACGGAAAGTCACGAGGGAGTAGTGCCTAAACTCTTTGAATATGGTAGGGATATAACAAATTATCAATTGAAATTTTCCATACCAGAGCTTGAGGAATGTTTAACGTCAGCGGTATTTTTCTGGAGCTTGTTTCCGGGTGTTCTCCTACCAGATTAAGAACTACTTCCTCGGTTTCTGGAGTTCTTACCGTCCAATGTGCACCCGACAGATGACTAGCTTTCTCAAAAGTTCCTGTTTGCCTTAATCGAGCGTGAGTTCTTGAAAACGTTTTTGAAGTAACGCTCCTTATGCAAACTTCTAGCCTCATATGCATTTCCGTTAGCAAGTCCGTATGTAAAATGTATGTCAGCATACTCTGCATTGGTAAAGTTTACCATTTTTTAACAAATAATCACAATAATAATAAATAAAACTATTAAGCTATGCGTCAAGATATTATTTTTGACAAGACAGCACAAAAAAAACATTGGAATAAACTTACTAGCCTAATGTAAACCAAATATCTCGAAAACGGCTGTTTGTACCGACTTTTGAAAAACATACCTTTTTCACGTGAAAATATAGGGGAATGATTTGATACATACATGCACGACAAAGTTGTGACTCCCCAAAAGAGACAAAGACCTGTAGGCGGCGCCGCCTACAATTAAAAGACAAACAAGACAAATATGAATTTCCGTATTGAAAAATCCCAAAGTAACAATTTTTGTCAAAAAATCGACATCATTTTAAAAATTATTTACGAAAAACCAAAATAAAAATAAATTTTTAACACCTTATATATAAAAAATGAAGGCCTTGCGGACTTTTCACCTTATAAATGACTAAGGATTCTTCTTGTACAATATCGGACACTTATTACATAACATACATACATATATTAGAAATAAATATATAATTTCCCGTCATATTTTCAGATCTGGAGTTAAGAAATTCCTGCACTCCATAGAAAGAAAGAAAATTCTCCAAATTATAAATAATACACCACCACCTTATTTATTATATATAGCTCCCACCTCATCCTCATCAAATCCATCATCAAAGCTTTCGCAATTACTTCTCGATGTATCTCATAAATTTTTTCCTAGTTTTATTTTATTGGATTTTCTATAATCTTAAGCGTTATTCGCTATCGTTAATGATTTAGTGATGTAATACTTAATTAAGAATTCAATATTTCATAAACCACTCACACCGCGGACAGCTAGTAGCTTTGCGGTTTCCTTCCTTGTTTATTTGGTTTCATAGTTTATAAGACATATTGTTATATATATATATATATATAGGGTGTAATCTATCCTTCTGCACACCCGTGAATGACGAGTCTATGATGCCATTTTATAACGAATTACAGTGGTTAAAAATAAGAAAAAAAATGATAGAAAACATGTTTCGTTCTTTGGAAAATTCGACAAAATTTTGGGTAGTGCCTCTCGCCTAATTTCAGGTGACTTGCTCAGAGCAAAACTTCGGCAATTGCCGAATGCAAACATTCAACTCGGCATTTGAATAAGGTAGAATGTTGAATTGAATGCGTGGAAAATGTACACAGTGCAGACTGCTTGAGATAGTAAAGAAAACAACTAACCTTGTTATATCCAAACTGACATAAAGTCAGAACTAGTTGACTCAATACGCTGCTTTGAGGCACTTGTCATAATTATCACAGTAACTTGTAAAAAACAAATAACACAAACAGTGGGAAACATTCGCAATTGAATATTGTTTCGAAAAATAATATCACGACCATTGTAGGATTCAGACATTCAGAAGACGTGAACTGAACACTGTTGTCAAGCAAGATTCTCGCATGCACGGTTTACAAAGCTGTCTACGAAAGTTTGTTAGATTCTACTAGTGTTTTCTGATTGGCTGGTGGATGAAAGATCTTAAGATCTTAATTAACAGCTTATCAGAAAACAGTACGCGATGTGCACGATAATTAAATTGAAAATTATTGTCTTTGTCTTTTAAAAAAAATTCCATTCCATAAAAAAATAATTTATATTATATTTATATATCTAATACGAAAACGCCCGCACAGTGATTGGCCACCAGAATCCAACCAGAATTGACATTTACTACTTCATTCACAAATGCGACGAGTGATTCATTTTGTCTTCTACTCTTCAAAATACGCAAGGAACAGCTTGGTGTTCAGTTTCAAGAGCCAGCAAAAGACGAAGACAATAATGCTCAAATTAATTCTCCTTTACATTGCGTACTGTTTTCTGATTGGTTGCTAATTAGGATCTTTCATTCACCAGCCAATCAGAAAACACTAGTAAATTCATACCAAACTTTCGTTCGTATACAGCTTTGTAAACCGTGCATGCGAGAATCTTGCTTGGTCGTGATATTATTTTTCAAAACAATATTCAATTGCGAATGTTTCTCACTGTTTGTGTTGTTTGTTTCTTACAAGTGACTGTGATAATTATGATAAGTGCCATAAAGCAGATATGAAGTCAACTAGTTCTGACTTTATCAGCCGTTTGGATATAACAAGGTTAGTTGTTTTCTTCACTTTGGAATTGAATATCTATCTCAGTCAGCCTTCAATGTGTACATTCACCACACAATCAGTTCAACATTCTACTTTATTCGAACTGATGGTATTATTGGGTTCTGGGGATCATGATCGGCGAAGATATATCAAAAATTTCTGAACGTCTTGTTGTGGTGACGTTTCCAATAGGTAGTATATCTTTTGAAATCTACCTAAAATGAACCCAAAGTGATATGTGGGCAGAACATTCTCTATTTATATTTTCAGTCATCAACAGTTCACTCTCGGATCGTTGGCCTCAAAAATTCAAATGCAGTGGCAAATATAATGAATTGAAAAAGTTCAGTACAACTTATGTCACCGTTCATTCAAAGCAGTTATAAATATTAATTACGTTTTCATCAGAAGTTTCATACATTTTAGCGAATGTGGAATGGATAACTTTTATAATCCGTCAACCGTGTCTCTCATTTAATTATTTCATGATGAACCACACACCACAGGTTTGAAAATATTTTATTCCATTTTTTGTGTATACAGGGTGTTACGTAAGTACGTGGCCAAACTCGAAGGGGTGATTCTTTGAGTGATTATAAGATGAAAAGTTCATATAACCAAAGGTCCGGTAATGCTTTGTTTTCAAGTTACAGGGTGTCAACATTTTTAAAAGAAATCGTTTTTTCCTAAATATCTTAATAATCCTTCAGCCGATTTTGTTGAAATTTGGCAGTGTTATTTGGGGTAGTGAGGAGCTAATTAAGCCTCAACTAGATTGGAATCATCATGTCCAGTGGCGTCCCGGAAGGCACCTTAACCAATATTTTTTACCAAAAAATGTGTGCCACTGATTTTTGCAATTTTTGTATTTCTTTCGCATTGAGCAACTGAAACTACAACTTTTTAATAGTTGGCATTTTTTTCTTATCTTGTTTTTTTGAGAAAAAACATAAAAATCACTTCATTGCATGTCCCTGGGACAACATAATAAAAATATTTAACTATCAAACCATCAAAAACTAGGGTGTACTTGTTTTTTTTCCCATATCAATAGTCTATTCGAGTCTTAGAAATTGTTATCAAAAGTAATGCAAGCAATAAAAAAAAACTAATTATTAAAAAATGTTTTTATTGTTGTCCATGGATATGCAATAACGAGATTTTGATTTATGATTAAACAATTAAAATTACACGAAAGTCATCCTTTGATTTTCAATTTAACTGTTTACGATGAAACGAAGAACGTTAATTATTACTGCAGTGTTGTTTTGAAGGTAAAGTTAGAGTGCCATGGAAGGAAAAACAATTGTTCAAATAAATTTTACTTTGACATAACTTGAAACAGTACATACGTAATTATTTGATAGTAATTATTTGAAGTGTTTTTGAGAGTTCAAGGCTATAAATTTCATTACTAATATTAGAAAATGGTTCAGTTTACAAACTCAAAAATGGCCGATATGCATTTTGTCTCTGGAATGGCCCAAGGCAATTCCAGAGCGGCTAGACGCATTTATCAAGAAAGATATCTTCATCGCATTGTACCAAATAGACAAACATTCGTAATAATACACGAAAGGCTGTGCGAATCAGGCACCTTCCAAAGGTCGGCTGCTCTTATTGGTAGACCTGCAACGGTAAGAACAGTGGAGCTGGAGGAAGCAGTTTTACGTGAAGTTGAGCGTAGCCCCGATACAAGTACACGCAAAATTGCACAACAATAAAACATTTCTCACTTTACTGTATGGGAGATTTCAAGGGACTATCAACCAACACTCAGCATCATTTTCATTGTCCCCTCACAACCATGTGCCGTAGTTATAACAGATTACAATGTATCGATATCTTCTTCCTCTCTTTATCTGAGTTTAAAAATCAAATTGCTAGTATTTTACAGAATTAGCTATGTAATGTTAGGGTCACTTCATTCCTTTCTACTTGTTTGCATTAAATATTATTCAAACAAGTAGAAAGCAATCACTACAAATTATCAATAGTGTAATAATCATATACACCTGTAAATGCACATGAGCCTGCTGGATGTATTAATTAAATAAATAAATAAATATCCTTACCACATACAGCGTGTGCAAGCGTTATTACCTGCGAATTTTCCCAAGCGAGTTGTTTATTCCACTTGGCTTTTGCAACAACAGGCAGCATCTCCGACATTTCTATCCCGTATATTTTACGTTTACCGATAAAGCGTGTTTTTCCCGAAATTCACTTATGAACTTTCATAAAATTCATATCTGGGCTGAATAAAATCCCCATGCGGTTATAGAACATCATTATCAACAACAGCTTTCCGTGAATGTTTGGGTTGGTATTGTGGGTAATCATCTCATTGGACCTCATTTTTCACCCCCGAGATTAAATGGTCAAGAGTATCGTCATTTTTTGAAATTTGTGTTACCTGTACTATTAGAAAATGCCCCACTGGCAGTAAGAGGAGCAATGTGGTTCATGCACGATTGGGCCCCACCTCACTTTAGCATAGTAGCACGTCAATTTCTGGATGCAACTTATGGAGAAAACTGGATCGGTCGCGCAGGTCCACAGTCATGGCCACCCAGGTCACCGGATTTAAATCCCTTAGATTTCTTCCTTTGATGACATTTAAAGTCCCTCGTTTATCAAACTCCAGTCAACACTAAAGAAGAATTAATCCAAAGGATACGGGATTCATGTGATCAGATAAGACATACGCCGGAAATATTTCAACGTGTTCGGAAATCGATGTTAAGTCGAGGTAATGCTTGCATTGAAGTTGAAGGAGGACATTTTGAGGAACTATTGTAAGTTTTGTGGTACTTATTGTTAAATTTTTTCTTACTGAAAAAAATTGCGTACCATTTGTTCAAGTGTGGTTTTCATAAAGGGTTCTTCTTGTTTCATGTTTTTTTTTTTAATTCCGGCGTTACCACATAACAATAAAGTGATTTTTATTTTTTTTCTCAAAAACAAAGCAAGATACGAAAAAATGCTGGATTCAAAAAAGTTGTAGTTTTAGTAGCCCAATGCGAAAACAGAACGAAAATTGCAAAAAAATCAGTGGCGCACATATTTTTTTTTGTCATATTGGTTAGGGTGCCTTCCGGGACGCCACTGGACATGATATTTTTAATCTAGTTAGGGTCAAATTAGCCCCTTGCCACCCCAAATAACACTGCCAAATTTTAACAAAATCGGCTGAAGGATTATTAAGTCGTCTTAGAGTTACTCAAAGAATCACCCCTTCAAGTTTGGCCACGTACTTACACACCCAGTATATCCTTTATTGATATCCCTTTCTTAGGAAATGGAAATAGTTATGAGAACCTAGGAAGGAAAATGAAGCAGTTGAATTTTTCGTTTCCATGGTTACTTTTTTGAAAATCTTCGGACGAAGGTGTTCGGGTGTGGATGACGATTGTGATTGGCTAGATCGCTAGCCTGTTCCTATGAAGACTGCAGCTACCAACTTTTCTCCGTCTAGACAAAAACATCCAGTTTTTTTACTCGCCTTGATCTTAACAAGATGCTTGTTTTGACGTCAAAATTTCGAAATGTTTTGGCGAACAGAGCCTTGAAATGCTATTTATAAAAAAAAACTTAAATCTATATCGTGGTTTCGGGAATTCTGATAGTTTTTCTACATATTTTTGTCATTTCCATAGAGATTCTTCAAATCCAGGGAAGATTCTTAGCCCACTTTTGTTTAAGGGGTGAGTCAGCAGTACATAACCCTAATTGTTTTATTATCGGAACTGCTACCTACGCCAAAAATTATTACATGATTATGAAAACATATATACAGAGTGAGAAATAATAAAGCTAGTGTTCAGTATTGAAATTTTTTGTGATTATTAATCGTTTGGAACCACTTTAAAGTAACCATGGTTAACTGTATTTGAAATACTATATCACTCAATTAATTTTCAGTCTGACTAATAAAATATAACGATTGCAGAATATTTGAGGCACGTTATTTTTTCTGTTATACATCAATTCATCAACTCAGAGATCTCATATACAGCGTGTTTGAAGAATGACGTTTATCTGACACCCTGACTTTATTTCAGGTATAAAGGAAGGAAACGCTCTGTACAACAACAGAATTGATTTCAAATGGATTATGTTCGATAAAAAAGGGTTAAATGCTCGCATTTCGTGAAAGAGAATTGGTAGTATATCCAACCGAGTCCAGTACACAGGCCACCAAAATTTCACACGAATCGGTCGATGGACAATTGAGATTGAAGGATGTTGCCAAAAGAAAAACAAACTCTATGCAAATGGCAGTTCACGATCATTCCAGGTGGACATGAAAAACACTTCAGTGCGATCAGCAAAATCAACCCTTTTTGTCAGCAAAATCAACCCGATTTTGTGTAAATATCCAAGAGTTCGTATTGTTTGATTCAGTATCGAATCAAATCGTTGTTGAACTCCTATTTAGCACTATATATAGTCGTTGGTAACAGCTTTCTAGAAATCGATAACTGGTTATTAATGAATCTAACAGCAAACTGTAAAATATAAAAACTTTAATTATCACAAACATAGTGAGCCTGTGATGAGGTAATCTCAGGTGATCAGCATTTCTTGTCCAATAGTTATGGACAACTGCATTGGTCCATAGGTTGGCTCTGTTTTTATTGATTTCTATTAATGAAACAAAAATATATAATGATGGAAGGAGCATTATATTTAAACTTTTGGAAATTTCTTTACAATGCTCTCTGAAACCAGCACCGGCTACGATCCTAATAGCACGTTTATGCAAACGGAAAATATTGTTAGCAGACAAGAGTTTCCCCACAGCAACGTAAAGTAACTGAGATGAGAATGAAACAGAGCGAAATAACATGATCTCATGGTTTCTATGAATAACTGTTTACTCAAATTTCGTAGTACGAATAAAGAGCTTGACAGTTTTTGGCATAGTTGTTAGACATCACAGGACCAGCTTAGTTTATCATCAATTACTAATCCAAGCAGCTTCACACTCTGATCTTGAGCAATGTTCCTGTTCGTTGAGATGATGAGATTCTGTGTTTTATCGTCGTTAAGTTTCAGTAAACCATTTTCTAGCTCGAGTAGTAGTTATATATGACTATTTATCTTCAAATCTTCTATATTCGTGTTAGCATCGGCCAAAGTTGTGTCATCCGCAAAAGCAACACAAGTCCTGGGATACATATTGTGAAATAAGTCATTCACATAAATAATGAATAGGAGAGGTCCCACCACAGAGCCCTGCGGTACTCCATGTATGATAGGTATATAAACAGATGACGAATTATTAATGCTCACACATTGTTTTCGATTTGTCAAGTATGATCTGAAGAAGTCGAGCGGCAAACACCTGATTCCACAAAACGCCAGCTTTTCGACCAGTATTTCGTGAGAGACACAGTCGAAGGCTTTGGAGAGATCACATAATGTAATTGATACACTTTTGCCACTCTCCAGACCTTCCACTATGTCACTCACTATCCTGAAAACTGCCTGGGTTGTACTCGATTTTTTCTGAACCCAAATTGGCATTGGACAATGAAATGTTTGGATTCCATATACATCATGAGTATTGATTTTAGAATTATTTCAAAAAGTTTTGAGAAAATTGGGATTATTAATATTGGACGGTAGTTGTCAATTTTGGCAACGTCGCCTTTCTTAAAGAGATCTATAATTTTTGTTGACTTGAAAACATCAGGAAAGTTCCCATCACGTATACATGAATTGAAAAGTAATGTTATTGGGCGAACTAAAATATCTGTCAAGTTTTTTACAATTTTGCTATTTATATTGTACACGTCAGTGCAAGCGGATTTTTCAATTTAACGATAGCTTCAGACACTTCATTTTCAGTGATGGGCTCTATGAAAAATGAATTACAAGGAGTAGATATGCCTTTCATATAAGTGATTGCATTGGTATCTGTTATTTCTTTGGGAAGTGCGTTGATTATATCTTCTGCAATTGAGACGAAAAAGTTGCTGAATTCAGAAGTTCCGATTTTCTATTTCCGATTCTGAAAGTATGACAAGGTCAACTACATAGAGCAGAACGACGAAACACTCAGTCCCACAGAGTTTGTTGAGCTTTTCTCGTATACGTAGGTGACCATGGATCTTCCCCATATTTTTTCACAGGTTCTTCTACAAGTCCATAAGTTCTTGCTCTGTTTTATACTTTTTCTAGATGAATGGAATAGTTTCACCATAGGCTTTCTTAGTGATCAATGTCTTACTGCGGTTGACCAATAATTTTTCTTTTTCAAACCTAGTGATAGTCCTAAGAACTGCTTCGAGTATGTCCGATATCATCTCTCCAAACTTTCCTCTAATCGTTATAACTATGTCGTCAGCGTAGGCTTGACCTCGATTACTTCCGCCTAAGTCTCATGATCAGATCGTCTTCGAGAAGTTCCCACAGTAAGAGGAATAAAACCCCTCCCTGTGGTAGCCTTTCACTGCCCTGGTCATGATTTTCTCCTGGTGGAGGGAACAACAGTTTATTCTGTATCGTAACATCGCCTCGATCCAGTTACAAACAGTTTCCGATATCCCTTTGTTGATTGCTGCTCTGTATAGGGATATCGGTAGTGCATTGTTGAATGCTCCTTCAATGTCGAGAAAGGCTGCTCCGTATCTCAGAGAGGTTCAGTTTCCCGACGAGGTTGTCAGATTCTGTTCATTTTCCTGCCTGGTAAGCATATTGATGGGTGCTGAGAGAGTTTTCCTTCAGCACCTCTTATCGTATGTTGTAATGTAATGTTTTGTATGAACCTTCGTACTGGCCAGATAAAACTTGGGTGTTACTGGCAAATGGTGAGTGGAATACTTAAGTAAATTAAGAAAAGCATTGGACCTAGAACTGTACCTTGGGATACACCAAAACGTACTATCCTCTCATTACTTCTCTGATCACCGACTTCAAAGATGTTTCTGCGATTTGTGAGCTCTGTACAAAATATGAAATTACTGGAAGTGGCCCATATATGTTTATACAGTGTCCTCCAAAAACTTGGAACCATATGGGATTTTTTTTTATTAATAGTTTCTCAGAAAATTTTATGATTCATAAAAGTTGGTGCATTCAATTAGACTAGATACGTTATTATCAGTGGCGTGCAGCTAAGCGGGAATCGGCCGATATTCAAAATTCACTATAGAGTAAAGTGACATTACTATAGAAAATATCGAAAAAATGTTTTGAAAAAAATTGTTTGCAATTGAAAGATATTCCCAGTTATCCAGTTTAGTCTACCAAATACTAATTTCAATAATTGCTTGATGAGTTGGCCTCATGGAGAAATCAACTCATTGAGCAGTTAATGAAGTTAGTAATTGGTGGACTAAACTGGATAACTGGGAATATCTTCTAATTGCAAACAATTTTTTTTGGTAACATTTGTCGATATTTTACATAATAAGGACACTTTACTCTATAGTGAATTTTGAATATCCGCCGAATCCCGCTTAACCGCACGCCACTGATAATAACAGTTATGCGCGTATCTAGTCTAATTGAATGCACCAACTTTTATGAAGAATAACATTTTCTGAGAAACTATTAATAAAAAAAATCCCATATGGTTCCAAGTTTTTGGCGGACACTGTATCTGTCGGTCAGTGAATCAGCTACGAAACAAAATGAATGAGACTTCCTGCAACTTCACTGCTTTCCCCTTGATCAGACTAATAAAAAAAGAATTCATGTAATTTTCTGCACTTTCGGAATCGTTACATACTACCTAGTAAACAATTCAAGGATTAAAATAGAGTTGCCAATAACATTTCATGTTCAAACTAACCTGTGATAAAAAGGACCACACACATCAATTTAGTACACTGCCAGTATACCATAAATAATAGAGATATTTATCGTTGGAGCAGACGTGTATATGTTATATCGATTAAATTTAAATTTTGTTCCGCAACAAAACTTCTGATTGTTCGGAGTTTCAGATAATTTCAACAGTGTATAATGAAAATCCATCCAGAGCATGAAAACCTCGCATCATTTATAAAAGAGGTTTCGCAGACAACTCCTACATCAACCAAATGTGAATAGACGTTAATTTTGAACAAGAGAATATTTCCTACATGAAATGAATCGAATAAATCAGCGGAATAATGTGGAATTTTCCTCGAACATAAACGGGGAACAACAAAAATCTAAAATGGAGTAACTCTGAGTCGAAAAAATATATTTATTTAGGATATCAAAATCCATTTTGACTTATAGAGTTAATTGAATTGTAAAGAAGTACACATGGCAATCGAATAGGAAAATAGTATTCAAGGCAACAAACTTTTGATAATACCTCATTCATAATTAAGCAATAAATAACCAAAGAGGAAAATAAACATTTATTTAACATTTGAGATACTATCCTTACATTGTATTTTGCTAAAACCCTCATTACACTATGGCCATTTGTTGGTTAAATTTCCCCTAATAACTAGTACTATTACTATTAAATGATTAAATAATTTAGTATACCTACCTGAATTATTTGTTTTAATTTTCTCCTTACCAGGTACGGTTTTTTATTCTGTCATACTAAACCCTACGAAAACTATGTGATTTATTTCATTTATTTGTAGGTTATGTTAAGTCCAATAGATAATTACTACATTTCCACAAACGTCCTTGAAATCCTCGCGATTCGGGGGGGAAAATAGAATCAGTCCTCTTTATTTTCATTCCTAAAAAGTTGTTCAGAATGACATTTTATAGCTATGTACATATTATAAAGAAAATCTGAGTTAAAAAAATATAAATACATTTTTTGCCTTAAAAAAATCATTTTGGAAAAATTCATTTCTGCCAAAAAAACTCATTAGTGAAGCCAACAGAAATATTTTTAAATTTGTTAATTTGTCATGTGTTCAGCTGCTTCATAAAAGGCCACTGAAATATCTCCAGGACATCATAATCCCGATACTATTTATCATTAATAAAGGACCATGTATCTACACAATTCAATTTGATTTTTTTATTAGAACAAAAAAATTATTTAATTTTTGACATAACAAGAACTCACAAATTTGTATCTTTTTATTTCCAAACAATTCAAAATAAAATTAGAAACTGAAATAATTATAAACCAAACAATTTCATACATACTCAAAACTTTGTAATTGTCCATTACTCGACATGTCTACCCTGACGTTCAATACATGTGTTGTTTGGGATTTAATTTCACTGAACACATTTCGCAGCATTTGTGGTGTAATGTTATTAATACATTGTCGTATTACTTCTTCTAAATGGTCGATATTATGAAATGGCCGATGTTTATGAACCTTACTTTTAAGGTACCTTCATAAAAAGAAATCCAAGGGCGTCAAATCTGGGGATCTTGCAGGCCACGGGTTTTCTGAATATCGTCCTATCCAATACGAGGAAAGTGTTCTTCAAGCCACGCTCTGACATCAAGGGTACTATGTATTGACGCTTGGAAAAAAATAAAATTTTTTCTTTTCAGCGGTAATCCATGTAAGAAATAAAAAAACTCGTTATTTCAAATCTCTAAATAATTTCGTGAATTAAAGTTGCCCCTAAAAAAGTAAGGCCCAACGATTTGCGTATCTAATATGCCGCACCAAACATTTCTTTTGAAGGAAAATTGACTTTTTGCCTCTATGGTCCAATTTGGGTTCTCATCAGCCCACCATCTACAGTTCTGAGAACTGACAGTACCATTTGATGTAAAAGTCGCCTCATCAGTAAATAAAACTTTTGTATGGAAATTTTGGCATTTTTCAATCATGCCTTGGAACCAAAATGAAAAATCTAAGCGGTCATCGAAATCTCTAAGCGGTCATCGAAATCTATCGAGTAAGGTGGGAATTTTGGTTTGTATGCACGAAATTTATTATTCTTCAAAATTCTTCTAATGGATTTTTCAGATATGTGAATTTTCTGTTACCGATAACAAAACATTAAAAGTACTGTTGGCTTTACTAATGAGTTTCTTTGTCAGAAATGAATTTTTCCAAATTGATTATTTTTTATGGCAACAAATTTATTTTTAATTTTTCAACTCAGATTTCCTTCAAAATATGTACATAGCTATAAAATGTCATTCTAAACAACTTTTCCGAATAACATTTTTCGATATTTTTTCGAATAAGTGTGTTTTGAGACATAATTATTATTTTTTTCCATTTCTCGCCAAACACGAAAAGACTAACGGCACTGTCCAACGTCTTCTGGGGTTTCTTATGATGCAGAAGCGATTGCACGTATCGATATTTGTCAAAATTTATTAATAAAAGAATTTCCCATACGATGCGTACTTTCTGCCGGTCACTGTATAAGAGTGTATTTCACATAAAGTTTGATTCATACATATTTATGCATAGTAGAGGCATTATTCTCCTTTTCATAAATAGTGGACGACAATGTTCTCTGAAGCCTACACCGGCTAGAATTCAGACGGCCTTTTTTGTGACTTGAAATTGTTTCCATTTCCATTTTCCCATAAGATGATGCAGGAGTGGAATAAACCGAAGTATAATTGCCTCAATACTTCCGGACTCAGAACACATCGCAATCTCCTTAAGAGAAAGAGTATGGTAGCAGTGTTGTGCTGACAAATATCATTAATATAAATGATAAAGAGTAATGGTCCAAGGACAGAGCCCTGAGGTACTCTATGTGTAATGGTTTTGAGGTTTGATGTTTTGGCATTTATTTTCACCATTTGTTGCCTGCGAGTTAATGAGAACAAGTTAAGAGGTATTCTCCTAATCCCTTAATACTCTAATGTCTCTGAGAGGAGGTCATGTGAGACACAATCGAACGCCTTGGACAGATCGCACCTAGAAAGGATGGTATGGTGCTTATTTTCCAGTCCCTCGACAATGTCTCCTATGATTTTAAGCAACGTCCTTATGGTAGATTTGTTCTATCGAAATCCAAACTGATGGTTAGATAAATAGTTATTTGATTCAAAATAGAGTGTTGTCTATCTTTAAGTAAAATGTCTATGATTTTGGAAAACATATTTATTATCGAAATTGGACGGAAGTTATTCGAAATGTAGGGATTATCTTTCTTAAAAAGTGGTAAAACTCTGGAAATTTTGAATGGTTCTGGGAAAAGGCCATCAACAAAACATTTATTTATAAGGGCAACTAATGGTCCAAGCAGAATATCAGATGTCTCCTTAATGTGTAATGCATTTATTTCAAAAGCATCTTCTGAAACAGATCTTTTCAATCTATTTAATTGTACAGTGCTTTATTTTGAACTGTGATTGATTTATTTAGTACATTGTTGTGTTGTAAAGTGTAATAAACAGAGAATAATTCATTCGAGTGTTTTCAATAAAAACATGATGAAAATAACAATATGATGAAAATAATGCCAAAGAATACATACAAACTGCTAGTCAGTTATGAATAAGACTTATGAAGTTGAACTAGTGAACATTGAGAACACTGTTAATAAGTCGCTACGCAGTTGAGTATTTTCCACTTATGTTTGTGATTTTTCCAATCTCTTTCCATTCGAAGGGCCTTCGAACTCAATCACCACCCTGAAAAATAGTTGCCAGTCCGCCACTGCGAGAAAGCTACAACTTTCAACTCAATTTTCAACTGCTACTATGAAAATGATCGAAATGGAAAATCGGCGAAGCGAATGGAAAACATAATACAAACAAGTCCAGTTTATCACGTTGCCGCTATTCACTTTTTCAAACTTTTCATATTCCGAAACCCCTTAATAAATGCATCGGACGTCCAAAGTCCACGCTCTTGAGATCCATGGTATATTGGTTAAATAGAAATACCTTTCCCGACAAGAATGCAGATTGCTCATATGCGTTACGAGAAAGCAGATCCACGTAAATAAATAAACTTTTGAAAAGCATTTGTCGACAACCGGATACCTTTACAGACGTTGGCCAGATCTGGTAGGAATGCATCGATATTTACAAACTTGAAAGGCGAAGCAATATCATTTCTCATTGTGAAGAAATTTCTTCACTTCAACATGAAAAAGTTCAAGTATGAGTCGACTTTCGCATTGATGTTCAAGTGTTTTTTTTTAGGAGTTTGACGAATTATACATGTTGAACATTGATTTTTGCCTTTGAAACTTTTCATATACATTTTGTTTTTCCTAATGCTTAACTTTATAATGTCTATTTTATTTCAATACTAGCTTATGCTCACGGTTTTACAGAAATTTGCGAATTATAATTTTGATAAATATGGCGAATTTTTAAATTTCAAGAACATTTCTTCTCCTAATTCTGTTATTTCTGTAGCTGATTAAAATGTCTTGATAACCAAATTCGCGACTTTCCAATCACCTTGGTTTTTTCCAATGCTGATGAATCTCCAGAGCCGGATTAAGAGGGGGGCAAACGGGGCTGCAGCCCCGGGGTCTCCACAAGAGAGGGGCCTCCACAATATAAATTTTTAGGTAAAATTTCCTAACAAATACCGAAGGATATGCAAAATTATATATACAAAATCTGACAACGAAAGAGCAGTTCTCCCACTTTTTCCTCTCATTTTTTGTTTTAAACATTCAAAAACATGTTTCGTATTCTTGTCAAAATCCATGGTTAATATTAATCTTCGATCTGATGAATCATGTGTATATGCGAGAAACAATCACCAAGTAAAACATCATACTGTTATACAAAATATTATATCGTATCGAAATTAGCTGTAAAAACAAGAACAATTGAATTTAAAAAAATATATACATTTTTTTTATTAAATGAAGGATTTTCTGTCGATGTATTCTTCGAATGACACAAGCGATCTAGATACACAATGAAATTCAATAATCATAAGCAAAAGAAAATAATATTTCAATTTATGAATATGATTGCATCAAATTATTTATAAGAGCCCTGTGCGCATTCTATAATAGAACAAAATTTCAAATTCTGTTGACTATTTTTCTGCCAATTCTACAAACACTTTGCCGTCTATACCTGTTTTTCCTATTTATTGGCGTTGACAAGTGTCCGCTGAGTGGCGCGCTTGTAACAGAGAAATCCCCGAAATCTGAAAGTGTGAGCCTAAGAGAAGGATGACATTCCGCAACAAATTTAAATCCTTCTGAAAAAGGACTATCAAAAAGACCAATCTAAGATGTTCTACTATCAAATTCTTGAAAACCAAAATTTCAGAGCTACATTCTCAAACATTGAAATTACAGTGATTATTTTTTGACATTGCTAGAAACCAATGGAAACGTTCAATTCAAATAATTCATATACGTTTTGGCCAATCAATAGTGGGAATATTCTACCTAGAAAATTGTCGCGGGAATAATTTGAGGTATTTTGTTTTTATTGTCTGACAACCTATATTTTTAATTTGACGTCTGTCATCAATTCGCAAGAAAAGTGTGAAATGAATCAAAACCGGTTCAGTACCATATATAATTTTGCAAGGAAATGTGTTTATGATCGTAACATCAAAAAATAATCTAAAGAATACCACACGAGAGTTCGATATAGTAGAAAATAATTATCTAGATTTTTTTCTCAAACTTGTTGGCAATAGCCACTCGAGCCAGTTGGGCTCTCTTGTCTATTGCCTGGCAACAAGTTTTCGAAAATCTGTCGAATTATTTTCACTCTCTTGTGATATTACAACTGAGAATGTGATGATGTCAAATTGCACTGGAAAGCGCTCATTTTCCAAAATGAAAAAAATAGGCGAATTACGATGAGACAAAGCCGCCTATCAAAGTTATCGCTTCTTAGCATTGAGAATGATTTTCTCCGGATGCTGGATTTGACCGAAATCATCAATGATTTTTCGTCGAATTTTATTATACCTACATATGCTCGTGTCGAAATAATTTGATTTGTTCCGCAATAAAAAAAAATGTTTGAAAAATAATTAGGGGCCTCCACTCCTTTGTTGCACCAGGGCCTCCACCTTTTAATCCGGCCCTGTGAATCTCACGAAAATATAACATAAAATTTACTTTCGCTAAATTCAGCGTCAAAATGACATCAGTTTTGCCAACCATAATTTTTGTGGGGATAATGTACACTTTATATATATCTCACAAATTTCTTTAGATTCAAAATGAAATTATGTAATTTTTTTTCAGAAGTTACCTACACCTGGAACCAAACATTTCATTTTTCTATCGCCGATACTTTTTGAGATATAACCTGTTTCATAATAGGGGTAGTTTTTACCCGCCGGGGTGTGAAATTCAGACATTTAAAAAATCTCAAGCAAAAAATTTAATAAAATTGACGTATTTTGACTTATTGTTGAATTATCTGTTTCATAGATAAAAATTCGAGGCGTGAAGGCAGATAAGTATGTATTGTTAAAGTAGTAAAGAATGAAATGGTAATACCTGGTCGCTTTCGAAAATCGACATATTAATAGGTGATTATTGAAATAAACAGTTTATTTGGCAAGATTAGATGTCTAACAGAAGAAAGACAGATAATTTTATTATATTGGTCATTTCTTCCAAATTTGGGAAAATTTTAAAACCCATATTTTTATTTATAAATTGATCTAGGCTTTAGGCATAAATGTACCTTCTTCATACAGGGTTCAACAAAATTTTCAGCAAAGTAAATGTTTTATTTGTGATATATAAATACTCATTCAAGTCTATTTGTATTAGGTACAAGCTTTCATTTAACTTGCTTCTTTCGTATGTCTTTCCTGTTCAAAATTTGTAAGGGAAATTCGACCCACTTCTAGTCGTGAAATTTGGCAGGACAACGTAATATGAAATTTTTGATAGAGTGTAAAACAAAATGACGGGCCCAAGATGGCCGACGAATTCTGTTTCGATTCTATTAAAAATTGGTATGTGGGGGTTTTTAGGGTCGGAGATTATTAATTTTCTGTAAAAATTCACGAATTCAAGATGGGAGTTTTGTGATCAAGGTCCGATTCCATTCAATATTGGTGTGTGGAGATTTTTGGGGTCGAGGATTATGAATTTGTTGTGAAAATTTATAAGTTCAAGATGGCGGAAGAGTTTTGTGATTTATGGAGCGATTCTATGCATAAATGGTATGTAGGTGTTTTTAAGTTCAGAAAATATGACTTTTGGTAAAAATTAGATAAATCAAGATGGCGGATTTCATTACAAAAAAGCATTTAATAGAAATGATTCAAAGACTTTTTGAAAAAAGCTTTTATTCGAATGTCCTAAAAAAGAAAAAATATTTCTATAGATGTGTGAAGTAGGTTATTCTGTGAGTAACAGATTTGAAAGCTTGTCGCGCAATGTTCAATGTTCAGTTTGAATACCAAAAAATAGGTATTCCTGTGCGACAAGCCATTTTGAGCGACGACTGCGATTATTAACATTTTTCTTTCAGTTTACTCTTGCACATCGATACAATGCAATATTTATAAAATAACTTTTAATTTTCCATTCCGAATATAGATATTTACTGTAACTACAACTACACCTGATATCCCACACGATACTTCCACACTCTTTAACCGACTGACGAAATAACTTGTACCTTGTGTTTATTTGCCGCAGTCGTGAGGAATGACGTCACGACCGTTCCCGGGCTTCTAAGCTTAATTACTTATATTTAAGGCATCATATTTTACATAACTAATTTTTTATCGATTTGTTTGAAAATATGAACATGATGTTCATGAAATCAGATGTGGAATTAGTTGTTTTCTATTAGACATTCACAAAAAAATAACTCCATTTTTATTGTGGATTTTTCAGTTCACAGAAAAATCTTTCTTATCAATATTCAATTGAGAATGTTTTCCTTTTCATAATTTTTTATCATAATTGAACATTCTTATGCAGTCAATTGAAGTAAGGCAAGTTGCCTATTTAGTGGCGAACCCAAAAATGTAAAAAAATGGATGGTTGTCATTCAAAAAAACAGAACTTAGTTGTGTATCTTATTTTGAGATATCCTGTATATAAACAGAAATATTTTTAGAATGTGCCTCATTGTCGGACTTTTCGTTTAAAAAAAAACAAGTCGGTAGCTTGGATAGAAAAAAAGTTATGGAGCTTGCACGCACCCCTGGGTCGCCCCGTATAATCTATATTTGAAATTAGATTTCACATAATTGTGTAATATTTTCGGTGATTATGTCCAAAATAATTGCATGAGTTTATTAATAGTTAGTTACTTCAGAATAATCAATATATATGAACAAACAAACGCACAGTAGGCATCTCTACATCATATTAGTTTATATTTTCAACATAATCGACATATCGATTTATAACTATAACATTTTTCAGACTCTGAGAAAAAAGCGCTCTGTTAATTTTCGATTTCGAAATAATGAACGAGGAGGAACCTGGGGCCAATAAAACAGGGATGAGCTCATTAAAAACGAGGGTAGTAAATAAGAGTGGGTGTTGTGTAGTTAAATTACAAAGCTTGCCTCTGTTTCCTTCTAAAGCATATATCAAGCCGAGGAAAATTGGTTTTTCATATTTTGGAGAATAAATGTATATACGTATTACGTTTTGAACAAAAGATATATGAACTCAATGAAAATGTGGGCATATTTTGTCTCTATTATACGCAGGGAAGATACATTACTCCTCTGGTAAGTTGTTGAATGAATAATTGATATTCGTGGTATATCAACATGAAAACATAATTATTTCTTCGTCTGTTATCTAAGAAGATTTTTCGAAATCAAAACCTGAAACTCAATGCAGTACACAGGATTCAAAAGTTGTCAAATTTTCATTGACAATATAGCAAACTTTGGAATAAAATGAGTAGCATTCAAGCTATCAACCTCATTTCCCTAGAAGGCAACGATGTGATGTCAAGAAGTTCTGACAAGTGTGCCCCAAGGAACAGTGTTAGGTCCATCAGTGTTCCTAATATACATTAATGGTGTAATATACATAAATGGTGTGCTCAATTTCAACTTGAGTGGTACTAAATTGTTTTTTTTTGTTTAAAATTGTTTTTAACCGCCCACTTTGTTGCAAAGCAACCCTCGGAAGTCAGAGACTTGTGTGAGTTA
This sequence comes from Gonioctena quinquepunctata, assembly GCA_018342105.1. NCBI lineage: Eukaryota > Metazoa > Arthropoda > Insecta > Coleoptera > Chrysomelidae > Gonioctena > Gonioctena quinquepunctata. Next base: position 482,875 of record JAFIRS010000525.1, read on the forward strand.
AGAAGACGGGGACCTTAGCTTTTTAAGTGTCATCCGAAGCACCACTCGGCTGGTAACCGTGGACAGTCCGAAGGATTGATATCTAGGTACCAAGAATGTTCGGTTGGTCACATATCTCCTCTCGCTCAACGAAACTACAGAAATAAATTTTTATTTCAGTAGCCGTGCCGAGAACCGAACTCGGACCATCTGGACATCAGCCAGCGCCTCTACGCTCACGGCCACCAACTCAACTGTTCGGTTATTTGCCGTTGACACTGTGATTATATGTTCCCCTACTTTTTGATCATTCTGACATAAACTAGGAGGTATTAGAGCGTAAATACATATACAGCTATAGAATGGAAAAATTGTTAAAAGGTATTTTTAGAGGATTGAATAAATCGCAATATATTTGGCTTCCCAGGGAAAACTAACCTCTCAAGGTTATTACAAACGATTGAAATAAATCAAAATCCATGAATCTACGAAGCAAGACCGAGATCCGTATTCCAGATAGCTTCAAGGAGTTCTCTGAATGAGATCCATCATGTTCGATAAATGAATGTACCAAAATATGAAGTAAATCCATGAAGTTCATCGTATAGAAAATCCCAGCTAGCTTTTTCCCTGTAAGATAAAAGTAAACAACTTCGCAGAAATGGCAGAAGGATCTCGAGATGTAAGAGTCAGCGATAACTGAGATTACTAATTATTTTCAAGGGTAGCTAGATTTATACCCTAATGGTGACCAGTAAATCTACCCGATTAGAAATTTATTGAGCATGATGGAACCTCGATAAAATGCAACGAGGAAAGTTGAGCAGGAATTACTCAATATTTCTCTCACAGCAATTTGACTGACCAGATATTTCAGGAGCGTGCTTTGATTCAGGGTACGAGTAATTACCAACAATTATCCAGCTTATCGATACACACAAGGTTTAATTCAACTTCATCACAATTCGCTAGGTATCGATCAGGCCTTTATATTTCTCGGGGTTTTCTATTCGTATATAAAAAGTTATATAATAAGTCATTAATTCCGGGCCATTACATATTTTCACCCTTAGTTATGTGATTAATCGAAGCAACATGTAATTTCTAATCAATTTGAATGAAGATATTTTATTGTTATTTTACTTGGCGGAGTACAGGAAAGTTATTATTTCACTCAACCAAGTATAAAAATGTGATGAAATACAAGAAAATAATATTGTCGTACCTAGAGAAGTATCGTCCAACACTTTCTCCATTAGTGATGCCTCCAACTGCCCAAAAAAATCAAGACCTGATGAGACAAAGGGATGTGTCCCTTAGAAAAAAGTGTGTTCCTGGGTAAAATACCCTTCCAAAATTTGAAAAAAAAATCGGGTGAGGTCGGGCGACCTCGATACTTTTTTGACGCTGAGCATATGATTTCACTATTGTGTCTCTGTATTGTATATAAATAGTAAATAGTAAACACTCGAATCACATGTACATTAAACGTATGTAAACAGTAAATACTTGTATCAAGTTATACAATTTTATGAACTTACTTTTCTAAGTTTGTATTACACATACTTGCTGTACTTTCCATTTCTCGAATCTTCATTGCAAAATTGCAATAATGAGACAATTTAACTCGCGTATGATTTAAAACAAATAACAAATATATTTTCTAGTTTGTTCCGAAATCTTACATGCGCAATAGAAATATTCAATTCCACAACGCTCATGTGCTACAAATACACGAATAATTTCCAAACGGATCTGCCGTAACACGAGGGACTACCAAACCAGAGGTCCGGGGTTCAATCCTCAACACGACCATATTTTTTTATATTTAGTTATATTTTATGTTTGCTGTGAGTACTAACATTTTGAACACATTTCATTCAGTTACTCGATTGGACAGGTTTTCTTCAACTCCGAATGTAATTCGATATGTAGATTCAGATTGTTTATATTTGTATATTTTCGTCACGTAAGGAAATAGAGTTATGCTCCCTCTATGGTTCCAAATGATCCAATAAATCAATTAATATCGAGGCAGCAGAATATTTCGCCATCAACCTCATGTATCCACCAATTTGTGTTCCTTTTTATACGAAGTTTCTTCACGCGGCTAGGGGTAGGTGTTGACTAGTAGAAATCGTCACGTCAAACATTGTTTTATCAATCTTGGTTAGTTGAAACAAATACTTACGTAACAAATTACTACGTTTGATGCAGTGCTGATGACAAATAAATCTTTATTGAATATTTCGATCATTTCTCTAATAATGGCGACCCAGCATATTCCTGTAAATATGGCGGCTTTTGCAGAATATAACTTCAAAGTGGCAGAAAGTATAAATATACCACTCTAAAGCTCCTCCCATCATAAAGTGCCCAGTGGAACTAAATTATTAACTTTTCCACCACTGGAAAGTGGCACCCACGTCGCAGGCTCATGACTCACCACTTCAAAGTTATAACCTTGAAATTACAATAGGTCTTATACCTTTGAAAGGGACAAACACGTCGGGCTATTAATACCTGCCACTTCAAAGTTTTAACCTCGACATTGCGGGTACATATTCCTTAATTGTTAAAAAAGGACATGTAGCGAGTATAGTGGATTTGTGCAGCTCCAATCAACAATTATCAATTAACAAGTAATTAAAACGATGGCATTTATGCAAACAGAATTAACAATTAAAGTATAAATATTAAGCAGGAGCACAAGTCAGAGATCCGATCTATTTAAATTGTCTATTAATGCATAACCCATTTCATATTGAATGTATATCATTCACATTTCACGTAACAGATGAAACGAACTTTTTGTAAGCCACAATAAAATAATTTGAGAAAAGTTAGGTTAGTTTTCGTCATCGCACGGACCAATCCACGGTCACTTCAGAATCAAGGAAAATTGTCTATTGAAAACGCATAACCCATTTCATATTGAATAAAATCATTCATGTTTCACGTAACAGGTAAACAAACTTTTTGTAAACCACAATAAAATAATTTGAGAAAACTTAGGTTAGCTTTCGCATCGCGCGTAATGGTGGATTTTGAAGGTTATCACTTATGGAGATAGCAAGGACGTGGCAACCATCATCACATATCACAATCAAGTGCCTGCCACATTGAAGGCTTTATGGAAGTTACCAAAACGTCACCAAAACTATCATACTCTCTTGAAAGTGACTGTGACTTCTAAGTGATATTTAAGTGGTACAGGATGGTTACCGCAACGGTTATTTTCCACTTTTAAGTTTGAAAACCTTTAAAGTGATTTGCTCAGTGGCCATACTGTTTCAGACACCTCAAATGACACTAATAAGTTATAGAACTGTGGAGTGGCTACCATAGATGGGAATTACGTGACTACAACCATACACATATCAAATATTAGTTATTCTTACTGTATAGTGGTAGATTTAGTGATGATTACGTGATAACCACTGAGTCGAAGTTGCAGTATCAGTTTCTGTCACTATAATGCTGCTTGCTATACCGGGTGACAATGGGACTAGGGCCATGCCTATATCTCCTTCACTTATCAACCGATTTGAATGAAATTTTGTACGTAGATATGAGACACAATTTCGGATTGACAGACATATGGGAACAAAATGGCGGACTTCCGGTGTCGCCAGACTTGCCCCCAACTTCGATTTTTCACATAGAACACCCTGTATGTTTGATGTTTTTCGGATTCGACGGCTCAAATTACATACGACAGTATTGCCAAATCTTTATTTTACAGTTGTAAAAAAAAATATTTTTTTTATCCAGGAGGCCTTGATAAGGTTGAAATCTATACTAATTTACATCAGTAACTCATAGTAGTAGTCATTTCATCGATGAGTTCAATACCAAATCCTACAGCAATAATTAAAATTTTATGAACGCATTTTTAACGAAAAAATTGGTAGGAAACATGACATCTATTCATTCTTTCAAACTTTACTTCAGAATGGTAATAATGAATTACCAAAAATAATCGACTTGACAATATGTAATGATCATAAACCCATTACAGAAAAGATTACTTTAATATAATCACACTGTTTGAATAAATCTAACGACTGAAACAGTGAATCATTCAACGTACAAATTATTTCTCACCATACCATTATCCAGTTTTCAATAGAAGAGTTTCACAACCATCGAAAAGTCATTTTATTTATTAATGACCACTGATATGTTCGAAGTGGTGCCCATTTTCCCTAACACGTAGTCTAGTTCTATTTATTGCAAACCTCATCACATGTATCAGTTCGTGAGCAGGAATTTCCTGAAATGCGCGCTCAACTCTATCTCTCAAGTCCTCCAAAGAAGTTGGTCTCCTCGAGTATACTTTGGATTTTATGTGACCCCATAAATGAAAGTCAATAGGGGTTAAATCGGGCGATCAGGCTGGCCATCTGACTGGACCAGTTGTTCCAATCCATCTCTGCCCATAGGAATCACTAAGATATTGCCGAACAATATTAGCATTATGTGGTCCTGCACCATCCTGCTGAAAAAACATATTTTCCCTGATGTTCTCAGGTAAATCGTTGATATTATTTTGAATATCGTTCTCTAAGAATTGTAGATATCTTTGACCCGTCAAAGGCCCGTCGAAAAGAATTGGTCCAACGATTCTTATCCCTATGATTCCTACCCAGACGTTGGATCCAAATCTCTCTTGAAAATTACCTTCTCTCAGCAACCTAGGATTTTCTTGAGCCCAATACCTTGTATTATTCCTATTGAACATACCATTATTCGTAAACCTAGACTCATCTGTAAACAGTATCTTCGAGACAAAACCATTATTCAAATCATGATGACACAAAAGCCAATTACAATAAGTGGGTCATTTTCATATAGATGCTGATGCAAACTGTATTTATAGGAGCGATATTTATGTTTTTTCAATACTTCTCTGGCACTTTCCCTGCTGATCCCACATTCAATTTCCAATTCTCTCACTGAGTCGGATGGAGAAAAATTAACATATGCTAAAACATTAGTTTCTTCACTGTCGATGAAGTGGAAGAGGTTTTGATCAACTGGTTCTTTCCTTAGCATTCTTTCCAATTTCCTGAGATAGGTCCGCGATGGGTGCCGTCTTAACGGATAACGAACAGCGTATAGCATACTAGCATTGGCAGCGTTCTTCTGACATTCTCCGTATCATATCGATTTGTTCGTTTCGAGAATAACGATTATTATTTTCCATTACAAAAAAACTTTTTACAAACGAATCGAGATGACAAGTCAAATTGGTTTTCACTGTTGACATGACATTAATCACCTACTGTTTTCCATGATTCCACGGCTACCTTTCATTTCATCAAACCTAAACGGATAACTCATTGGAATTTGTAGGCATCGTGTGAAATATTGTACAAATTCAATAATTGATCATTTTTAGTTTTGAACAAAAAGAAAGTGGTACCTAATGTATATCGTTGAATTGGTATTTAAATTCTCTATCGAATGTCAAGATGGCCCTCGGTAGGTACCATTTGAAAAAAGTTATTTTTTCGGTCAAAATTTCCATTTTTAAATTTACTGGAAGCAGAACAGCAGTGCGGATTGTTTCATACACCTTCGGAATCGTATGAGCAGTGTCACACATACTCGCATGTAATATAAAGAGACAGAAAGATAAAGTCGCATGGAGGGGGCATAACGCTTTTTTCTTACGTGACGATTTCTACCAGTCAAGACCTATCGCAAGCCGCGTAAAGGAACTTCGTTCCAAAAATTATCTTATTATGGCAGTGAAAATAATATTCAATTGATCAGTATTTATATTGCCTTCAAGAAAAATATATAATGAATTGAAGTACACTATACACAGTTAGAATTTGGACGATTATAAACCTGTATCCAATATATTGTAAAATAGGCAGAATTTTTGCAGTTACTTGGAGATGTTCATCTGAAGTCTGTCTACTTCACTTTTGATAAAAGGATACATACCTAGCGAAAATCAGTTGCGAAAAGAAAAACAAGTTTTGTGGATTTCGATACTAGTTGCTCCACTAACATAATTTTTTTCCTGAGGTTCTTCGATTGATACCGCTCTCACTTTTGGCCTTGAGCTTTTAAAAGCTGCTTTCACTTCCAAGGGACGAACATTTTTTGAAGTGTGTTCATTTCAAGATCCTTTGCATTTCAACATCTTTCAGGCCGTTAATGAATGTCTCACCGCCAATTGTTCTTTGAAATCCTTCGAGGCATCTCAACAGGCAATCTGGATGAGTTTCTGCACGTCTGCTTTAAACTCCTGAAGACTTTCACCGATTTCTACGCTCGTGTTTCAACTATGCCCGATACTCAATTCTAGAGCAGCAATCATGTCTCCATACTTGTCCTGCTGCACTATGAGTGCTAGATGGCGTATTGGCGTCATCCTAACAGTATCTTTCTCTATTGAACTCTCAAAATTTTGAGATTTTTCTTAAAATTTTGACTTTTATTCTCAAAATTTTGAGAAACAATCTTAAAATTTTGAGAAAAAAAGTCAAAATTTTGAGAATGCAAAAGTCAACACTTTAAGAATAAATGTCAAAATTTTGAGAATGCAAAAGTCAATGTATTGAGAAAAAAAGTAAAAATTTAGAGAAAAAATCTCAACATTTTGAGAATAAAAGTCAAAATGTTGAGAAAAAATCTCAAAATTTTAAGAATAAAAGTCAAACTTTTGAGAAAAAATCTCAAAATTTTGTGAAAAAAAGTCAGAATTTTTTGAATAAAATAGTCAAAATTTTTAGAATAAAAGTCAAAATTTTGAAAAAAAATCCCAAAATGTTGAGAAAAAAAGGGAAAATTTTGAGATTTCAATAAAAAAAGATACTGGTAGGACTACGCCAATACGCCATAGTAGAGTGCAGTAGCCTTTTCTTCGTCGTTTTATCTACTGACGGCCGCAGCTTCGAACTGTCTACGATATAAAGACTATGGCGACTGTCTATCGAAAGTCTGAGGTTTCACGAAAGTGTTTGATGGTTTTGAATCTCCAGTGAAATCCATTTCCGTTCTAGTTCCTTCAAATGTTTCATTGTCTTTTCATTCGCCACTCACACTTCTTTCTTTGCTTCTTCTCTTACCGCGGTAATTTATTATTTTGCTTCGTATTGTACTTCATCCTTCAATTCTGTGATTTGTCCTGTTCTGTTCAAGAGAAATGTTTTCGTTCGATATTTTGTTCCAGAATTTTCCTAAAATAGTTCTGAAACCATTCATTTTCCTCTTGTTTTCCTCTCTCTCTCTTGTCGTTCCTCCTTCTCTTGATTTTCTCTCTTTCGACGTTCATCCTCCTCTTGTTTTCTCCTTATCGATGTTCCTGTTACTCTTGTTTTGTTCACGTCGTTCCTCCTCCTTTCGTCGATGATTTCTTCTTCTTGTTTTTCTCCGTTTCGTCGTTCCTGCTCCTCTTTTTTTTGCTCTGACTCTATTCCTTCTCCTCGGGAAACTGTTGCTTGATCATTTCCATTATTGCTTCTATGTCGTATTTCTTGTATTCACTCATAATTTTTTCTCAAATTAACCACTAATATCCTCACTTCGGACACCGAATCTGGGGTTCATTGCTATTAAAACACTGAACCAATTATTCTTCGTTTATTTAAATTCCGCAACACACAACAATAATGAATTCTTGCACTCAGATAACTCAATCACAATTCACTGTTAACATACCGCGAACGTCACTATAGTCACTTCTTTTTACTGAAAGAACCTAATGAATGAATGAATTCACGCGACGTGCGGGTGTTTATATAGCCAACAGACAAGTTCAAAATTCGCTGGAACGTACTAGACTGTCATTTCTCGAATTATCTCAAGAATATTTTGTTCATTTTTATATCTTCACCATACAGCTAGACTGTTTCTCAACAATTCACTTTACATTTCAGACCAGGATAAACTCGTCACAAATATGTCCCTAGTAAACTTTCGAGACACTCTTGAACCGCAATTCTGAAGAAAACTTAGCTCCAACTCAAATTGACGACGGTGTTATTGATTCAAGTTCTTTAGGTGTTCCTTTCCATCTGAGAGAAATAAAAGTTCGGCACTAATGAAACATTCAATATTACTTAATAATAAATATTTGAGTCTCAGAGAATTCACTGAGTGCACGGACGTGGAAATTATTACTTCTAAAAGGGTGAGGTCAAGGTCATAATGATCTTTATTTGATGCGATGCTGCAGAAAATGTCTTCATTGGAATGAGTGACAAGATAATATAACTGAATAATCGAACACAGTTGGAAATCAACTAAGCAATTGTTGCATTCTAAACATTCATAGGTGAGACAAGAACACAATATCTCACCATAAACGGTTCTGTGAAAAAAAAAACAAGTATGAGTATGTAACAGTTGTTGTAAAAATTGTGAAATCTATTTCATGAGTAGCTAAGTTCAACCTTGCCTAGTAAATGAGTATGCATAGGGTGTTTCTAAAATGTTTCAACAGGATGTGGAAATAATGTGATTTTACGAAAGTCGCCAATATTAAAGTTACAAAATAACATTAAAATTTCATAATATGAACATTGTTAAAAATTTCCAGTGCTTCGGATGACACTTAAAAAGCTAAGGTCCCCGTCTTCTTAACTCACACAAGTCTCTGACGCCCAAGGGTTACTTTGCAACTGAGTTGACGTTTAAAAACACTTTTAAACACACTTTTTTTTTATTCAAGTATGGTGCTGTCAATAATAGCGTTTGAACTTGATGTTATCAATCAGCAGCCAATTAGAAATCAATACATAGCTGTCACAATGGGGGGAACATGTGGGAAGAGCCACAGTGGAGTATTGGAGACAATAAGACAAATTATCCATTTTATCCATACCATTATCGGGAAGTTCTAGCGTTATAACCTCACCATCGTCTCGCAAGAGTTTAATATTGGCGATGGATTCTGAATCAACATCATAACAGCGACACACACATGAAGTGGAAAATTTTCATAATACGCTTGATTGGGCAAAAGAGAATCCTTATGCGATACAGTGAAAACATTTTGTGTGAATAAAGTGGAAGAAAACGCGTTAGCAAATATTTGATTTTTATGATCACAGTGATATATGCCGAAACCAAAGAATCAGTTTCATCAGTACTTACGTCATTTAACAACTTTTATGTAGGTGAGTTTTGGCTGTTTTTACATCCTGTGTGCCAAAAATCACCTACATAAATGTTTCAAAATAAATATTTTACACTTAGCCGCTGAAAATGTACAGCTGATGATTTTCTAATGCCCAAACGAGTGTATTTTGGAAATTATCCACTTCATTGTGTGTGTTGAGGATTTAGAGGCCACTGGCAATTTTCAACTCTCACGAAACGATCTGGAGGTTGTAATACTTGGTTCCTTCGATAATATCTTGTTATAAGCCACTGGCAGTTTTCAACTCTTTCGGGACGATATTGATAATTCGATAATGTTATGCATAGAATTGGTCCTGTTATATCGTCTTCCTTTACTCTGAGTAAAACAATTGCTACAGGCCCATTTGAAAACCACCACCACCTAGCCCAAACCTTTGGAGTAAATTCTCTTTGTGGTGAATTAAAAGTTTCACCAACAATTAAAACACACAATCCGCTTCGCACTTTTTTATTGTTTTATTTATTTTAGCCATAAATTTGCTAGTACATACAGATTTAAAATTTTACATTGTTAGGAAAGTGATTCTAGACATACTACAGATAATAATAAATATAGATGAATATAAATATAAATAGTTGTTTACAACACCTTATACTTTAAAGTACATATTTTGAAAATTCTTACATTTGTAGCTTCTTTAATTCGGATCGGCAGGTTATTGTACCTTCTTAATCCTTCTACAAATATGGTTTTTTGTAATGCCGCCGTGTGGAATATATCCACAGAGTAGTTATTTTTACTTCTTAGATTGTATTCCAACATATCGGCACTTTTAACATTTTGACAGATACTTAGGTAGTTGGTTCTTTGTTACTTTGTATATGTAAACGTAAAACATGCTTTCTCTATGATTTGAGCGACATCTAAAAAAATTTGTCTTTGCAGCATATCTTTTACCCTTACACCTCAGTAAAATTCGCATAACTTCACTTTGTAAGATTTTCAACCTGTTTACATTTTCCTTGAAGCATGAAAATAACAATGAAGCGCAATACGTAAAATGTGGTTAAATAATAGTGTTATACACAGTTCTTTTTGTCCAAGTAGAAAGTTTTGTAGATATTCTATGTAGAAAACCAATTTTTTCACCTAATTTCTTATAAGTGTAATCAATGTGTTGGCTCAAGCTTTAGTGTGGGTCGAGTTGTATCCCAAGATACTTAATATTTTGCACGATCTCAATATTTTCATTTTCCATGATGATATTTAGATTTTTTTTCTTTAAATAATTTATAATTTTTTCGACTTCCTATGATCATGCGTTCTGTTTTGGATACATTTTATTTCAACTTCTCAAGCTTAAGCCAATTTGCTGAAACTGTTAATTCACATTTTATAGTATTAACAATAGCTTGACGATCGGAGCCAATTACTGATAACATAGTATCAATCTGCATATAGGTTTACAAAACTTTTGGCAAATATCCATTTACATCGTTTATGTATAGCAAAAATAGCAACAGGCCCAGTACACTCCCTTGTGGCACTCCATAAAATACTTCAATCTTTTCAGATATGTTTTTGCCAATTTTTGTTTGCGGTTGAGACTGATGGAATCAATTCAATTTGCAGTACGAATATGAGTGGATCAGCCAGCGGATGCCCGGAACATAGTTGCAATTTCTACAATTTTTCATTAGCAATAGGTCCGTTTTGCTGCGACTTCATATAGGTGATTTTTGTGTTATCACTTATTCTGACAAGTTCTACATTCTGTTAAAAATATTCCTCACTCTCGAGAATACCCTGTAAATTTATAGTGCGACTCACTCTGGACCATATGGAAAACTATTTTGTTATTAATTTCTCAGAAAGTTTGCATTCTGAATAAAAGATGCTTCGTCTTTAACCCAATATTGACTGATGAGATTGAACACTACAAAGAAATCGTTCAAAAAACCACAGTGGTGAATTTTGAAACACTGTAAATATTTGGCAGCATAAAACTCTGTGCAAAAGTATATGTAAATCAATGTTATTCGAAACAACTAGAACCAAAACATTATGAAATTGGTTTTCATCAAAGAGAAGATTATTTTCTGTAGGGACATCGAGAGAGTGGCAAAAATAATAAGAAAAAAAAATTAGAGAAAAATTGCCGAAGAATGTAAATATACAAGAAATGCTTTTTCAATAATTTGAGTCCAGTTTTTATCAATATGGGAAATATTCTTATGATATATCATTGGTGAATGTTATTGCATGAATTTGTGAAATTTTCTCTGAGGCAATTTTCCTTCAGGAAATACAACTCTAGCAAATAGGAGCCTCAATATCAAAGATTACGCTTTCTTGGTTTAATCAGATTATAAGGTCCCACTTTACACTCAGTAAAATTTCAGTACAATCCCTCAAAAAATACAGGATTTCCATGGAAATCGAGAAAAAATACAGATCCGGTTGCTGAAAATCTCAAGATGTGTCCCTATTTTTATTACTTCGTCTCATTAGTATCTCGTTTGCGTAAACCAAATTTCAAAATCCCTATCATAAAGTATGTTCAATTATTCTTATTCAATGAAACATTTTTGCGAATCTCCCAGGATTCTGAGATACCTACCCCTTATGTGCTCGATCAGTTGAAATCCAAACCACTCTATAAACCATAGCCGGGAAAATTGTTTTGGGGGCTTAATCGATCCCAAGGCGTACAAGCTGGGATAAATGCTCTCAAATCCACAGATCAATTGGGAGAATCAGAAAACATTTAATATGATGTAAAATACTTTTTTTACTTAACTCGAGGATTTCACCACGATAAGCGTACCGTTTGAGGTAGTGGCAAGTAGTGCTTAGAACTCCGATATATTTTATAAATCACCAAGGAAATGAAAGATACCCCGGGGTTAAAAACCGGCCTCCACTCATTTTCTTTAAAATATTTTTCACAGTGCAAATTAACACTTTCACCTATAATTCATATTTACTGCGACTAGGAGAAAAAATGATGTTATTCTAGGTATATAATTTTCTGGTAGAGTTACAAAATACCAGCCTATTGTAGGAGATACAAATGGGCGTGAACATGGTGAGTGGGTAGCGTGTTCATTTCATAACACGTTTTCTATAAGGAAATAATATAAATGTTCTCTTGACTGATGAATTAATCAAAAAAATACAAGACGACCCATCAATTCGAATCACCATCTTATCTCAACAAGGAAAACAATGGGAATCTCGATGGCAACAGCGAACAGAGTTGGAGAACGAAAACATATGGCAAGCTATAAATACAATGATCAAATGCAAACACTTGATATCCCACAAGATCGAATAAACCCACTTTCCAATTTCACCATGAAAACTGCACTACCTCAAAGATAAATGGTTTTTCTTAACGTGTGTACCGTTCCTCATGATAAATATATTATCTATTTCTGATCCTCCTACGACTCTATCGCCTGCCTACGCTCTTATTAAAATATGTATAGAGATGGATAATCAATAAACTCGGACTTCGCAGTACCGCTTGTATAGCTGACGCCATCTGTTGGTCTGACTCGAAAGCTTCCACAGATTTCTTCATTGGAAACGAATTTTTATACATAGCGAAAAGGACAATGAACTGCAATTTTCGTTTTATTGAATGAAGTTCACCTATCGCATATGATTTTATGAACAGTTCATTTTCATTGAATAAAAAATCTTATTGATATTTTATTAGCGAAATTACATAACGTATGCCTGAAAACACTGAGGGGGGTAGTAACTTACGCCCTCCTCCACATATATGTGTGTAAAATAATGTAGACACCAAACAAAAAAATTGTTCGGATATTTGTAGTATATATAGACAAAACTGTATCGAATATTTATTGAAAAATTGTCATTTACACATATTTTAATGCCACACATTCCACTGATCATTTATTAGAAGTATGCTTTCCTTGATTTCGGGTAGAATCCGGGCCCCCTTGAAAACTCCGGGCCGGGCTGTTATAACTCATAATGGTTCTGTTTACAAACGTCTCATGAGTCATGAAACAGTAACTGATTTTTTAGTAATGAAAGGGGAACCAGAATTCTAGTTATTTATTGACCCCGTATTTAATTCCAAGATCAGTTTTCCTATATACAATGGAAATAATTATTAAATTAATTTTATACATTTAAATTTTTTTTTTTTTTTGCGGGGAGTGCTTAGTTTCATATCAGTTGGGACGCCACTTCCTGGCTACTCAGAGCCTGGCTGTCTAATAGAATGTGGATCTGTTCCTCTACTATTGCTCTCCTATTGTTCTCCCTCACGCATTGAAGGATTGCGTAGACCTCTGCTTGAAATACAGAAGTGTGATTACCCAGTAGTCCTTGGGTTTCTAGAATAAACTCCTGCTCCTGCACCATTCCCCATCTTTGACCTGTCTGTGTACCAGATCTTGCCCTGTAGAATGGTGTTGAGTTCTGTGCTGTTCCATACATCTGATATAGATGCCCTGTATGACTTGTCAAAGGAGAATCGTTTCGCAATGCGATCTGATCGCAGGTCTAACACGTCCCTGGTTACAATGCTTACGTTTCTCATGTGTCCTGTCCCAACGTTTATGTTGTCCAATGTGTTTCTCATTCTGAAGGCACCTAGCCTTGCCTCTCCCTGTATCACCAAGTGAAGGGGAGGCAAACCCAACAGTATCTCCATGGCTGCAGTGGGTGTTGATTTCATTACCCCTGTAATGCCTACACGTGCAAGTCTTTGCACCTTGCCTAGTTTGGTTTCAGTTTTAGTTTGGTTTTAGCGCTCCTTTGCTGTGTCAATGGCCACCACACCAGGGAGTCGTACGTTATGGCCAGTATTACTACCATGTTGTACAGCCAGTGTACCATGTGTGGTTTTAACCCCCTAAGAGCGACTTGCCACAATTAATGTGGTCTCCGCTTTTCTGGTCACTTTCATCAGATGTTGGTTCCAGGTCAATTTCGAGTCCAGTATCACCCCGAGATATTTGACCTCTCCCTTGCTCTGCATAGTTTCTCCTCGAAGTTTTATGGGTCCTAGTCCCCCTAGTTTACGTCTTCGAGTGAATGTTACTATGGTGGCTTTTTGAGGGTTTTCTTGTCATTTGTAACATCCTTTAGTTTCGCGTCTACCAATGAAATTGTCAGGGGGTCACTTTCAAACGGAGCTGCAACTGAAGGTCCTGAAATACTGACTCCACCGAGCGGTTTGTAAGCCTGCCCTTGAATCTTATTTGCTGTTTCGAATCTATTTGATGGCGAATCCGCAATGTAACCTGCCACAGTGGCGTTTGATAAATGTAAGATCGCCTCCAGCCTCAGCTAACATTGGAGCCGATGGATGTCGCATGCTATGACCAGTATACATTGCCGCATTTGGTAAATTCAAGAAAGATGCAGGTATTCTTGACATGGTGTTAATCCCAACACAATACACAGAGTACACTTTCCATCTACATATCGTAGAAAAAATATGCCACTGGTAACATGTATTGGACGTAAAAGTATATACCTTCTACAGATATCAACATCATTAACACAGAAACCATACTCAATAACGGCAAAACCTGGTGAAACATATGTTTTCGTATCAGATATTGTAATTACCAAGTATGCCCCTTTGTCTTCTACGTTACCAACTAAGCCCATTATTACTGCAACCTTCATCATCAAGTATTTGGGAGCTTCTTGATGTATTCTTGTTCATGACTCTTGGCCTTTTGTGAACTGAAGGTTCAGAATTGAATTTTCGAAAAAATAATTAGCTTACCATAATTATCAATATCTATATTTTTGTGAACCGTCAGAATTGTTTTCAACATAAAATATTGCGTTCAATGATGAAGCAGCAAACTTGCACTAGTAGCAAAAGAAATATGCCAGCAACACATCTTCATTTATCATTGTAACGCCTTCTGTCTCTCTTCAAACTTGCTTGTTGAGCATATTCCAATATTTCTTGTGGTATACTATTTTTTCCATTGTAGATAAAAATATACACAAACCATTTAAACGCACAGAAAATGTTTCATTTTTGATATCTTTGAGTAGATTGTTATAAAACTGTATACCCATGTATGTTAGACTATTTTCATACAACTTGTATGTATGTTTTGGAATCTGTAGTGACTTACCATTTCTGGTTTATTCGATTTTTTTTTTATTTACAAACATTTTTCCTTGCAGAAAACTGTGGTAATGGGTCGATAATTATCAATAACAGATGTATCTTTGCTTTAGAAAACAGAAGTAACAGTTCCATTGTTCAAGTCTTTGAGGAATTTACTAAATTGAATAGATACATTCATACATGTACTTATATACCGACTGTTTCGATAATGTTAGTCGTTAAGTTATCTCTGTATGTACACGTATCAGCCAAAAGTTTCGGCCGCTGCGTACAGTAAAATCCATTGCTTGTATGATACTTCCGGTCTCGAACTTTTTCCAGACACTGTACACTCTGAGTCACACCTCATATAGATGCGCTATACGTATAGAGAGCGCTGCTGTAACCGGGGCAACACCGCACATTCAGCGTGTATCTCCATCCTTCCAAGCCGATTGATATTGATGCTTCCATTTCACATTCCTGTACTCTGCCACGCTCCCATTAGTTCGCTGCATCGTACACTGTTGCCAATTCGTTAAAGTTGGTCGTGCTTTCGTTCTGTCTTGAGTAAAATGAATATTTTTCATCAGTCGGTATCTTCGAAACTGAACGGCAAAAAATTACCATAATTTTTTTAAATTAATCCCTCAATAGTACTGCATACACGAGTGGTTTTTCAAAGAAATCTTAAGATCCGTTCAGCGTCTATAATAAAAAATGTGAACAAAGTCCTATCCTTTCCCGTGTTAGGTATCGCGTACAAAAAGACCCATTTTTTATCACAAATATTCGACAAACTGGACCGTGAATCGATTTACAAATTTGTGAGTAGGTTCATGGAGGTTATGTTTACACCATACTAGAATTCCAGGCGACTCCTAAGACTTGAGCGAAACTACAGAAATACTTCAAGCAATCTGTTCCTAATGAGTTAGTATTCTCAAGACTATTTACTACCTCAATAACATCGTTGTTTTCTACAGAATGTGTTACATCTATATATTGTTATGATGAGTGCTTTATATTATTTTTTATTTATGATTCATAACTTGTTTCATTGATTTCCCTATCTTTTTAATAATTTTGAAAAATGAATACCTATCATAACAAAAATGAAACTCCGGCTATGTTTTCTTACTCTTTTCAACACTCTCTTTACCTTATCCCAGCTCAGTCGGTACCCCTATGAAGAATGAGTCATCTCTATCATCAGCAGTCGGTTCAGTAGGTAGTGCCAACTTGGCGCAAAACTAGATGTCAAATATGCTGTTTTGTGAAAAAAATATATGGTAAGGTGCTCAAAAAATAAACACAGGTTGCAGAAAATCGTCAAATATTTGTTTTTTATTTAAATAAATCCTCAAAACTGACCTACTCTGCGTAAACTACCTTATTGAACTAAAAACAATAATATGAAATGGTGAAATTTGTTACTTGTGATAAATACTTATCAAATGAATGTTTGGAAGTTATAAAAAGTCCATTAGCATCGAAAATTATTGAATGTTCAACAGAATACAGGATGTTCCAACTTGTATACCATTTGATCTACTTGAAATACAAAGTTTTTTCATGAATTAAAATTTCTATATTATTTTTATTTTGTATTCAACATGAATGTATTGTTGGTCACATACTTACGACAATAGAGATACAGGACTAACATTTTGATACAAATGCGTTGACTAGAGCATGTTATGAGATTCTAGAATAGTAAAAAGCATAGAAAAATTGTAAAACAAACATAGCATGAACCACGATAACTCAAATACCTAATAATAATAATTATCAATTTCATAATTTTTTTTAAACATTACCTAACATAACAATATATATATATATATATATATATATATATATATATATATGCAAATTATCACTTACCAGATAAAACAAAGCCATAGGTTGTAGATCCTTCTCATACCTAGCTCCAAGAATCTTCAATTTGATAGCAGATAAATAATAAGACACAACATTCTTATGAAATGTGTTGTTTGAGATAATGGAAGAATCATCAATGTAGGATATTAATTCATGATTTAATAAATCAGAAATGAAAACATAAATAGATTTCTACAAATTAATTTTTCTCGAAAATTATTCAAAATATTTGTAGATTATTTTTTCTTCTATTGGTAATGCCCGTATTACCAATTTGTGGTAATTAACGTATTTACTCAAATATGGACATTTCTTGATTTTGGTCATTTACATTTTTATTTTGTTTATATTTCATATTCATAATTTACAAATTTCATACTTCTTGTACTTACTGCTCTATTACAAGAAATGTTTCGCTTCTGTGTTGTTTTTCGGTTTATTAATGTTTCAAAAATGTTAAATAAAATTTTCTTCTAATAAACTGATATTCCTTTTCATATTATCATTTGTACATTTTCAACTGTTTGTTTTGAACTTGAATTTAATCAAACTGTTAGTATCAATAATCAAACATCTGATAACTTTTTCAGGATACTTACTTTCCGATATATGCATATATGTTCAGTCTCTAAAAAAGCTAATAATAGGGTGCTAAGTTTTCTTTTTTCGATAATATCTTCCTACGAATTATGAGGTTCCAGAACCCTTAGAATATTATATTTGTCTCATTGGGAGCGAATGGAGTCTGTACTTTCGTTCCGAAAAATTATTTCACCTATGCTTGCTGAACCGAATAAGTCGTACTGGCCCAAATCTATCAACTGAACATTTGGAATTTTTAGTTGCACCCAAATATCACATATATTCCAATATACTCGCGTCATCTCATGAAGTGTTACTAAAAATAAAATGCACACGTTTGTTCATTCACTCAAAACAAATCGAAGTAATGATCGTCTTTCTTCACATCCAAATATTGAATATGCAACCAACAACTCACGATACCTCTTCACTCTATGTTTTTCTTTGTATTGTTCAATGTAGCTTATGCCTGTAGCTTTGTCCGCTTCACATTATGTTGTTATCCCGTTTCCTTTTATCCTATTTCCCGTTATCTCGTTTTTCGTTATCCCGTTATCGCTTTAGCGCACGCCGATAAGGCAGCCAACCAGCGCGTTTTCTTCCGACTTAATTTACAAATATTGAGATTTCGAACTAAAAACGTATTTTCATCAAAATAAATTATAGCCTAGGTTACTCAGGGATATTTTTTATTTCATTAGTGGAAATGTTTTAAAATCGGTTCAGTAGTTCCAGAGATTAACCCCCTACATGCAAACAAACAAACAAATTAAACCTCTTTATAAATTAGTATAGACAATTGATGAAAAAATTTAAGCATTTATGCAGAGCAAATTCACAATAATACATTTTCATTGTCTATCTATTCCTAAAATCGTCAAAACAAGTTTCAAAATATCCAGAAATTGAAATACAAAAGGCTTTGTTCTATAGATGCTAAACTTGTAAGTACCCAAAATTTTGTTTCGAAAAAAATTGGGGTAATTTTTCATCACTGGCATGCCAAGCCACAGAGATTTGTGAACTGGTTGCGTACAATAAAAAAATGTGTTCAGTTCGTGAAAAGTGATTGAAGTGTCCACCTAATGAAGAGAAAACAAATTATCTATGAAAAAGTAATTACTTTACTGAAATCTCACTAAAAACAAAAACCAACAAAAACACGAAGTCGCTATCTGAAACAGACACACAGAACCATCCCAAAGCTGAATGTGTATTTAAAATGCCAGAACTTGATAAAACGAGCAAGCAAATTTATGATAAAATTTAAAAAACTAGGAACGAAATAAAAAAAATTATTGAAGCAAGTGAGGCTCGGCTTCTACTAAAAAAAAAGGAGAGAAGAAATAACACCCAAAAAACTAAGCAAAGAACGTAATGAACTATTGGACGTGGAACTAAATGAAAATGATTTCAACTTTGACTGCTACCCACATGGAAAAGCCGTAAATTGTCCAATAAAAATCGTGTTTTTGTCTAACCTCAAAAAAAAAACAAGTCCTGCAGAACTGCAAAAAACTAAAAGGGAAAAATATTTCCGTCACCCATGACTTGACTCATAAACACAGAAGCGATCATAAAATTCTACGAAAACACCTATTTCTTGACAAGGGAGAAAAATACGAGGACTTTTTTATACGTGGTAATACATTATTTGTAAATGGCACGATATATGAGGTGAATGATTTGTTGTAAAGGGAATACCAAGAAGACCTAAATCTTGATAAACCTAATACGCATCCTGCACCAAGTGAGAACCCGTCACCCACAAAAGCGAAACAACAAAGTGTCATGAGAAGATTATTAAACAAGTCTCACAAAAGGAAACACATAAACCGAGAACACGCTCTTTCAAGGAAGTAGATGAGGACAACCAAGAACACCACTAGCACTTATGGTCTTTGAAAACAGTGTTATAATATTATAATGGACCAATATATTCGTTATTTCGAAATTGAAACAATAGAAACCTTCAACCTTCGAGATAGTAACGAACTAAATAACATATTTAGTGTGAATGAACAACTCTCAAAATTTTCTATCATATTCGGAGTATCAGCAAAAACTTTGATGAATTCAAACTATTCCTAAATAGTGTAAACACAGATATTGATTGTATTGTGTTGACGGAAACTTAGTATACAATGAAGGGAAACTAAATCAAAATGATGGTGTTATCCTATATATTAAATCTAACTACACTTGTACCTATCAAATACTACAAATTAGTGATATTTAAACTATACAACTCACAGTGAAATTAAGCAATAATAATAATTTAGCCATAACCGCTGCGTATAGATCACCATCTACAGATCCCAAACAGTTCAATAAGAGTTTACAAGAATTCTTACAAAACTGTAGTAGCAAAGAGTTTACAAGAATTCTTACAAAACTGTAGTAGCAATAGCACTTATTCTATTTTTATCGGAGATATAAACATCGATATTTAAAAAAATTATGAGCACTGCAATGAGTACTTAAGCACACTGAATGAGTTCGGATACAACTCAGTAGTTAAAGTGAGAAAGAGTACATAAAAATAATGGCACTTGCATTGATCATATATTTCTAAAATCAGAAATAAATGTTAGGGACCAGATATTACCTTTGATAATACAAAGTAGCATAACAGATCACTACACAACCGCGCTCCAATGATACTTAACCAGAATGAAAATGTAACAAGTAATACAAATAAATACAAAAAACAACTTGCTGGGATCCTGTATATTCCGCACGTGACCGTAACGCTGGAACAGACGAATTTATCGATATTTTCACTGGTGCTATAAACGAGTCTACCTCTCTAAGATGAGTGAAGAGGAAAGATAGTAAAATTGCACCATGGATAACGAATGCTCTTGTTAAATCCGCGGACACAAAAAATAGACTGTACAGAATGATCCTAATAACCTAGAACTAAAAACCTATTATAAAAACTACAAAAACAAATTCACCAACTTGATAAAAAAAAGAATATTATCAAAAACAAATAATAGAAAACACCTCAGATACAACAACATTATGGAAAATAGTGCAAGAAATAAGTAGTACCAAGAGAAAGACACGTAACATGAAAGAAATAAAAAACGACTCTGTGAATCTATAACTAACAAAAAGAAAATAGCTGACGAGTTTAACAATGGATACACTCAAATAGGAAAAAAAATGGCAAACAATATAAATCAAAATCCCAATTATTTTCCGAAGAGAACCATTTCCCCCAACTCTTTCGTACTTCTCCCAACTGATAACAAGGAAATCGAGAATATTATTGGTGAACTAAAAACTAAAAAATCTATTGGTATAGACGAAATCAAAGCGGAAACTATTAAAACAATCTGTACATATATTCTGGACACCTCTAACATACATAATTAACTTGGGCATGGAAAGAGGTATCTGGCCACGAGCGTTTAGAGAAGCTGTGGTGGTACCAATTCACAAAAAAGGAGATGAAACATTGATTACTAACTATAGACCAATTTCGTAATACATTAACAAAAGTTTTTGAAAAAGTTCTTAAAAAAAGACTAGCTACGTATATTTCCAAATATAACCTGATATCAAATAAATAATATGGCTTCAGAGAGAATCTCTCCACCCAAGGTGCACTATTGGCACTCACCTCTGAGATTTCTACTGCTCTGGATAAAAATATGCCATGTCTATGCTTATTTATGGATCTATCAAAAGCAAGTCATGACCTACTCCTAGAGACATTAGAAGATATGGGTATCAGAAATAATTGTCTGAAACTGTTCGAAAGTTATTTGACCGACAGATATCAGTCTGTGAGAGTGGAAGAAGCACTTAGTGATAGGAGAAAAATTGAGTATGGTGTACCTCAAGGAACCGTTTTGGGTCCCATTCTATTTAATATATATGTTAATGGCATATTCTCCGTTAGGAGCAGTGGAAAAATTTTAGGTTTTGCTGACGACATAGTAATTTTTTATGAGGCAAGTTCTTGGCAAGAACTAAAAGTTATGGTGGAAACGGATTTTCCTTCAATCAAAAAGTGGCTGGAACACAAGCTATTAACTGTTAATTTGGAAAAAACATATTACTTACCCTTCAGCTGCAATCGGTCTAATTCACCGTCATTTCAGAGCCTCACGTTTGACATAAGGGGGCAACAGTATGTTCTTACCAGAAACTAAAGTTAAGTATTTGGGAATAATAATAGATACTAATCTGAAATGGGATGCTCATATTAATTATGTATGCAAAAAGCTGAGGATGATCATTTATAAATTCAAATACCTTAAAGATATAGGTATTAAATTTTCAACAACTCATATTATACCACGCATTTGTCGAAAGTCATCTACGATATGGTATAATTGGCTGGGGAGGAGCCTTGAAGACCCATATTCATCCCCTAGAACTTCTACAAAAAAGATTCCTCAAGCTGATTTTGTCTAAATAATCTAAATATCCATCTGATGCACTATTTTCCGCAGCTCAAGTATTTGATATTCGCCAACTTTTTTATTACAACATTAATATCAGATACCATAAAAATAAACATAACTTCAACCTACCGAGTCATCCTTACCATACAAGGCAAAAAAACCAGCACATAGTTCCGAACAGACACAAATCCATCGGCCAACGGTGCTATAACTATATGTCTCCAAAATTGTATAACACTGTCCCAACCCATATACAAAAAAAACAACTATCTGGTATTATGTAAGAAAGAATTGAAGTCATTCATATACAGTCAACAACGAAAAAAAAATTCTGATTTGGTGGAAATTAAAAATGTTTGAAAATGTGTATGTATGTGTGTATGTTAATCTAAATTGTCTAGTTTTAAGTTGATATTTTATAAATTGTACACTGAGCTTTTAATATTTTAATATTTTCGTATTCATCTTTCTCAAATAAACTGTGACAGATTTATATTGTACTTAGGATAAGTGAATTAAAAAAAAAACTTTTTTCTGTTTATACTTTTTTTTATTTATATTGATTTCCCATGGTATGTAACTTAATTATATTGCATTGAGATTACCGTACTCTCAAATGTATTTGTTCCTACAACCTGCACGTTCCTAAATTCTATTAAATTCTAATGTATTTTCTGCGAAACAAGTGCTACAGCACTTATCGCTAACCAACTTTATTCACATATATCTATACATTTTATTGTAAACCCATTCTCGCTGAATAAAGTTATTATTATTATTAATTAAAGTAAAGTAATAATTCAAAAGGCGGCCAATTTCTAGTTGTTATCTTATAATTGTTAATTACTGCTGCATATCCACCATTAGTGAGGTAATATATATATATATATATATATATATATATTACAGGGTGTAATCTAACCTCTTACACACCCGTGAAGGGCGAGTGTATAATGCGATCTCCCATCTCGTAACGAATTACTATGGTGAAAAAAATAATAATTTGTTTTGGCAAATTCTTTCAAATTTTGAAAACCGGGAACAGTGAAGTTTTGACAAAAAAAAGAGTTTGTTTCATTTTCTTTCTGGCTTATTGAGGTCATATCGTAAAAATTTCAAGGAAAAAATCTGTTTATCTTTTTATGGGCTATAAACTGTTAGCGGTTGAGCAAGAGGTTAGATTATTTCGACTGATCTCTTCGTACCCCTCAATTCATAGTAGTGGATTGTCACGCATATTTATTTCTCCTGATCGTACGCAAGCCTCGCTTCGTGTATAGCCGGTAGAATTCGTTGATTGATCCGTTGTTACCGTATCGCCGTTTCAATTGAGTCGCAGTATTTGTGTTCCTTTGTTTTACTTGTCAGTGGACCAAGATAGATTTCCAGGTTGTTGATAGTTTCTGGCTGTCATCCCTTTAATTTTGACTGTGTGGTATGTTCTCAATTTCGATGGTTTCTCTAGTTGTTCTTGAATAGAAGCTCTTGTCACTCATGGATGATCGTGCATCTCCAAAATTAATGATATGTCCTCAGTACGTGTTGGAACCAGTGAAGATGTGGATTTTTTATTTCTTATAGTGTTCTTCTTTGCGGATATTGATTCTTCTATTCATTTGGCCAATGTACGTCTTCTCGCTGTATCGACACGGTATTTCGTTGGCCCCTACAGTCTTTGGGATTTCGGATAGAGGACTATTCTTTGGTCTGTTATAAACGTTGTTTGAATGTTATGCCCTGCTAATCCTTTCCCCCTTATATATGCCCAGATAACACATGGACATCCAATGGATATCCATTGGACATCCTTCATGAATTTTATGGATATGCTATGGACATCCAATTATATCCAAAAGACATCTTATGGACATCCGATGGATGTCCAAAGTGGAACAACCTGTACATCCATAGAATATCCTTCAAGGATATCCATAAGATATCCTCCAGAGATGTCCATAAGATATCTTTCAAAGATATCCATAAGATTTACTTCATCCTTCAGGGATATTCAAAAGCTATCTGAAAGATTCCTCGAGAGATATTCTAAAAATATCCTTCGGGGATATCCATCGAAGATAAAATATAGTAATAGCGATCTGGAGGGAAATGAAATAATAGTATTGAACAAAAAAAAATGTATTAATAAACTCTGGTATCTCATAAACTTCGGGGTAATCAACAAATAAAATGTATATGTAAACTCTAAAATAAAAACAGAATTGTAAATGCAGAATAATCATAAACATAAAGTTACAGAAAAAATAGAATGCTATTTTGTTCGTCCATCAGGTGTTTCCTTTATTCTAGAAGATGACAGATGCCTTTCTTTGGCCCTTCTCAGCCAAGCTTAGATGGCTTCTTCAGTAGCTTTTTTATTTTCCGTCGAATCACTGAGGTCAGCCGCTTCTGAAATGATATGTATATATTCACAGGTATAATTGATGTTGAAATCTACAAAAAAATACTGAGAAATATTATGCTTTCTTTTGAATTCGAATACTGATGATGATAATATATATATATATATATATATATATATATATATATATATGTATATATATATATATATACAAGCATTATTGACATAAACTTTTCTTGGAAATTTTGCATTCTCACTGAACTAGCAGTCTGTTTTGAGGCAATACAAATTATTATCAAATAAACAGAACAACTGAATGGGCTTTTCACCTAGTGATAATTCAGCCAGTTTTAGTTGTCCAGTTTATTTTTTTTGCTCCATACCAGCAATATTTGGAGGCAAACATATTAGTGAGCATGGAAGAAAGGCATCGTTCCACAAAGTCATATTTTTGATATTTTATTTAGGTACCTAAAAAAAGAGTTCTAGAAAAAGGAATAGAAAAACATACAACTTACCTACAGCAGCTTTGAATTTCGATCCAGTTCCCAAATATTCTTCCGAAAGATTCATTTTTTCAGTGCAATCAATAGGAAAATGTTCGAATCTACTGATGAATCATCTTCATCACATGTCCACTGTTGTAGGCATTCACACTATTTTTAATCTGGGCACTGTGACATTTGAAAAACTCGTGTATTGTGGCAAATGTAACGACGTGCTTTTTAGCATTTCTGAAAATATTGAAACTCAAACAGCAAACACATAAATGCATTGGAGATAATGGATTTTTATAGGTTATGTCCTTTTCAATTCATATATTTACCTGTATATAGGATAGTATATCCAGTGTTATCTGGGTGGTGCGAATAGTAATCCAATCGCTGGTTCCTGAACCCTTTTTTCTTTCTATCTGAGTTGGGGTGTTGCTTTTATAGTTTTCGGGGAGTACCCATTCATCTGGAGGGTTGCTTCGATGATGGTGTTCAACTTCTTTTGTATGTGGTCGTCGTCTGCCAATCTTCTTGATCGTGATTTCTCACGTAGTATTCAACTCTTTCTGCACGTGGTTGTAGTGCTTTTTCAACATGGCAATCGTAGCTCGATTTCACAATTACCTATAATTTTTCTTCAATATTGACATCTCGATATTCTTGCACCTATTTCTTCAAACTCCTCCGAGTGTTGCTTCAAGAGTGGAATAAATATTTTGTGGATTTTCAGATTTTTAGACATCTGAGTTTTTGTTCTCAATTCTCTTATAGATAGGTAAATGAGTTCTAGATTCCATTAGATATGTTACAAACTGGGATCGAAAATGTTTTCCTGGTGGATAAAATAGTCTTCCATTCACCTTATATTTCCGAGACAGTGGAATAACAATTTCTGCAGTTTTTTGTCAGATACTTCCGTACATTTTTCAATATACATCAATGAGTTCTACATAACATTTTTTTTTAAATGATACTCCACGTCTGGACCAATTTATCCCCCTAAAATTTACCCTCAAAAACAGTTTAAATCGTTTAGGATATATATGGGACAAACTAACAGGCGAGTCACCAGTCGAGTTAACGAACATCAACTTGCTGTCCGACACTTAGACCCTTCTTCGGCAATCTCCAAGCACTATGAAGTGCTTGTTATGACTTCTATGTCGGAATTCTGACTTACAAGTCGGAATTCCAGAAAATTGGAATTCCAAGGGTTCCGACATACAAATCGGAATTCCGACTTACAAGTCGGAATTCCGAGATACAAGTCGGCATTGTAAAATAAAAAAAGTGTGGCACTTCTACGCCTTCGTAAATGAGTTCTACATAACATTTTTTTTCAAATGATACTCCACGACTGGACCAATTTATCCCCCTAAAATTTACCCCCAAAAACAGTTGAAATCGTTTTGTGTTGTCAACTCTAATCTTGACGAATTTCAATGTTCGACAGACAAACATTGTTCTGTTTTCTCCCATATTAGCATTGAAATAGCTGCTCAATTTCACCGCCAAATCTGAACGATAATTCAAATTCAAAACGAGTTTATTTATCCATTATATACATTTCATAAATTTGATTGATATGTACAGTTCCTTATCCATTCACCTTGAGGCTTAGAAGTTAAAACCGTGACTTTCAATACCTACTATTAGATAAATTAGAGTCAGCCATCATGATTCTATCGGATGAATGCGACAGTTGAACGTCGTTGAAAGCAAGAGGGAGTAGGATAGAAAATGATGGATGTGATCGCACCGAATCCATAGGCGGTACTTCAATGCACTCACAAAATGAATGAACATAGAAAACACAAAATGGAAGCTCTACATATAGATACTGGGTCAATTTTTTTCGAAAGTCTTCAGTAAATAGATCTCAATGGACAATTCCAGGGATAAACTCACGCTAAAAAGTACGATCCAGTTGTATATCATAAATTGAATTTTGTTTGCTTGATTAATTTTTATTTTAGTTATGAATGATTATGAAAGAATATCTGTTCCAGATATATTTTGAAAGCTATGCACTATATTTATAGATTATGTTTACGTTCCCAAAGTCCCGAACTGATTGCTCGTAAAGCATAAAAAATACGGGTGCAACACTTATAGTCATAGAAAAAACTGAAATTGAAAACATAATCAAGGGAAAACAATAAATCAACAATATTTGGGAAATATATAGGTATTTATTGATAAATCATATATAAAAATGCAGAAAGGCTTTCGGGAATTCGAGTCTATATACATATAGAAACACAAAATATTTACATTATCACTTAGCAAACACATCTGTGACATGACTATCGACCGTCCCTCCATTTTTCGAACTAACATGAAATCTTCACCGCGGAAATTGTTGTTATGCTCGTCAGTCCAAACACAATGTCTAGCAATTTGCTTTACAGCCTGCATATAACTGAGATATATTTCATTTAATGTCGAAATCTGAATTTTTCAACATCTGTTAGAATCAATGAATCATTTTCTTCCATTCAAAGATGATCCAGTTGATAATTCCTAAGATTCGCAGATTGAACAACACATAGTAAAAACCATCGTGAAGAATTAACTTTAGAGTACAGTCGCATGTAAATGTTATGATGTACAATGGATGATGCTGTTGCAATGTAATAACCGCGTACTATATCAGATGGCACAGTAACAAACAACTTGCTGTACTGCAGCGACAGCTTCTATACAATGATACTGACTACTGGAAGCCTTCTCCAATATATAAAAAAATTAACTTGCAAAAATTACCCCAGTCGTCTTTTGTGAATTTCGGAGAAGTCTCTGTATCGCTAAAATGTATGACTCGTGAGAAGACAAACAGAAACGACTGAAAATTGCCACAAGATTCAATCGAAATCTGCGTGAGAGAATTATTTTTACTTTTGACAAGAAAATTTCCTATGTCCATGAAAAATTCCTATTTCTATTCCTTACTTTTCTCCTACCTTTTCGATTTTTTGTCGGCAAAGAAACAGTGCAAGAGTCTTATAATTAAAATTATTTACTAACTGAAACTTTACTTTATTTTTCAGATTCTGAAATGTCCAATACTGCAGTATGAAGTTTTCTCCCAAAAGACAGCTAAGCTAATGAAGGCGTTGCAGCTGGCTACAACTGCGGACACCACGTTAAGCGCAGGTTCCGTCACAGAAGTCCCTACGATTCCTAGTTCGACTCCCAAGTTGGCGAAAAAAACTACAAATATCTATCGCCCCATCACCGTGTTCGTAGACCTTCTTCCCCGAGGAAGACAATGATTTACTGCCGCTGTTGCCCCATGCAATGACGTGAACACTACGTAGTGAACTACCATAGGACAAGAGGTAGGCAGTTGGTCCCACGCTGTAACAGAGCACGGTCAAAGTACCAGACGAATCTAGCCAGAGACCCTCCCCAGCATCAGATAGAGTTGTCGTCCACGTAGGCTTCGTGACTCTGGTAGTTCATGGTACGACGTATTCGGAGGATACTAGAATGAGGTTGACAGGAAATGTAAATCTTTATTTAACTGCTATCCTTTGGGTAGCGAGGCTTTTTTAACCAAATTGACGATCGTTCAGACTTACAATTATTTCGCGGGCAATCTTATTGCTCGTTAACGATAGCAAGAAACAGTGATGCAGATCAATATAACTCAGCAGGCCGTAGACTACTCGATTGCTCCGTAATTTCCAAATCCGAAATACAAATATTTTGGTGAAGATCAGCTTCAATATTTGTATAATATTTTATCAAAATGGAATAATTCCGCCATTCTTAGTTCCAAGAGTTGAAATTCTTTCTTTCGGGATAGCCGATAAATGGTTAGATTCCAAATATTTGAAGAAAACGATGACAAATGTGATTTCCAATCTCGATGAGTAGGTACTTTTCCACCACTGTGGACAAAAATATCCAAAAGCTGGGAAAATCTGATTGCTGAAATATTCTAAAGCTAATTGCTTATGTCTGAGCGACTGAATTAGTCCTGGCGAGACACACACTTTGCCTCCCTAGGAATGAGTGCTCATGGATAGTAGCTTTCATCCACGATATAAACGATAGTTAAAAGACATATTCCTTCCACCCTGTCTCACTTCCAAGCGGTCCTTAACTTGAAAATTGGCACGTTTGCAAGATTGAAATCGTACCTCTTTTTGGTATGAAGTCAGTTTCTGAGTGCTTTGAACCCCTTTGTTAGTATAATGTGTGTTTTCCTGACTTGTGCAGTGTGTCCATGGTGGTGATGTACCTGGTGGGTGTGTAAGTGTAGGGTGTGATGTTTGTGAGATCTAACGTGTTTAGAGATTGGTTACTCACCTGACACGGCGGGTGCTACTCTCGGCGGTGGTCGCTCGTTCTGGTTCAGAAGTGTTTTTTCTTCAAGAAAATATATTCCCTGTACTTTAGTTTAAAAAAAAAAAAAATTCGCTACCTGGCTACTCTGGACACTAACAGTCAGGAGCGTGTATACATTATTTCATTAACTTGGGGTAGATTGACTTAACTCCTGGTATAATCGTGGAGGAAAAACCCAACAAAATGAAAAATGGCGAGAGGTATAGAAAGAGAAAATACAATGGACATAGCAGCTTTTCAAAATAAACCTCACTGACAGTATAACCGGAACCTATTGGCAATGGCAATAAGAAGCACCATCCGCAAAGTTCTCCGACTTCTACCAGATGGCACTAATTACTGTTGGGTACTATAACACTTCCGCCCAGACCGATGGCACGCTCATGGCCACTCAGAAGTTCCTCTACGTCGACGGCAACTTGTTGATTCGCTGCTCCCATTCTCCTTCTAGTATTGCTAGGTTTCTGTTCAATCGCGTAAGGCTAACGTTCTGCCGGCATTTCATCAATACGGTCTGATATTTTTCGAAACCATGTCAAATTACCACAAACCGGAAGCCAAATTGGTGCAAGAACTCAAAGATATTGCCAACAAGATTAGAATACATTCAATTACATCGACACAAACAGCTAAGTCAGGGTAAGTGAATTTTGTCTCTAATGTGTGTCACGGCATGTGCATTTTCTACGACTCATTATTCTGGAAAAATCATTGCCCTGATGTATTTGAGAATTTTATGTATTTGAACCAAGGTGCTAATTATTGAAAACTGGAAGGATAAACTGATGATGTAATTTTAAGTCGCTAGTTAAAAGATTAATATCTTATCAGTTGGCGTTCGTTTTTTAAGTTTTACCGGCACTTTTACTATGCAAACAAATCCAGTTGTATCTAAGTACAGATTCGTAACCTTGTTTGCACGGTAATTTTTCAATCGATGGACTCTACCACTTAGAGACTTTGGTGGAACTTGGGTATTTGTGCCTCCTGAACACGAATCTGCGCCTCAAATACTTTCGAAAATACCGCCCTCCTTTTAGCCAATGAAGCACATTTTTAATGATTTTTAGAATCTACTTAGGCTAATTCTTCCTCAACTTGGATTCTAAACAAACACCGAACGTTATTTTCGCGAAAATTCAAGTAATTTTCAAGACGACCAAATTTAACCTATAATACAGGCATTTGTTTACTAAAGTTGCCGACTATAATTAGGTTATGAACGCAGCTGTATGAAAGAATGGCAATTTTTGCCAAAATAACGTTTTTGTACCTTTAAAATGTATGCAGTGAGGGCACTAAGACTCACCATGCTTATGGATAATACCAAAAATGTGTTTTTATTTTTTTTATTGCTAACAAAAAGGGAAATATACTTATTTATCTTAGAAAGTATTTGACTTTTTAAAAACAAGCTTTTATTTAAGCCCTGTACTAAAACGTATAAAATGAGTTCAAGTCATCGCTGGCAATTATTTTTTGTTGAATTTGGTTTTAAAAACCTTGTCGCGCGAAGTGTTTATAAAAGTAGGTGCCAATTAATTTCATTGGACAATTATTGGTTGTAACAACTTGTCGAAGTATTAATTTCATTACAATTCGCGCGCTAGCTTTTTAAAATCTAATAATTCAACAAAAAATAATTAAATCATTCTCAGCGATGACTTGATCTTATTTTATACGTTTTAATACACGGCTTACATAAAAGCTTGTCTTTAAAAAGCTTTTTCATTAGTTATTTTATTTTTTGCTTTTTAGTTGGTTCGCCTTAATCTGCTCATTTCTAATAGAGCATCGTTATTAGAAGGTCTCTTCCCTGTAAGTTTTGAGCTGAAGAAAATCATGATCTCCGACCCCAAAACTCCCACACACCAATTTTGAATATAATCTGAGCATAATCACAAAACTCGTCCGCCAACCTAAAGTCGCCATCTTGAATTTATAGATTTTTACAAAAAATTCATAATCTCCGAACCTGAAAACCCCCACATAACAATTTTGAATAAAATATGACCATAATCAGAAAATTCGTCCTCCATCTTGGGCCGCTATCTTAAATTTTATAAATTTTGACAAATAATTCATAATCTCCGGCCCCGAAAACCCCCACCTACCAATTTTGAATCAAATCGGACCATAATTACAAATTTCGTAGCCATTTGGTTTTTTCCTCTAACAAAAATTCCATAATGCATTGTCACCGGAATTATGAACACCAGTCAAAATTCACTTGCAAGATTTGACCCAAACTAACAAATGAACGAACTAACATACAAGTGAAACTAAATAAAAGCTTGTAAAAATATGAGCCATTTTTAATCCTGAAATTATTTTGAAACATTCTACATTTGTACATTATTATGAACCCAGAGAAGTATTCACAAATATAAACATAACCAGGTTGACTTACTGTAAAAGTATGGTATTTCTTAAAAATCCACTTTTTCCCCAACCACAATCCACACTTATATGTCAGTGATTCCTCTATTAATAATAAGAATACTTCAACATCTATGAGAATGACGAGTTGCGTGTTGAATCTTGCTCATCAACCAAAATGCTGGGTCACAAACTCACATGAACTCATCATATTGAAACCATTTGCGATAAATTTCTTAAAAATTGTTTTGCATTGAGGTTTATGTCAACAGCCTGTTGAAGAGACGTATTGTTAAATTTGTATTAGGCGACCATATATTGTCATTTACTGTATGAAATTTTGTCTTCTGCGGAAGGAGTTTTTGTTCAACAAATTATGCATTAAGAATCATTGCACAAATTGGGTAGAAGCAATCTCATAATTTAGAATATTAACGGTTGCTGGTATTTATATCTACGAACTATATTTATCCGTGGTCCAAATTTTTTGATAAACATGATTATTCTATCTTAACCTACTTCTAATATTGATGTTTTTAAATCAACTGAAAACTGCTCCTATCGAAATAAATTATTACTCGATGAATTTGATTCAATTTCAACTAACAATCTGCTTTATAGATTTTTATATTTGTTAACACGCTTTTATGGCTTCACCTGTATGTATTCGGCTAACCAGTAGAGAAAAAATAGAGGCTATTTTCACACTTAAAAAAAGACGCAAATAACCTGTACTACCTTTTGAAAGATAGTTCGTAGATGAAAACTCCGGTGTCGGTCCCAGCAAAATC
This sequence comes from Gonioctena quinquepunctata, assembly GCA_018342105.1. Taxonomy (NCBI): domain Eukaryota; kingdom Metazoa; phylum Arthropoda; class Insecta; order Coleoptera; family Chrysomelidae; genus Gonioctena; species Gonioctena quinquepunctata. The sequence continues at coordinate 515,347 of JAFIRS010000525.1, forward strand.
GACCCCTATAAAGTTAGCAGAGCCACTTGCAAAAAAAACAATTAAACCTATTCCAATAATTGTCGGGAATTTGTCGTGAACGAAAAAAATTTGTTGCGCTCTTAGTTTTTTTTTATATGGGGTGGCTCTGCTAAGTTAATATTAGGTAAGTTAGCAGTGCCACTCACAAATAAACATCAAATATCGTCACAATGGTTATGAATAATTGTCGGGTAATTGTCGAAGTCCATCTGACGTGAAAAAACGCAAAAAATCCATTCCTTATAGCCTATATATATTTATATATATATATATATATATATATATATATATATATATATATATATATATATATATATATATATATATATATATATATATATATATATATATACACACATATGAAAGAGAGTAATATCGAGGGGACTGTTAAAAACAAAATGGAAGGAATTTAATGGACATAGCCCTCAGAGAAAAGTGCTAACCGTAGACACGTGTTTCGGGCTCTCGGCCCTCATCAGTACGGTGGAGAAGTGCAAGGATGAACAACACTTGGTAGAAAACGACAAATCAACTCGGATGTCACGCAGGTAGCTATAGCTGCCTCCGTGGTGACGTTGGTTGTTGCCCTGGAATTCAGGGTCTGCTGATCGAAATCACAAATGAGCGGCTGGCTTCTGTTTGTTGACTCCGTTGATTTGTCGTTTTCTACCAAGTGTTGTTCATCCTTGCACTTCTCCACCGTACTGATGAGCCAGACGAACACTGTCTACGTTAGCACTTCTGAAGCTATTCCATAAATTCTTTCCATATAATATAATATATATATATATATATATATATATATATATATATATATATATATATATATATATATATATATATATATATATATATATATATATATATACCTTTTTCATGGGATTTCCTGGTTTCTGTGGAAATTCGCATTTTTGGCAACAGCGCATTTGTATAATGACCTTTTACGTTTTTTTTTCGTGTCATTATTGCAAATATAAATTGTTTATGAAATGTTGAATGATAGAAATATTATATTTTCAGAATAATACACCCACGTTATTCTGTTGATTTATTATTTTTTCAATCAGAAATTCACTGAACAATTGTTAAATGACCAAAACGTATTTGTCGTGGGGTGTTTGAATTTCCTGAAGCCGAAAAACTGCGTGTGATTGGTAAAATTCCATTCATTTTATTCTCCTAGCAGTATGTACGCATGATGATTTATTATTATTTTTCGGTTCAGATATCCATCAAATTATTGTCCAAAGACTAAAACAAATTTGTCGTGGAACCTCCAGATTTTCAGGAGCGAATAAAAAGAATATTCCGATTTCTCAGTAATACACCCAGGTAACTTAGTTAATTTTTTTTTTCATCCACAAATAAATTGAACAATTGTCGAACGACCAAAATGTATTCGTCGTAAACGCAGAGAAAGTATCGCGCTCTTAATTTTTTTTTATATGGGGTCACACTCACAAATAAACATCAAATATCATCACAATGGTTATGAATAATTGTCCATAAAAGTCCATCTGACGTGAAAAAATTATTTGGAATTTATGGCATTCAACTAGAACTATTGATGCTCTATCTACTGAAAAAAAAACTTCTGAATCGGATAATAAATAACAGTTTTAGAGAGGTGGCCCGCTTTCAAATGGGTCACTCTGTATATATACCTTTATCATGGAATTTCCTGGTTTCTGAGGAAAATTCGCATTTTTGGCATTAGCGCATTTGTATAATGACCTTTAACGTTTTTTTTTTGTGTCATTATTGACAAATATAAAGTTGTTTTGAAACTTCCTATTTTCCAGAAGCAAAAAAACTACTTTTTAATGTTGAATGATAGAAATATTATATTTTCACAGTAATACACCCACGTAACTTTATTGATTTATCATTTTTTCAATCAGAAATTCTCTGAACAATTGTCAAATGACCAAAACGTACACATTTTTTTCGTTCACGACAAATACATTTCAGTCGTTCGACAATTGTTCAGTTCATTTGTGGATGAAAAAAAAAGTTACCTGGGTGTATTACTGAGAAATCGGAATATTACTTTTATTCGGTCCTGAAGATCTGGAGGTTCCACGACAAATTTGTTCTAATCTTTGAAGAATAATTTGATGGATATCTGAACCGAAAAATAATAATAAATCATCATACGGTGCGTAGGTACTGACTGCTAGGAGAATAAAATTAATGGATTTTTACCAATCACACGCAGTTTTTTTGCTACAGGAAATTAAAACACCCCACGACAAATACGTTTTGGTCATTTGACAATTGTTCAGAGAATTTCTGATTGAAAAAATAATAAATCAACAAAGTTACGGCGGTGTATTACTGTGAAAATTGCACACCTAACATTCTCGACCAATTAAAAGCCTGTATTTTGTATCATTACCATAGCAACGAAAAAAAATTCTGGAAATGTTTCTCCTCCTTGGGGTAAGGAGCATGAAATTACACTGGAAATTTTTTGACGTTTATAGGTAAAATGAACATTTAACTTCAGATTATGTCGAATTTATTCTATAAGTTAATAAGTAAAAAAATTTTAGGTTCCGATGATATATTTTAATTTCACTAACTTCATTACAAAACTTGCATAAAACGTATTTCGCAAATCGCTCCATTCTTATAAACTCTACAACACAACGAATTTATTTAGATAATTTATACTCAGGTAACGTCAAAAGTTAAAATTACTAGGTTTGACATGAATTCCATGGCCTTCTATACGTGGTCTCTGCCCTTTTTGGAAGAAACCTATATTTTGACGACTATATAGTAGATTAGATTCATTCAAAAAAGAAAAATTAAACCATTATTAACTTTTCTGTGAAAGTTTTATTTAACTAAAGTGGGTAACTAAGAAATGATGTCTTCTCGGAATAATGGAGAACTATTATTTTACTATTACATATTATTTGGTTTTCTTGCTTAACCAATTTTTTTTTTTTTTTATTTTACCAACTTTAGTAAAATGAATTTGTAAACAATTGAGAGATTGAGCTACTATTGACTTATTTTTTGTTATTTTGTATAACTAAAGTAGAATAATTGTATTTTATTTAACCTAATATTAGCGTGCAAATTTCATTGATACTAAGTACCACTTCGAGTTCCTTGTAAGAAAATATATTTCTACCAACTTTAGTAAAATGAATTTAAAAAAACTGAGAAATTGAGCTACTATCGACTTATTTTTTATTATTTTGTGTAACTAAAGTAGATTAATTGTGTTTTATTTAACCTAACAATGTTATGCATGTGAATTTTATTAATACTAAATACTGCTTCGAGTTCCTTGTAACAAAATATATTTCCACCAACTTTAGTGGAATAAAGTTAGTCAGGAATAATGGTTTGAACTACCACCAGCTGCCTTATTATTATTTTGCGTAACTAAAGCCGGTATTTTGTATTTTATTTAGAGTAATCTTAACTGGAGTCTTGGTCCAAAATTATCTCTCAGATAACAAGCCATATTTCTTTAATTTTAAACAATACCAAATTTAGAATATTTACAATAGAAATTTAGAACAGATTTAGAAATAAAACCACCGATATTGATATCTGAATACCTATAGCCGCTTAAATATTAACTAATGAAAAATAATTGTATCACCCGTACAAGCAAATTCGATATATTATGCAACAAAGAACATTATTAATTATTATTACTGTTATTTTGACCACTACTATTAGTATAATTATTATTATTTGTAACATTAAATGTACAATTATTATAAGTTTTAACTGATGGTTGATTCGCATCCGATTGCACCATTTTTGACACCGCATCGCTTCAACAATTTCTTTGTGATGTCGTTTATCCATCTGTAAATAGGGTTTTATGGATTGACTGCTATTATGGCCTGTAATTTTTTGCCAAATTGGACACCGCAGTTGCTCTCGCCGAATGATTCGTGATTTTCACTTTTTTTGTGTCAACACCAATCTTCTGTGCAGCCGATTTAAACTTTGTTGAAATCGTGTTCTTTCCCAATGGACAATTCTTGTACCACCCCTTTGAATTTCTTCGATCTCAAAATGGATAAAGAGTTACAAACAAACGATTGGTCTCTATAGAATCACCTCTTTTTTACATCATCTTCCTGAAAAGACGAACAGGACATATGCTTGAATTATTTATATTTGTAATTAGCCACTTGCTATCTGCTAACTTTTTTAAGCCGCCTTGTGTTGTCTTCGAAAAAATGGGATTATACTCTATGCGACCAGTAAAGTTGCCCAAGTTATCGGTCTCTTCCACAAAGTATTCAATACTTGCTGCTGCACCTTCTCCACCCCTCCAAGCTAATTCGTGGGAAATGATGTGAAAAAACTTTACATTGAAGACCTTCTGGACAATCTTCATTCCACAGTTGTACAATCTTCATGTATTCTGCGTCACTTAACGCCGAAGCACTAAGCTTTCGTTTTCTTGAATCTTTTTGTAGTTCCCTACGTTTGGCATCACGTGCTGCTCTTGCGTTTTTAAACGTTATGTCAGAAAACGGATCAAATTTAACTTTATATTTTTCATAATACATTTCCTGTAGTTGTTTTGCAGTTGAATTCCACATTACTTTTACAACACTTTCTTTGTACTCTTCTGAATTTGCTTTTCTCATATTAAATGAATAATCTTCTATAATACTAGCCAGTTGTTCAACAGGTACCTTTTCGTGTATATTATGAGACTTATCATCGCAAAATTCTAGAAACTGCTTCCAAATGTTTGTCTTTGATTTTTTGGTATTATCTGGGATCAGATATTGAACTTCCTTTCTAATTACGTTGGTTTTCTCTCCCAAAACGAGACATTTTCATAAAAACACTATAATATACTTTTCACTTTTGACACCACGCACATGAAAAAGGACATATATAAAAAAAAATTATCCTTTTGAATTAACATACAAAGCCTACTATTTAAATTTCAAAACCATCAAAAACCGTCATTATCCTAGTATTTTTTTAATAATATTTCGGTGTGAAATTTTATTACCAATACCACTCTAGCTTCAATTAAAAACAATTTTTTCTCGAACACGAATATTTTTAAATTTCAAAAATTCTTTCTCGAAAAAATTTCCAGTAATAATTAGCTCTATTATATTCAACATTAAAACGTAGTTTTTTTGCTTCTGGAAAATAGGAAGTTTCATAAATAACTTTATATTTGTCATTGACACGAAAAAAATTTTGGCTTTTCCTTTAATTGGTATATCAGTAAAATTGTTTGCTCTAAATCAGACTGATGCTCATTAGTTAATCAATACTTTAGTTATAGATTCACCCATAATTATGAACTAGGGGGCGGTCTGTAATGCTGCTATGAATTTTTACGAATATAATTTTTTTTGCATAGTTTGTTTCCGACTTAATGACTGCACTATAACTACCTGGATGGATCCCATTGTGTATGCCAAATTCGGCCATAAATACCCTCGATTAGCCAATATTCCTTGAGAGGGCCGGTCGGCGCTTTATACTTTGCTTGTCCGACCTAGGTAGTTTTACTGCAGTCATTAAGGTTGAGTTCTCCCTTTCAAGCATTTTTTGAGATTTTGTATTTGTTTCATGGTTTACAGTTGATTGATTTGCCCAATGCTTGACAGCTAAAATGAAAAATATTTTTGTCTGTTTTCAATTGGGCAAATATTAATTTACAGGGTTTTTCGCAGAACTTTTCCTCCAATGAAAAGCTCTGTAGCCCGATTCTCTGTACATTTTTTCATTCATTCATATCTTGTACTTTGAACTATTGGAACTTCAAACCAATTATAGATATTGTTGGTACATAGGCAAAAAACTTTTTGAAAATTTTTGATTCTGCAACAATAGTCTTGTAGAAATTGGTATTGGAATCGAAAGATTCGGTGATTAATATCTCGGATTAAACCCCATATTATACCACAAAAGTTCTGATTTGGTTCAAAAGAGTGATTCTTTTATAATAACTAATATAAACAACATTCAACACATTGTGTTGCTTTCATCTCCCGCAAAATGTATATTCCACAAATATTTGATTAGTTACTTATGTGATTTAGGTTATTAAAGCTGTTTCCAGATAAAACAAGAATTTATAATGTTTCTTAGTAAGGGTAGAGGAATAAAATGTTTTTTTAATCTGGTTCAAAATTCCAACCACATTTTCCCAATAAAAGTTTTTTTTTTTTTTTTTTATGTTCTGGTTCCCACGAAAAGGGATATCCTGTAATGTTCAGAGAACATCGTGGGAACCAAGGGAAAGAAGGTAGGAGTTGGTGTTCTTCTTAAATTTCTGGAGGTTGTATGCCTCGGGGAACACCTCCCTAGGCAATGAGTTCCAAAGCCTCGCTGTTCGTTGGATGAACGAGTCTTTGGAAAGTGATGTTCTGCAGGTCTCCAAAGTGACCACGAAGGGGTGTGATGACTGAACTTGACGGGTTAGTCTCGAAGAGACTGCCAAAGCAGGAACGATTGTTGATATTTCAGAAGAGCATCGCCCATGAAAATATCTATAAAATAGAGACAAATCGCCAACTTTTCTACGGTGTTTCAGACAAGTGAGCGAGTTTGTAAGCGAGGCATCACCGACGAGACGAATTGGTTTTTTGCCTTTTTTGGGATGCACTTTTGGCAATGGACCTCACGTGATTTTCCCAGGAAAGGTTATTGCTGATAGTAATACCAAGCATCGATATGGATGACTTCAGTGGTATGGTTACTCCTGACAAAGTTATGTTAGGCACAGTGAGATCGGCTTTTTTAGAGAAAAGACATGCTTGTGTTTTGTTTGCATTTAATTCTACCAAGTTATTAGATCCCCACTCGAGAATTGTTGCTAAGTCCATATTTATATTATTAACATTTCTTCCTCGTTCATTTCTGGTTTCACGGGCTGATATAGGGGCCCTGGAAGAGAAAGCGGTATGGAGGGTACTATCATCGGCAAAGCTGTGTACTGGACATGAAGTTGCTTTCAACAGGTCGTTGATGTGAAGTAGAAATAGTGTTGGTGCGAGAATAGATCCTTGCGGAACACCAGCATTTATGAGTAGAGTGTCAGATGAAACTCCATCGACCACTACATGGAGAGACCTGTTTGAGAGAAAACTAGCAAGCAGAGAACACAGCTGAGGGGGCAAGCCATAAGATGGAAGCTTGGCGAGGAGTCCCTGGTGCCAAACTCGATCGAACGCCTTGGAGATATCTAATGCCACAGCTAAAGTTTCTCCATACTTTTCAATAGATAGCTGCCATATATGTGAGACGTAAGCGAGCAGGTCACCAGTTGATCTCTGATGGCGGAAGCCATATTGCCTATCGTTGACAATTCCTGAGTCTTCCAGATATTTCATGAGCTCGATGTTGATGGCTTTTTCCATGACCTTTGAAATAATAGATAGCAGTGCGATAGGTCTGTAGTTGCTAGGTAGGGCCTTTTTGCCTTTTTTAGGGACTGGCTGTACTCTTGCAATTTTCCAATTGGACGGAAATACCCCCAAATTGTAAGAGTGGTTGAACAACTTGCAAAGAACAGGTGTTAGTTCGGGGGCACATTTCTTGAGAACAATCGGCGGGATTCCGTCAGATCCAATTTTTTGGCAACACAGACAACTTTTTTTTAAATTTCCGCCAAATCTGAGGTCACGTGATATAAGTAGCAACGGATTTTTTAGTTGTCAGACATGCAGAAAGGAACCGCCATTAGAATTTTTCAGAAATTTCAATAATAACTTTTTTCCCATATGTAGCCAACTTTATGACGGACACTGTATATCAATGAGGACTAGAAATTAAAAATAATAAGAATAAAGTCATTGACCAAAAAATTTCCTTTTATGTAAATAAAGCGTGGGGTACTCTTTACTTTTCATAATGATATTAGAATAACTGGTATTAAGCACCCCCCCTTTTTTTTAACGTAAGAGAATTTCTTTTCTCAATGACTTTATACTTATTATTTTTAACTTTTCAGTCCTTATTGCTATATAAGAGTGTTTTTTTTGTTTTTTTGGATTTTGTTGTTCGTTTGTTATTATTTTCCCGTGCACTTCAAGAAGAGTTTATAAATATTCACTAGTTGAAACAATTTCCATGCACTGCAAGCGTACCTTCTAAATCAATCTAAATCGGTAAAAAGTTTACATCGTTAACAAAGTAAGTAATTTAGTCCAAAATTTAATAATAATTACAAAAGTCTCAAAACTTCAGTAGAGTGAAGAGGACTTTCATATGATATGTAGTCTGATTTTGCGACCCTTTTTTCTGAACGGAAGATGTCGAAAATCAGGATTTAATGAATTTTCACAGTATTAGCGCGGAAAAATTTGCAAAAGTTCTGCAAACTTTCGAAGTTTTCAAAAATAGCAATTTACATCCTCTGACAAATTTGCAACCACTCATACAAAGAAATTGTTGTTAGTCCTAATTTTTTGATGATAATTCCAAAAGTTCTGCAAACTCGAAAAAATTACTTAAATAATGTTCTTGACAAGAGTTTTAATTTGCAACCACTTGCGTCAAACGAAAAATATATTTTTTCATTAAATTGTATTTTTTTATTGAAATAAGTATCGGAATTATTACAATAGTTTCAAATAATGGTTGCAAGTGGAGATGCCCTGACGTAGAATGTTTTCATTAATTTGCAACCTCGTCTCCAACACGGAAATGAGGGTAAAATCAAAAGAATATTTTCGTACTTGTACTCTACCAAAAAAGCAAAAGTTTTGCGAATCTTGCAGACAACTCATTTTACTAATTGGTGGCAGTATAATAATTTGCAAACTATGTTACAATGCGAAACATTAGGAATTTAAAAAATATTTATTTTTGCAACACTTGTGTTAATAAAGATGTTTATATATCTAATAAATGACATTCATTATGTTACCAAGTTAACTATCGACCAAGAAGATAGTCAACGGTAGGTGAAATCATTCAATGTTGAAATCTAACGTTTTCGATATGAATTCAAAACATATTACAATTAGGAATTTGCATAAAAAAATACTCTTGAGTACTTTTGATGGAGGATCGATAATCTCTCGACACGTTTTCATAATTTTCTTGATTCATTAAAAAATGTAGGAAATATTGATATTTAAAAAACACTCGTACAGTTGTACATTAGTACGATTAACCTACAACTGTGTTACCGTCACAGTGTACTGTTTACAGAGTAATGAATGCACAGCAGTTAAGTTACATGATTTATTACCAAAAAATTAGAAGCATTGAATATGATTTCCTTTTAATACCAAAACAATGCTTAACCGGAAAATTCCTTTTCAAAAATTTATAAATCAAGAAAATGATTCTTACGTGTCATTACATTCGTCCTCCATTCGATTCAATAGAATTTTTCATGCGAAACCACAATTGGAGTAAGAAAGTCGAGTGGAAAGGTAAATTATAATTTTATTTAATTCAAGAAATACATACCTGTAAAAATTAAATTTGAGATGTAATATCGATTTCATAAATTTTTATTTTTCAGCAACGTTTCTGTTTGATGATGAAAATTATGTACTTGCGAGATATACAATCGATAACGTTTTGATATCCTTCCTTCCATAGAGCATCGATTATTCATTTTAAAATCTCGTCGATTGCTATAAAGTCATGTTGTGACAAGTGAAAATTTTAAATGAAGAATGATTGCATGTCATTTCTAATGCGATAAAAATGAATGTCTTCCAATAGTCTTTTAGCAGAATTTAGCAAAATTTTGTATTCTTTCGATTGTTGCATTCGAAAATATTAGATTAAATTTATTTCGCTGATTAGTTGAAAACAGTGATTGTTTCTGAGATGAATAATTAGTTTCAAATTTTTTAATGGTTAACTACATAACCGTATTATTCTTCGGATGCAATTTCAATTAAGTATTTAACTGGACCACTGTAGATATGTCGGTCTAATATATATCTTAAACCTATTTGCACAATGTTTGCATTTATGGCCAGATTATAAAAAAAACTGTTCCGTTGAACAATGACGGTTGCAAATCTCTTGCTTCGCGTAAAATATTAGTCGTAATTTTAATTGCAATTTGCATTACTTTTGCAATTATTTCAGAAGTTGTAAAAAGCCAAAAAAATATATTGGGGATAAATAGGTTCCGTTTTTGTATGAGGTTGCAAAGTTAATATACACTAAGACCAATATTACAATAAAAAACTTTTTTTGTAAATATTTCATTGCTTGTGTGTATTGAAAATGGGACCGTCGATAAAAAAGTTTGATAAATAAATGATGCGTTTTTCAGAAATGGTAGCAAATGTAGGTGGATATTTTAAACTTTTTTTCCGTTCACTTATCCAATTTGCAGAACTTTTGTAATAAAAAAAACAATGAAAAAATTAAGAAAATTACAAAAACCAAGGTTCCGTAACTTTCACAAGGTTGCAAACTTAATGCATGTTGTAAAACACCATTACTATAGGTATGCCTAGTTTGCAGACCTTTTGCAATTTTCAGTGCAATAATAAAGCATGAAAACGTGTTTTGCATTTAAAACAATGTTCCGTTCATCACAGACTTCTGCAAAATTTTATAGTTTGTTTTAATTGATGCACTAACATACCATTGAAGTACGAAAACTTTTGGAATTAATGTTAATTGATCGTCTATATCTACTGGCCTAATTGTGGGAATCCATAAAGAGAGTGCGGCTTCTTAGATCAAATTCTTCAGACGTTCGATCATGAATAGCCTCGTGAATAGCATTCCAAAATAATTGTAGAACATGTAATTAAACAGAAAAAAAGTTATCTGATTTCGATCCTGGATTAATTATTTATATTTATTTTCTATTCTTTCGAACAACATGATTTGATTTTCGATTTTGAATTAAATTAACTGCCGAAACAGCCCATTTTCAACAGTGTTGATGATAAGATTGCATCAGATATCTATCTCGTTTGGTAATATTATATTTTCAGGCTCAACTGGTCATTTCTCAAAAAAAGGTAGTTTTTGAAAACGGAACTGTTACTTTAGAGCACCACTAACCAACATTTATGTTGTTCATTTCGTATACCTCACAAATGAATGTGAGAGGTTAAGGTCAAAATGATTTGAATGGCTTTGCTAGTAAATATTCATTGGGAGTGTTGGCACTAAATTTCCAGTTGATTAGATTTTAAGGGGAGTAGAAGGAACGGGGTCAAGTAAATGCATGCAACCAAAAGCTGCCGTCAGATGTAAAAAAATCAATGATGAAGTGGACTTTTGTTTCACTCTAGTGTTGGCCAAAAATTTTATAGGATTATGAGGGATGATAAGGCAACTAAGGTTGCGGTTAATACTACAAAATACACACATACACTTAACATTCATGCAATTTTCAGATGCTATATGCAATTTTGCGTCAGCTCAAGCGTAAACGTTGCCTAGATTATTAGCTGATGTAATTTCCAAGATATTGGAATCAAAACAAACGCCAATTTGATTTCATTGCATGTGCAATATGGCTACTTATTTGGTTATTTTCACTGTTTTATTAAATCACTAAATAGAAAACCAGGGACTCTCTGAGAGGGTGTTAATTTCTTCCTAGTCGGCATTTTCGAGTAAGTCAAAAATACGCCTTTTCCAATTTTCATAAAATAATAGTTTTAGGTGTATGTGAAGTACAGAGTGTGTACATTGATTGAGTTTTGTTTTTCAGAAAATATCAGTGGTAATAATTTGCTATCATTAAGTGATAAAATGGTTCAGACGACTTTTGTATGGGTTCTCAATATCTACCAATTACATTTGTGATAATTTGAACTCTTCTCATAGTACAAAAAAACTTTCGTGTTTTTTTACAAATATTTCGTTTACTGGTTTACTCAATGAGCCAAACTGAGTATTTCACAGGGCCTGCAATGTAGTAGTTCTATTGCCTAAGATAGTACTGAGTAAATCCTGTCCGGTCCTGGTGATTTATACGGTTCAAATGAACTTATTGCCCATTGTACTTTATCACCTTTGTTGCTATCAAATCAAATCCTTTATTTTCCTTAAAATGACAAAAAAATTCGTTTTGTATAGGAATAGTCAATACTTATATCGAGGACTTGATAAAAACTCATCGAGTATATAAAAACAATTGATCAACAAAAACGACTTCAGACGTTTTTTAAAAATCGTTGTATTTTCAGCTCTCTTGATCATTACTGGAAGGTGATTGAAAATTTTAGGTCCAATGCATTTAGGAGCATTTTGAGTAATCTTATATTGGGCAATTTTGACATGTATATCATTCGTTTCTGACGAGTGTTCTTATCATGAATATCACTGTTCAGAATGAAGTCGGTTTTATTGGTGAATACATAAACTGAAAGTTCAAATATGAATAGACTTGTCAGAGTTAGAATATTCTGATTTATAAAAAGGGTTCTACATGAGCTTCGTTTGGGGGTGTTAAATATACAACGTAAAATAGCCTTCTGTTCAATGAAGACGTTTCTACTCATTGTTGAGTTGCCCCAAAAGCAAACACCATAACGCAGCCTATACTCAACCTGAGCATAATAAACACTGATGAGTTGTTTTTTATTCAAAACGACTCTCAGATATTCATCCATTTGCATACCCAAGAATTTAACTGCATTATGAGAGCTTTGTAAGGTAGTATTATTAACCTTCAGTTGGAGTTCTTCGGTTTTATTCTGATAGTTATGAAAACGAACAACTTGAGTTTTTTTAGCATTTAAAAATAGATACTGTCTGTTGAAGTATTCAGAGGTTAAGTTCAGGATATCTGTACATTTGTGTGTTGAAATATCAGTGTGCTTATCCGAGATCAATATACTAATATCGTCCGCATATGCAGTAAATAATGAGTATGATATTTCCCTATCAATATTGTTTATGTATAAGAGAAACAGAACCGGCCCCAATATAGATCCCTGAGGCTATCGTTCAACTTTCCATGGAACCTCTTTTCAGAACTTCTGATCCATTTGTTTTATCATTAGTCTAATCTATTTGAAACCCATGAAAGTGGACTCGAATTAGTTCCTTTATTGTTTCTTCTCCTGTGCAAGTATACTCACCTTATTTATTTTTGAGGAAGTGTATCATCCGATGTCTATCCTTGGAGATTGGCACTGTTGAATTCTCACCTGGTTTATTTCCCTGGCCTTGTTCAATCTGCCACCAGGGTACGTTCCTGCTGGAGTTGTGGTAGAGTTGTTTTTGAAGGAGAGTTGACTGTATCATTGAATTGTTCCACTGCCATCTCTAGGTCCCCATTTGTACTTATCGTTTTTTTTTTTCGTTCCTGGGAGGTTTAGCATTAGGTCTTTAAATAATGTTGCTTTCTATTCTGAAGTACCTATACCGGATGACAATGGGACTAGGGCCATGCTTATATCTCCTTCACTTATCAACCGATTTGAATGAAATTTTGTGCATAGATCACAATTTCGGGTTGACAGACATATGGAAACAAAATGGCCGACTTCCGGTTTTGCCAGAATAGCTACCAACTTCGATTTTTCAAATGGAACACCCTGTATGTTTGATGTTTTTCGGATTTTACGGCTCAAATTACATACGACAGGGTTGGCAAATTTTTATTTTATAATTAAAAAAATCATAATTTTCTTTTTTTTTTTAAAGCATAGAAGGCTTAAGAAAAAATTTAACCTACAGCGGGATTTAAAATTTTTTAAACGCATTTTTAATGAAAAAATTGTTTTTTTTTCAAATGGTACTTACCGAGGGCCATCTTGTCATTCGATAGAGAATTTGATTACCAATTCAACGATATACATTATGTACCACTTTCTTTTTGTTCAAAACGTAGAGAGCCATCTAACAAAATGAAATCAATCTGAAAAAATTGGTAGGTAACATGACATCTATTCATTCTTTCAAACTTTACTTCAGAATGATACAATGAATTACCAAAAATAATCGACTTGACAATATGTAATGATCATAAACCCATTACAGAAAAGATAACTTTAATATAACTGTTTGAATAAATCTAACGACTGAAACAGTGAATCATTCAACGTACAAATTATTACTCACCATACCATAATCCTGGTTTCAATAGAAGAGTTTCACAACCATTTGGATTTTATGTGACCCCATAAATAAAAATCAATAGGGGTTAAATCGGGTGTTCTGGCTGGCCATCGGATTGAACCATGTGTTCCAATCCATCTCTGCCAATAGGTATCACTAAGATATTGACGAACAATATTGGCATTATGCCACCATCCTGCTGAAAAAACAAATTTTCCCTGATGTTCTCAGGTAAATCGTTGATATTATTTTGAATATCGTTCTCTAAGAATTGCAGATATCTTTGACCCGTCAAAGGCCCGTCGAAAAGAGTTGGTCCAATGATTCTTGTCCCTATGATTCTTACCCAGACGTTGAATCCAAATATTTCTTGAAAATTACCTTCTCTCAGTAAACTAGGATTTTCTTTACCATCATTCGTAAACCTAGACTCATCTGTAAACAGTATCTTCGGGACAAAGCCATTATTCAGATTATGATAACACAAAAGCCAATTACAAAAAGTTAGTCTCCGTTCTGGGTCGTTTTCATATAGATTCTGATGCAAACTGTATTTATAGGAGCGATATTTATGTTTTCTCAATACTTTTCTGGCACTTTCCCTGCTGATCCCACATTCAATTTCCACTTCTCGCACTGAGGCAGATGGATAAAAATGGACATATGCTAAAACATTAGTTTCCGCATCCTTAGCATCATTTCCAATTTCCTGAAATAGGTCCTCGATGGGTGCCGTCTTAACGGATAACGAACAGCGTAGAGCATACTAGCATTGACAGCGTTCTTCTGACATTCTCCGTATACCAATTTCATATCGATTTGTTCGTTTCGAGAATAACGATTATTATTTTCCATTTCAAAAAAACTTTTTACAAACCAAACGAGATGACAAGTAAAATTGGTATTTCACTTTTTTGACATGACATGATTCCACGGCTACCTTTCATTTTATCAAACCTAAACGGATAACTCATTGGAATTTGTAGGCATCGTATAAAATATTGTACAAATTCAATAATTGATCGTTTTTAGTTTTGAACAAAAAGAAAGTGGTACATAATGTATATCGTTGAATTGGTAATTAAATTCTCTTTCGAATGGCAAGATGGCCCTCGGTGGGTACCATTTGAAGAAAAGGATTTTTTCGTTAAAAATGCGTTCAGAAAATTTCAATTTCTGCTGTAGGATTTGTTATTGATCTTATCGATGAAATGACTATGTAAAGTAGTATAGATTTTAACCTGATCAAGGCCTTCTGGGCTAAAAAAAAATTGAAATATTTTTTTTTCAATTGTAAAATAAAAATTTGGCAACACTGTCGTATGTAATTTGAGCCGTAGAATCCGAAAAACATCAAACATACAGGGTGTTGGTAGCTATTCTGCCGAAACCGGAAGTCGGCCATTTTGTTATGGAATGAAAAGTGTGACTGTGTGCACGTATCGATATAATCGATGAAAGAAAATTGTATTTCGTGCATAAAATAATTTATTCGTAGCAAAGTGCTTTCGACCGTTAGGTCATCATCAGTGCGTTCCTGAAAGTAAGTAATATTGATAGAAAAAAGTTACTGAAAAGTTTTATTTTTGAGAAAGAAAATTGACATATTTTAAAAGTGAGGTTACTTACTCGTCAGGTGTACAAGAAGCCAAAAAGACCATAAAACATCTCATGATCAATGAAAATTGTATAGGTTTACATAACATACATGTTAAAATAAGTATTCTAGGCCAGGATGACACTAGAGATTAAAATGTTTCCCCTTTTTTCTCATTTCTTGTAAGAAACCATTATTTTGGTGTGATAGCTGGACCCAAGTGACAAGATTGACAAGTGAACGATGAAGTAGAAAGACATGGAACACAAAATCATGGAGATATCAGAATCAAGAAAGGAATATCCCTGTCATACGAAAACACACTAGAAGATGATCAATCTAATGAGGACTGTCATCTGGAACTGGAACATATTTGACAGATGACAGTCCTCATTAGATTGATCATCTTCTAGTGTGTTTTCGTATGACAGGGATATTCCTTTCTTGATTCTGATATCTCCATGATTTTGTGTTCCATGTCTTTCTACTTCATCGTTCACTTGTCAATGTCAATCTTGTCACTTGGGTCAGCTATCCACCGAAATATGGTTTCTTACAAGAAATGAAAAAGAATTTAATCTCTAGTGTCATCTGACTAAAACTATTTTAACATGTATGTTATGTAAACCTATACATTTCATTGATCATGAATGTTTCATGTCTTTGGCTTCTTACACCTGACAGTAAGTACTCACTAAAATATGTCAATTCTTTCTCAAAATAAACTTTCAGTGGTCTATTTTATGCACGAAATACAATTTTCTTTCATCGATTATTTTGTTATGGTCCCATTGTCACCCGGTATGTGTCTGTGGTCACAGGAACAATTTGCATTCGATATAAATTAGGAATTGTTAAACGTCATTTTTTCAGCTGTTGCAATTTTCATTGCTTTTTGTGTGCGGCAATAAGTAGCATGCAATATAAATTGCGAATTGTATCCTCTTGAACCAATCGAATTGCAGTGATCTGTCTTGGCCGAAAAACTATCAAAAGTCGTTTTTTCGAAAAAAACTGTTTGGTTTCGATCAGTATTGCCTTAGCCTAACTTTCAACATATTTTTTTCGTATTAATACCGCGCAAGCGGGAATAACTTAACGATGGTACATATTTCGAGAATAAATACATGATTTTTTCAATTGCTTATATTTCCGAAACCAGTGATCGGATTTTTATGTTTTTTTGTGCATGAAAAGTAAATTACCAATAAATTAAAAATCAGTACAGATTTGTGACATTTTTGAAATACAAGACGAGTAAGTTTTTTTTATCGGTATCGCAAAAATTTTTCAATATGAAACAATTTATGAGCGATGCGCTATGAACAAAAGTAATGCTTAAAAATTTGGCATCTTTTTTCATGACGAATAGTGCTTGGTGTATCATTTTTGATTTAAAGAATACGATATCTGTTGAATTCTGAAAAAAAAAATCAAACCAATTTTTTATTACCAAGTGAGACTTACTAAGTAAGCTTTGAGATATCATACCTATATACCAGCTTGCGAACCAAGATGGGCCTTAAAAGATCTAGCCTATGAAACTAGCATATTTTGTAAGAACTTCTTTCAAAATGATTTTTTTTTAGAATTTTCAGTGCAAAGAACGGAATGGCCTTAAAATGTTTTTCTTTACTACGTAAAAGCACAGTACTTATCCTACACGCATATGTTTTTGGTTCCTTTCACAAACGAGTTTTGCCTTAGTTGTAGCCAATCAATTGTTTCTACTTTTTTCTTGAAACGTATGGTGCTTACGCTCCAAAATTATGCAAATTCAACCATCTGTAACTTCTAGAAAAATAAACTTATGAACTAATTTTCAATATGCATCTCTTGAGGATGATGTAAGGTTGTCGGAATTGACACTAAAGACCGCTTTTTGGCAAAGCCAGATCACTGTGTGCCGTGGAAGATTCATGAATTGAAATCTAATACTGAAAGACGGTTCTTAGGTACATCGTAATTGTAATTGAAATATGACCAAATAAAGAAATATGAAATATTTAAGTACCCCCAAAATACTCCCTGGATGTTCAACAAACATCCTGTATATAACCTACCAGCATTATGGAAAGGGAGATTTCACAATTCCTTTAAGACAATTTCATAGCCCTAGGCTTGAGAGGTCATTTATGTCTAGCTGATACAATTAAAACTTTCTAAGAGGCGTACTAGTTCTACTTTATTTAATCTACATTGGAAATTTAGGTGAAATAAATAAGGTCCCCGCATTCAAAGTTTCGCAACGCTTGAAGCCCCGACTTGTGAATTTGTTCATTATTCATTGAGTCACGACTCAGCTAGTGATTTCCATCATTACAATACCCAATAGAAAATCGAATATTTTGGTATTCATAGTTTACCAAAATACTAGTTCCCTACATATCAACGATTTGTTGAGACCCGACAATAATTCTGTCCATTATGTCGCAGACAAATATTCCTCATTCATGTGCTAAACAATAGCCCAATATATTATTCAATGATGATCATTGAGATCATTTGGGGTTATGCTTGCACAATGCTGAATGATCTCTTCTCGCAATTCATTCAAATTGGTGGCTCGTTGAAATTAATGTCTACACGAATGTTTCAAACCCCCCCGAAAAAGATATCATGAGGTGCTAGGTCTGGTGATCTTGGAGGCCATTTAATATTTCTCTCATGCTTAGTAAGCTAGGAGAAAACGCCCTTTCAAGGAACTATATCACTGGTCCTGCATTCTGAGAAGAGCAGCCGACTCGCTTTGACCAAACATTCTCAAATCCAACTTGAAGACTTCAAACTGCAAAAATAATTTGAGTTTCTATATTATCGAAATATTTGATCTGATTGAAATTTCCTTCAATTAGAAGTGGACCTATCATAT
The DNA here is from genome assembly GCA_018342105.1 of Gonioctena quinquepunctata. Lineage (NCBI taxonomy): Eukaryota > Metazoa > Arthropoda > Insecta > Coleoptera > Chrysomelidae > Gonioctena > Gonioctena quinquepunctata. The sequence goes on from JAFIRS010000525.1 coordinate 533,865, forward strand.
GATTGTCCAAAATTCCAGACCACGCATTTATTTTTCGCATAGCAACACTCAAATGTTTATTTTTCCGAGACCGATATTGCACAACAGTTTCTAAATCAAATAATTTGCATTGGTTTTTAAAAACTCCATCCATCTGATATTGTCTTCAGAAAAAATTGGGGTTGGGCTTTTAAATAACTGTAACCATTTATTTTCAAACTATTCCTGACAGTTCTTCTGATCAAGTCAACTTCCTAAGCAATTTGCCGACTGAAATACGGTGTATTTCCAGCAACTGCACATGTCTCTATTTCTCTTTTTTCTGTTCATTTGTTCTGTCATCACGTAGTTGTTCCAAGTGTTGGAATTGGACTATTTTCATAAACCACATTAAATCAAGAACATCGCACGGAATACATGGGATTTTGGTTGATTGCGGAATTCAATGAAACTCTGGATCACGATCTGTCGGTAACACTTTAAATGACCCCTATAAAGTTAGCAGAGCCACTTACAAAAAAATAAATTAAACCTATTCCAATAATTGTCGAGAATTTGTCGTGAACGAAAAAAATTTGTCGCGCTCTTAGTTTTTTTATATGGGGTGGCTCTGCTAAGTTAATATTAAGTTAGCAGTGCCACTCACAAATAAACATCAAACTAATTACCATCTGATGTGAATAAAAAGCAAACATTCCATTCCTTATAGCATATAGATACCTTTTTCACGGGATTTCCTGGTTTCTGTGGAAAATTCGCATTTTTGGCAACAGCGCATTTGTATTATGACCTTTTACGTTTTTTTTCGTGTCATTATTGACAAATATAAAGTTGTTTATGAAACTTGCTATTTTCCAGAAGCAAAAAAACTACGTTTTAATGTTGAATGATAGAAATATTATATTTTCACAGTAATACACCCACGTAACTTTGTTGAAATAACTTTTCTATACGTAAAAAACTCCTCTGAATCCAATCGGACCGCAGCTAAGAGAGCTATGATGTCGCAAAGTCTTGAAACGTCGATGCACCGGCGGAAAAGATGGTCATAGCTTCTTCACTTCATGTCCTATCGACGAGATGGTCACTTTTTTGGATTCAATTTTTTCCGTATCGAAACGAAATTCCTTTCTAGACTAATTTGGCCATATTGGATTGAAATTGCTCTATCTTTCACCGTTCCCGAGAAAAAAACGAACTCCGGAAAAAAACCGAAATGATTTTTTCCCGAAAAAAACCCAAAATCGTTTTTTCATAGTTTTTTGCATGAGTTTCAAGAATTTCACACCGATCGCTCTGTCCCTGATCTTTTTGCCATTCTTCCAACAGAAGTCTGCACCGGTGCCCCTGCAAAAATCACTTCTTTCACTTTGGAGCGAGAAAAAAAAATATTTTCTGTATTCCGATTCCATCGTGCTTTCGCATTCGAAAGGAAATTCTTTTTTCTACGGAGATACAAAATTTAGTATCGATATCTGCGTCTCTGATTTATTTACGATTTTTCGAAGAGAAGTCTGCACGGTAGCAGCATGATAGAACGCATTTTCGATGACGTTCCTATGGATGTTGACGATCGAAAAACGAAATTACGGATTTTTTCAATCAGAAATTATCTGAGGAGTTGTCACATGACCAAAACGTATTTGTCGTGGGGTGTTTGAATTTCCTGAAGCAGAAAAACTGCGTGTGATTGGTAAAATTCCATTAATTTTATTCTACTAGCAGTATCTACGCACCGTATGATGATTTTTTATTATTTTTCGGTTCAGATATCCATCAAATTATTGTCCAAAGACTAAAACAAATGTGTCGTGGAACCTCCGATTTTCCAGAAGCGAAAAAAATACCTTTTTATGCTGAATACCGAATGCAATAGTATCACAGAGAAGCAGCATGGCTTCCGCAGTATCGACTAATACTGCGGCATTTCGTTTTTTTAAGTCACTAGCGGAATATCTAGAGGCGGGCGAGTGTCCTGTTGGGATATTTTGCGATCTTAACAGGCCATTTGACTGCGTAAATCATGCTTTACTAATGTCAAAATTATATTTATATGGTATAAGAGGGGTTGCATATGACTGGATTTCTTCAATTTTGCAAAATAGGAAACAATATGTATCAGTAACCCATTTCAACGAAAGCAATTGTAGCAGATATAACTCAGAACTGCTGAATATTACCATGGGTACGCGGACGATACGTCTCTGATAGTTTTGGAGAAAAATGATAATTTACTTGAAGTCAAATGTAAAAATACCCTCCAGTCAGTTATTGATTGGTGTGGCACCAATTGTCTACACCTCAATGCAGGGAAAACACAAATGGTGCGATTCCACAATCGCCAGAAACAATGTTCCTCTTAGACTAGGAGGAATCGGCGCATGAGTACCGAAAACTATTCCACCTCAATTTTTTTATGCGATCCTCTTCAAATTGCCCTACTGATGATACAAATGCATGTTGCCATGGGGCAACCCCGTGCCATATTGTTTAAACCGAAATTGTTTAAACAATTGCAAGGAATTGTTATTTTTCAACCGGACAAAATTTTTTTATATTCTTTATTGAAATACAAATAAAAAAGGTTCCATGACTTTCACGATAAAGTTAATATTTTTAGAGATATGAATTTTTAAAGGTTCAAAAAATCTCATATTTGGGTACTTTTGACCCATGAAAAATATATAAAAAAAAAACTCGAAATAATATTTTTTTTTAATTCTTTATACAATAGTTAATAACATTCTTAATAGAGATTTAAAAAAATTTCATTGATTATACCTGTTTTTTAATTATCAATTTCGCGCGCTCACGAGTATGCATCGCTTACCTTTAAGTATCGCCGTCTCTCTCTGACTCATGCGCTGCATGGCCTTTTTTAAGATTGTTAAAGAGAGCAATGTTATTAACAATTAAATTGTCTACAATTTGTTTTTGACAAATTTTTTTCTGGAATCAATTTTACAAACGTTATTTAAGCATGAATCGGAACATGTAATTGAAATTTTACCTGCTTTACACGCATTTACGGGTTGCGATACGACTAGTAAAATTGGCACAAAAAAAAGCTTTAGAACTGATACAAATAAAATAAAATCGTGATGTCTTAGTCCCTCTTGGCAATGGCTTAGAATTAAGTACTAAGGAGTTGAAAGGCTTAGAAACATTGTATTTAAATATTTTGGGTAAAAAAGGTAACTCCGCGGATGAAGCTAGACAAATTATTTTTTCTCGTTGCTTTGGAACTAATATTAATTTATCGAAAATTCCGTGCACATCAGATGCCTTGCATTTGCATGCACTTAGAGCTTCTGCTCAAACATACATTTGGAAAAAAGCGTTGAATCCCCAATATAAAACATTAGATTTTACGAATTTCGGATACAAACTGGAGAATAGTACTTTGCTACCTTTATTTATGAACAAAAGCCCATTTCCAATTGATCTTAAAAAACCGTGCAATTGTAAGAAAGCCTGTAAAACCAAAGCTTGTTACTGTAAAAAAAATAATATTAGTTCATACTTCTATGTCTTTTAATGTAGTTTTTATTTTAATTAAAAATATTAATAATATGTTTGAAGAAGTTATTCAATGTAATTACTTTTGTTTTAATGACAAAAAAATAATATAAACTGATAAAAAAGTAATTTTAATTACATGTTCCGATTCATGCTTAAATAACGTTTGTAAAATTGATTCCAGAAAAAAATTTGTCAAAAACAAATTGTAGACAATTTAATTGTTAATAACATTGCTCTCTTTAACAATCTTAAAAAAGTTAATAGTTTTTAAGATAAATGATAAATAATGATTCAGGAAACAGAGAGGCCGATGCAGCGCATGAGTCAGAGAGAGACGGCGATACTTAAAGGTAAACGATGCATACTTGTGAGCGCGCGAAATTGATAATTAAAAAACCGGTATAATCAATGAATTTTTTTTAAATCTCTATTAAGAATGTTATTAACTATTGTATAAAGAATTTAAAAAAAAATATTATTTCGATTTTTTTTTTTTTATATATTTTTCATGGGTCAAAAGTACCCAAATATGAGATTTTTTGAACCTTGAAAAATTCATATCTCCAAAAATATTAACTTTATCGTGAAAAGTCATAGAACCTTTTTTATTTGTATTTTAATAAAGAATATAAAAAAAATTTGTCCGGTTGAAAAATAACAATTCCTTGCAATTGTTTAAACAATTTCGGTTTAAACAATATGGCTCGGGGTTGCCCCATGGCAACATGCATTTGTATCATCAGTAGGGCAATTTGAAGAGGATCGCATAAAAAAATCGAGGTGGAATAGTTTTCGGTACTCATGCGCCGATTCCTCCTAGTCTATCTGTGCAATTTAACATGAAAGATGAAGAGATTCGGAATGCACATGACTCAAACAATACTCTAATTAAAATGTAATACCTATTCCCTGTTATAGTTAGTTTTACGTATTGTCACGTGTCTTTCTATGTTTGCGCGTGATGTCTATGGTCAGTCAAGTAAATACGTTGCGTTTCCCAAAGTTTGGAAGCAAAAGATTAATAATATTTGCAGTATTGGAGCGGGTGCCTAGAAACATTTCGCTAGATTAATTAGGATTGATGAAATATATTCAGAACTAATAGAATTCTAAAGGTTGTCAAAAAAAATTGGGATATTTTTATTTTCACCTAAATCATAGCAATTATTACTAAATTAACAGCTAAAATGCTTAATAAAAAAAAACAAAGAACTCGGACAGCGATAACTTTACTGAGGGAATGATCAAAAAAATAATTGTCAGATTAGGTACCTACATGATATGCTGTTATACATATACAAATACGTTTTGGTCATTTGACAATTGTTCAGAGAATTTCTGATTGAAAAAATAAACCAGAAATCCCATGAAAAAGGTATATATATTCTATAAGGAATGGATTTTTTGCGTTTTTTTCACGTCAGATGGACTTCGACAATAACTCGACAATTATTCATAACCATTGTGATATTTGATGTTTAAGAGAGCGCAACAAATGTTTTTAGTTCATGACAAATTCTCGACAATTATTGGAATAGGTGTAATTGATTTTTTTGCAAGTGGCTATGCTAACTTTATAGGGGTCTTTAAATGGACCATAATCAAATCCTATGATTAGTTTCGGAGAAACAGGGTGATTTCAAAAGTAGTTACGGAAACAGAAAATAAAGGTAATTTATCACAAATTGGATTATTTCTTGTTTATTCTCGTGATTTGGGTAAAATATGTTGAGCCTTTGGAAACGCAATACTATTATGATCCAAAGCAGTATTCAGTCTACCGGGGTCGTCACGAACGTACTCAAAAAAATCATATTTCGACGTTGCTAACTTCACTAATCAGAATTAAGATTTTTTATAGTTTAATTTCGAGATTTGGCAGAGTAATGTGGACAGTTTGGAAGTTATTTATTTCATTATTTCAATAGAAACCTCAAAGAACCATATGATTTCAAATTTTAACTATGTGAAAACCATCAAGCCATAATATATGAAAAACTTTGAGCCAAACTTATATATAATACAAGGGCCGTACAAGAAGTAACTCTACTATTTCAGGAAGTTCATTTTCTTCTTCTGCAACCTCTTGAACGCATTCCAAAATATTGATAGTTGGAAATTTTATATCTTCTATAATATGCCGACTCTAGCTGAAGTACCAAATGGTACTTGCCACATGGCAGTACATTCCTACCGCCCTGGCACCCGACTGACATGTGCAGTAATGTCCTGTTATTTCGTTTCCATCCATATCAAATCCCACGAGCAACTGATATTTATTGTTTCTATGCCTGGAAAATGAACTGACTCTAATAAAACCATTTTCATTAAGTCTCGTATCTATATCAATGCAATGTCTTCCGTCCTGGTCCATATGTATATATGATGGAGACAGCCGCAACTTTTAAGTGCTTCTAATTTAAGTCTGGGAAAATCAATATGATGCCCGATGAGGTTCTGCCAAACCCTGCAACGTCTGATCGAATTGTTTTGTTTCACGTGGTTTTTAACGTGGTTTCTTCCAAAGCCTTTCGACGCATCTCGTTAGCTAACTCGACTGTGGCATCCTGCATTATGATAGGTTCGTGATACTTATTTATCATGGCACAAACTACTTCAAAAATGTCTTTTAAATGATCAATTTGAGTATTCGGGACAGTCTCTTAAAAAATTTGAAATGATTTTTATGTGGCCATTCCTCGACTCAATTATCCACCTAGTCTTGGTGATAATATTGAAATGATTGGCATCTTCTGTTGACAGTTGTTTACGAGCTCCCAAATGGGCAGGAGGCTCAACTTTTATTCCGAGATCTTGTAAAAAGCGTACGTTATCTCTGTAACCTCTATCCAGTATGAAGATATCGTTTTCCTGAAAGTATTCCCTTAGATTGTCTATATCATTTTGGTATTCCTTTAATAAAATATCAGTATCATTGTTTGCCGAATCAAAAAAAATGGCCCATTTGTTCCTAGATAAAATATAAAAAGAAAATGATCAGGAAGACGTTGACAGATCTTGCATAAAAGACAAAATAAGTCCTGTTTGGCTATTGTGCGTAAACTTCCATATAACTCAACAGGTGCACAATATAGTCCCTAAATTGCACCCTGGTTGAAGGATGTTAGTATCCTAACTTCTTCATCAGAAAAGTTTTCCTCATCATGCATTTTTAAAGGGGTTTCAGAAGAAGAAAATGAGCTTCCTGAAATAGTCTAAATTACTATTATATGCACATCAAGTACTCGGTTACACATTTAGAGTTACTTTTTGTAGGGCCCTTGTATTATAAAAATATAAGTTTGGCTTGAGGTTTTTCACATACCTATTACGGCTTGATGGTTTTCACATATTAACGTTAAAAGTTGAAAACATATGGTTCTTTAAGGTTTCTATTGAAAGAATGAAGTAAATAACTTCGGAATAGAATATTTTCAGTACGTGTTTGTATTATAATAGTATTGCTTTCCAAACTGTCAACATTACTCAGCCAAATCTCGAAATTAAACTATAAAAAATCTCAATTCTGATTAGTGAAGTTAGCAACGTCAAAATAAGATTTTTTTGAGTATGTTTGTGACCACCCCGGTGAACTAAATACTGTTTTGGATCATAATAGTATTGAGTTTCCAAAGGCATAACATATTTCACCCAAATCACGAGAATAAACAAGGAATAATCCCAATTTGCAATAAATTACCTTAATTTCTGTTTTTGTAACTTCTTTTAAAATCACCCTGTTTCTCCGAAACTAATCATAGGATTTGATTATGGTCCATTTAAAGTGTTACCGACAGATCGTGATCTACAACATACCAAAGTTTCATTGAATCTCGCAATCAACCAAAATCCCATGTATTCCGTGCGGGTTTCTTTAATATTGAATCATTTTAAATAAAAATACTAATAGAAAAGTGACTATATACAAAACAATTTGGTTTTTCGATATAACCACCAGAAATGTTGGTCATGGAATGTATCCTATCGAAATATCTATCTTCTGAATTTTACCTTCTGGAGCACATTTTTTGAGCATTTTTGAGTAAAAAAATCAATATCAACATGCTCACCGAGATATTTATAAAAAATTACTCCAGTGGCTGTTCCCCACCTTCGTATATTTCAGAAAATAATATCAATAAGATCATGATTTTATAAAAACATACTTTTGAAATGATCCAGAAAAACATATATTTTTCGTAAATATTTTCACTTTCAAAGAGCTTCAGAATTGATTTGTTTGAAAATATGAACAGGATGTTCATAAAATCAGATGTGGAATCATCTGCGACTGAAAAATAAGCTTTAGTCACTATCTTCCATCGTTCAAGATAACCTCTTGTGGGGTATTCATGTTGAAAAGTGAAACATTCTCAATTGAATATTGGATAGTAAGATTTTTCTGCGAATTGAAAAATCTACGATAAAAATTAAGTTATTTTTGTGAATGTCTATGTCTAACAGAAAACAACTACGTCCCCGGCTAAAGCCACGCTGGAGATTGAATTACATCTGATAGATATTCTGAAAGGACCCTAACTCAAAAAAAAAATCTGAAATTGAGAATTTGCATTTTTATTCAGATAGTTATTTGGTTTTCTATTCCAGTCTTAATTAGGACTGGAATAGAAAATCAAATAACTTTTTGCATTCATTTCTAAGATATTCGAAAAAAAAATGCATCAAATCGACTTTCAATAATAGTAAATTATCTCATGAATTTTCTTCACGAAAATAAAGCGTGTATTACTTTTATTTAAAATGGGATAAAATCTAACGGGACTTGGCTAACCTCGCCATTCAAGTTGTTCGCAATAATTTTTTCACGTTGAGAAAAACAGCCTAACCCAATTTTTCCTAAATTTGCTCTAAAAATTGATCGCAATCTAATCAATGTTACACGTAAAATCGGACACAACCTAACCTGATCAGTCCATTGAAGTTAATAGCAGTCCAATCATTATTTTACGTCAAAAATGGAACACAACCTAACCTAATATTGGCTAGCCTTGATATCCAAATTGATCGCAATCGGATCACAGCCTCACGTAAAATAATAAAATGTATTTTTGGTATACATTCACACCGATGAGACACGATGTCATGTCAATTCATATGAAAAATTTCGAGACAATATTATCCGAGGGTAAATGTACCCTGTACATTTTTTGATAACACATTTCCTTAGATTCTGGAATTGTGCGCATACCAGTTTTTGAAATATCATCGTCATCATCAAATATAATTTATTGTCAAAGAACAGAAGATGTATTATTGACAAAGTGTACTAAAACTAGATTATTTATATAATTAAGACGGTATACAAAATATAAAATATAATAAAATAAGACTGTATACAAAATTGCTCCAATGCTCTTTCGAAAACAATGCATGAATCATCGATAGCATTAATAAAAATAAGTTGTTGAAAGAACAGCAAGGCATATTGTTATCTAATAAGCGGAAATAATAAAAATTTATCACCTACTGGTCGAGCTTCTGTGGAAATTAAAAACATTGAAACAATAACAAATTCGTGTTGAATCAGCAACATCATATCTCGTTAGCGAACATAAAATTTGCATTATTACTATTTGTTTGTCATTCCCAATTCGAAAAACATGATCCAATTCTTCCACAATTTTTATCGAATAAAAAATCTACCGATATTTTCATTTCTGAACACCGTGAACTCATTTAGTATGTGACATCGTCAATATAAGGTTTCCAGAATGAAATGTTATATTTTTAGAATCGACTGAGAACGATTCCTTGAAGCTGATATTTTTGGCTTGTTTACTTGACCAAATGAATATTTATTTTCAGCCACCCGACATCATGTTCTTCCATAGCAGAAATTCTCTCTGTCCTTTTCTTCAACACCATGCGCTACAAAGTTTCTGCGCCAAGAGACCCATCGAGTGACAGATTCGTGCTGTCAAAAGGACATGCTGCGCCTGCTCTGTACGCCGCTTGGGCCGAAGCCGGCCTTTTCCCAGTGGCGGACTTGCAAAATTTGAGGAAGCTCGATTCTGATCTCGAGGGCCATCCTACTCCTAGGCTCAACTTTATCGATGTTGGTACCGGATCTCTTGGACAAGGTCTCGCTATCGCAGGAGGAATGGCTTATGTTGGAAAACATTTTGACAAATCCAACTACAGGTATAGTAGCGCCATCATACAGGGGTTATGTAATAAGTGTCCGATATTTTACAAGACGATTCTTCAGTTATTTATAAGGTGGAAAGTTCATATAAGCATGGGTCCGCACGGCCTTCATTTTTTATATATAAGGTGTTGAAAATTTATTTTTACTTTGGTTTTTCGTAAATAATTTTTAAAATAATGTCGATATTTGGACGAAAATTGGTATTTGGTGATTTTTTAATATGAGAAATTCAAATTTGATCTTAATTTGGCCCTTAATTGTAGGGGCGCCGCCTACAGGTATTTGTCTCTTTTGGGGAGTCACAACTTTGTCGTGCATGTATGTATCACATTTTCTAGAAGAAAAATCGATTCCACTATCATTTTTACGTGAAAAAGGTATGCTTTTCAAATGTCGCTACAAGCAGCCGTTTTCGAGATATTTCGATTTAAATTAATCGATGCATTCTTCTCATTGATTCGCGAACTCTTTGAAAATAAAAGTAACAAGTAGGCTAGTGAGTTTATTCCAATGTGTTTTTTGTGTGCTGTCATGTCAAAAATAATATATTGACGCATAGTTAAATAGTTTTATTTATTATTATTGTGATTATTTGTTAAAAAATTGTAATCTTTACCGATGCAGAGTATGCTGACTACATTTTACATATGGACTTGCTAACGGAAAAGCATATGAGGCTACACGTTATCCGAACCGCACAACTCCTACTTCAAAAACGTTTTCAAGAATTCGCGCTCGGTTAAGGGAAACAGGAATTTTTTAGAAAGCTAGTCATCTGACGGGTGCACATCGTACGGTAAGAACCCCAGAAACCGAGGAAGCAGTTCTTAATCTGGTAGGAGAACACCCGGAAACAAGCTCCAGAAAAATAGCGCTGACTTTAAACATTTCTCATGTTCTGGTATGGAAAATTTTAATTGATAATTTGTTATATCCTTACGATATTCAAAAAGTTCAGGCACTACTCCCTCGTGACTTTCCGTTACATATCAACTTCTGTCGTTGGTTTCTCCAATGCCTTATTCAAAATCCTTTATTTGAAAATCAAATCCTGTTTACCGACGAAGCAAATTTCTCACGCAACGCTATACGCAATTTTCACAACAATAATTTGTGGTCAGAGGAAAACCCCCATGCGATACAGGAATCACATTTCCAAGAACAGTTCTCTCTTAACGTGTGGGCTGGAATCCTTGGAGATTATTCTATAGGTCCATTCTTTACTCCGGGAAGATTAAACGGAGAGAGATATCGTCATTTTCTTGAAGAAGATTTGCCTATTTTACTGGAAGATGTGCCGCTTAGACTACGAAATGAAATATGGTTTATGCATGACATTTTAGCATTCAAGCGCGAGAATTTTCAGATCAAACTTTCGGCAACCGTTGGATAGGTCGGGGAGGGCCACAACCATGGCTCCCTAGGTCACCAGACCTTAACAGTTTGGATGTTTTCCTGTGGGGACATCTATAATCCTTAATTTACAAAACACCTATCCAAAATGAAGAAGAATTAAGTAATCGAATAATTAACTCTTGTAGAACGATTCAAAATACTCCAGGAATTTTCCAAAGAATGCGCGAATCAATGAGAAGGAGATTGGATGCGTGCATACAGGCAGGAGGTGGACATTTCGAACATTTATTGTGATTTTGATTTCGATTAATATCTATATAGTGTTCCGTTGTTTATTGTTGTTTAAAAATTAACGTTCGAAATGTTTCTATGTAGAATAAAAAAAAGTTTTCAAAATTGTTTGACTTTTTGACACACATGGGGAGGGAGGGGGTGGTGAGGGCCGGAGAGAGAGCATTAAACGGGCTTGAGATATAATTCAGAATTGATTAATATTATTAACGTTTGTTTTTGTATTTTTGGGTTTTCTATCATGTGTTTCTTAATAGCAAGTTTGAATTCTTTGATTTTTTTTATAGTTTTTAGATCCATAGGGAGATAGTTATACAATGTAGGTCCCAAAAAAAAGATGAATCTTTGCGTGTGGCTCTTTCGGTAAAATGGAGTTCTTATATTTAAATCATCAGAGAATCTTGTTGTTTTCGAGAAGCTTGTTGTATATTTTATTAAGTTGGAAAACATCCCAATTAGACCTTGATAGCAATATTGAGCCCTAATATTGAGTACTTTGGTTCCTTGAAATGGATGAAATTCAAATGGATGAAATTTAAAATTTATAATTTTTCATACAACTGTTTTGGAAAAATAAATTTGCATCGATTAATTTAAATCAAAATATCTCGAAAACGGCTGCTTGTAGCGACTTTTGAAAAGCATACCTTTTTCACGTAAAAATGATAGAGGAATCGATTTTTCTTCTAGAAAATGTGATACATACATGCACAACAAAGTCGTGACTGCCCAAAAGAGACAAAGACCTGTAGGCGGCGCCCTCTACAATTAAGTGCCAAACCAAGATCAAATTTGAATTTCTCATATTAAAAAGTCCCCAAATACCAATTTTCGTCCAAATATCGACATTATTTTAAAAATTATTTACGAAAAACCAAAATTAAAATAAATTTTCAACACCCTATATATCTAAAATGAAGGCCTTGCGGACCCATGCTTGTATGAACTTTTCACCTTATCGTCCTGTAAAATATCGCACACTTATTACATAACACCGTGTATACTTAATTATCATTTATCTCAAACTGCAGAAAATAATCATATTATGTCTTCCAACTCTCGAAATTATAATTACTAATATTTCAGGGTATACTGCCTTGTCGGAGATGGAGAAAGTGCAGAGGGTTCAATCTGGGAATCTCTTCACTTCGCCGGTTACTACAAATTAGACAATCTGGTAGTTATTTTCGATGTGAACCGTCTAGGTCAGAGTCAGGAAACTTCTATGGGACACGATGTTGAATCATACCGAAGGCGGCTCGAAGCTTTTGGGATGAATGCGATTGTTGTAGATGGACATGATGTTGAGGAATTGGTGAAGGCCCTCCACGCCGCGGCTACTACCAAAGGCAAACCAACAGCCATCGTTGCCAAAACGTTGAAAGGCAAAAACTTCCCAAACATTGAAAACTTGAACAACTGGCATGGAAAACCTCTGGGAGATCAGGCAGAAAGAGTAATCCAACATCTGAAAACCTTAATAAAAAACAGCGGACCCTTGCAAATTCATCCACAGAAACCTCTCAAAGATGATGCCCCAGCTGTTGACATCACCAATATCAAACTGTCCTCTCCACCACAATACAAATTGGGAGAGTCACTTGCTACCAGAGTGGCATATGGAACAGCCCTTGTGAAGATTGCCCAGAACAATCCCAGAGTCATTGCCTTAGACGGAGATATGAAAAACTCGACATTTTCGGAGAATCTGAAGAAATACGATGCTTCAAGATATGTTGAATGCTTTATAGCTGAACAAAGTTTGGTTGGTACTGCCATTGGAGCTGCCTGCCGGGATCGTACAGTTCCTTTTGTTTCAACTTTCGCTACTTTCTTCACCAGGGCTTTCGATCAGGTTTGTAAATTTCTTTTAATACTTCTAGATAATCTTTAATGGTAGTATATGAGAAAGAATGGTTCAACTGGCAATCTGAGGAGTAATTGAGACAATAATATTTAACCTCACACAAAGACATTATTACTTTGAATTTTAATCACCTTCAATTTCCAGAGGATATCAACTGGTGAAAGTATTTTGACAAAGTTTAAATAAACTGGTTTTCTTTTATTTAACATGTGGAATGAGTTGAGTTGGTAACCAAGTTGTATACTTATCAAAACAGATAATGATTTACTTAAAGTTAATTCACAAGAGACCTTATATGTCGAGGTACGGAGAGGCTGAAGAGACATATCGACCCCACTATAATCTACTATACAAGTTATGATAGATTGTGTGGCACTACCGTGAATAGTTAAATATTAACTATGGCTGAGCCTATCCAGCCCCACCTTTATACGGTTTTTTTCATACCAAAATTTGAGGGTCGTGTGTTTTTAGTCTAATTGGTGGTGCTTCGACCTTTAGAGGAGGATTACTTTATTCATCATGCCAAACATATTCAGTTTTTTTAGAAATTCCCAGACCATTCTCGAGTGGATGACAGAAGAAATCAACGAATTACTGTTTTTTTCTGCTACCAGGGCTAATCACCGATGACGGTGAGCATACCCCAACCGGAAATGTTTCCAAATCCTCTGGTGTTCCCATCGAGCTCAACATCCATGAACTCGGGACCGCCATCTCAACGCCCCTCCGAAAGACGACACATTTCTCGCTTTATCTGGTGCTCATTGATATAGCGCCTGTGAGCTGTGAATATGGTACTACGGTTGTAGAAGCTTTTATAACGCGAGTTTTCCCTGGTAGGCTGGTTACCCATACGAGTACTAGCAGCGGAGGCGCTGCTGGAGTCCAGGCATTGATAGACTTCCGTCAATCTGGTATCTTCTATCAAGATTTAACTGGGCACGTCTTTTGATTGAAGATGTTTGAAGTCGGGAGAGTATTTGGTGGGAGACCAAAAGACTCCTGCTCCAGTTCCCTAGAGTGTCTTAACACCAATCCGTATAACATTATGGAATTTTTATTCGGCGCGTGGTTGGACAATTGCTTTTGTTGGCAGAGCAGTCAGGTTTATGCCCTTGGTAAGGAGTAGGTTCTTAGAATTGTGCATATTTCTTTTGAAACAAACCTTACTTCTGTTAAGTCTCTTCATTTCATATTTTTTCCAGATCCGTATGGGAGCTATATCACAAACTAACGTGAACTTTGTTGGATCGCATTGTGGAGCAAGTATTGGGGAAGATGGACCCAGTCAGATGGGTCTTGAGGATTTGGCTTTGTTCCGTTCCATTCCTGGCAGCACAATCTTCTACCCAGGTGATGCTGTAGCAACAGAACGAGCTGTTGAATTGGCCGCAAACACCAAAGGAATCACATTCACCAGGATCAATAGACCCAATACCGCAGTGATCTATGCAAATGATCATGTTTTCCAAGTGAGTATTAAAAATTGGCATATGGAAAATGTAATTCTAGGCGTATTATTTGGGATGACTAGCTTCAATAAAGCTAAATTGAAGTAATCTACCAATCAGTTGTTTAACAAAATTTTTCACAATGAAATACTTCATCTGGAACAGAAATGTACTAGGTCTTTCTTAACGAACATTCATGAAGAAACAATAGACATCAAAATTCCAGATTTTCTGGATTCGTAGCAGTTTAAGTAATACTGGAGTTATGATTTTGAACTGTCCTTTTTTTAGCAATGGCTGCATGACGCCAACATTCGATGAAGCATCATCTGCCAAATCCAGCATTTCGTCTTTGTCATACACTTGTATAGATTTATTGTTTTCAACTATAAAAAAATGGAGATTCGAAGAAGTCATATAAGATCTCAATATTCCTCTATAAGATAATTTTTTTGACCATTTCCAATAAGAGGACTTGCGTCAATATTCAATAAAAAAATAAGTTCCAAGAGAGATGGAGGGAACTGATCATATGCAAAATGGAAGATCACATTTGCCTTTTCTACTGCGTGATTTTTTCTTTGAAAATCGCTATGGTAAAAAGGATTCAACCAAATTTTGTTTGCTTGCTTAAACTTTAGATCTTCCATTTCATGTGGTAGAAGGATGATGGTGGTCTCAGTGTATAAACTGATTATTTCTTATTTCAAATATTTTTCGAAATTTTCAGGTGGGGAAAGCAAATGTTGTGAAAACATCTGCCAAGGACCAGGTTGTTCTCATTGGTGGAGGAATAACATTACACGAAGCCATAGCAGCATCCGCAGAACTAGCAAAAGCAGGAATTGGTGCCAGAGTGATTGATCCATTCACCGTTAAACCTTTAGACAAAGAAACCATCGTTAAAAACATCAAAGAAGTGGGCGGCAGAGCTGTTGTTGTCGAAGATCACTACTATGAGGGTGGTTTGGGAGAAGCAGTACTGTCAGCTACCGCTTTGGAAAGGGGAATTATTGTTAAACATCTTGCTGTACCCACTGTTCCCCGATCTGGACCTACAAATGCTCTTTTGGACTTGTATGGTATTTCTGCAAAACATATTGTTGCTGCAGCACAAGAAATCTTGAAAGTTTGAAAACTTTCACTTTTGAACTTTTTTCAAAGAATTTATATTGTTTTTCTGTTTTCAGTTTTATATCATTCCAATTCCTGAAAGGAATTTATTAAAAAAATACATTTATCCTTGACCGTTTTTCATTTCTGATTTGCATTTTCCAAATAGTGTCGGCCTCAGATATCGGGCGCCGTGAAATAATAATGAGAAATAAAACTAGTTTTTTTAGACTTTTTTTGGGATTATAACCTTTAGTAAAAAAAAACACGTTTGTAAAACATTGCGTACATCGATATTCAAAAGATTTTTTAAACGGGAACGGATACAGTTCCCGAAACGTCAAGATTATGAACACAAGTTAAAATGTTATAATCCCAAAAAAGTGTCAAGAATGAGTAGATATTCCTTCACAAAAAATAAACTTGAAACAATAGTTTATTGAGCTTATTAACAAAAAAAAAGAATTTTATTAAGCTCTTATTTTGAATGAGAATACTCTGTGAATTGGAATTCTTACTAACTTGACTCAACAATATTACCAGGGTTTCTCAGCTATACAGAAGGTTTCTCAGCTATACAAATATTATTTAGTTAAAATTTGTGGTTCAAAAGTACTAAAACAAGTCGAGAAATCATATTCAACAGTTACCATTCTCAAGGCTCTCTCTGATGAAAACTCATGAACTAACTTTTCTGCAAAAATCTCTTGCAACCCTCTTACACTGGTATCCAACGACGGTTATAGTCTCGGTCATAGTGTATAAATCGATTTCCTAATTTAATATGACAAATACTGAGACGCTAATAATGTATGGAAATTTTCTACATAAAAAGAGTATTCTCATTCTTCTGGAAGTGAATTATGATTTTTAGTTGCCCATTTGGCTACACGAGGACGGAAAACCCAGCTAAAACCGTTCAACACCTCTTACTCTCAACTACCTTGAGGTAGTTGTCATGCTACAGTGTCAATAATTAGGCTCGATTGTAGCGCGAGGCGATACATGTTCAATCGCTGAATTAGTGGGATCTTTTTTAAGGGAACTGTACACTCAGAAACGCAACTAGCATGGGTGAGACAGCAAATAAGCCATGACTGGACTGTTGGCAACGTCGCAATCCAACGATCGCTCGCATTTAGTTGTTCAAGATAGAGTGCAGTTATTTGCTCTAAAAACATTGAGGTATCATTATTGAATTTAAGGAAAAAAAAATAATTTGGAACGTAGTCATACATATGCTCAAAGATACGATTCTGATAAGAAAAAAAGAAGACTGTTGCTAACATCAAGAGAAAAAAAGTTGCGCAGATTTGATTTGACCAAAAAAACAAGAAATCGAAGGAAAAGTCAGAAGGTGTAACATATCAACCAAACGTTGGAATCAACGAATTAAGAGCATCATTACTATTATTAAAAAACATCGAATCAATATCAATAAATTATTCCATAGTTTATTTTGATTTAGAAACATCTTGATTGTGCATGACTGATGGCATTTTACAAATCGCCGCCAAATGTGAACATAGAGAATTTTATATATATGTTAGTCCTACCAAGCATCAATCCTGCGGCGACAAAAATTACGGGATGTACTACAATTTCTGGTCAATTATATTTGAATGATGTACAAGTCGATTCAATAAATTTAGTAGATTGTTTGGTATCATTTAAAGAAATTTTAAATTTATCTACAACTCCCAATTTACTCGTTGTGCATAATGCAAGATTCGATGAGGTTACTAAGAGCACTCATTAATAATAATTTAATAAAAGATTTTACCATGATAGCAGGATTTGTGGATAGCTTAATTATTTTTAGAAAAACGTTCCCAGATTGAAAAGGGCCAGGAATGCGCGAGCTATCAAAATTAGCCACGATTCAATACAAAACGAAACATCAGATAATTTCCACGAAGTAATGTATGATGTATACATTTTGCAAAAATTAGTTCGCTTCATTGGTAAAGAGTCAGAATTATCAACATACATGAAATCATATGAAGAATGTATTTCAGAGCGACCTGAGAACGAAATAATATTTTGTAATTTACCTAATTTAAGTGCCTTAAAAATGCTATATCACGGGAATTATTGAAAAAAATTGCGCAACAAAATATAACATACGATTTTCTGAAACAAATGTATCACGATGAGGGAGAAGAAGCTGTGATTAATTACCTAACTGAAAAATTGAAGAATAGAAAACATAGAGTTACTAAAAATAGGAAAGCGCTTACTAAACTCATTAATGATTTAAAAATAAATGTTGTCAATCAAGTGATAATTTAATATAAATAATTGGAAAAATAAATAATATTACATGCATTGTTTTTTATATTTTTTGAAGATTTATACGTTATATTTAATTAGCCTGTTTTTGTTTATGTTTAAAATGCATCAGTATATATTAACGCAATTATTCACAATTATTATCCAAAACACAGTTCAATTCCAAGACACTCGCGCTCTCGCTTATTTGAATCACGAGCGCTCGCTTGAGGCGTTGCCACGATTCTCAGCCTTCCCTCTCTTGCACTTCTCATACGCAATAATTTAGAAACTTCTTATGGCAATAACTGTATGGCTACGCGTGTTTAATTTTTTCTATGAAATGTATTACTTACCTTCTAATAATTTGTTTTTCAAAAAGATCTGAATGGAGGGTTTTTAGTTATGCCTTAAAATGTGGTGTCCGCGATAGCTCACTACAGGGATTATGTGTTAAACGTTCCAACTTTGAAGCCTTCGCTTTCGGTGTGGTAAATGATTCCAAAAATTTAATATGATACAGGTAATAATGTTAACTGAAAGTGGTATGAATATAAACGGAAAATGATTGGAAGTGGATTTCACGACAACTACCTCAACTAATTTATGTCCTATATTTGTCGATGAAGAAAATCCTTCGTAACAATCATATTCCATAATCATAAATTGCCAAATTGATTTAATACAAATGCTCCCCGACAACCACTTGAGAGCGATATTCGATAGATTTCATCTGTTTAACACTCGGCTGACAGGAAAATGGTAACAAACACCCCAGAAGATGGTAATAAACACCCAGGATGTTTGAGATTGATTATTTCAACACAATCCTCAAGGCACACGTGTCTCATTTGCAATGGTGTAGCTGATCTTCAAAGACTCACAATAGAATGCAGAGTCAACGTGTTCATAAATCAGAACATCTATATACCAGAAAATACCCGTTCCTGTAGAATTCATCTTGATGATCGTAGGTTTTTATTTCCCATCCTAAACTCCGACAAGGTATTTCTGATGAATTTTTAACCATCATATTCAATTGTTCAAGGCAACAGGTTTAGTTATAACTAAAGTGCGAGAATCTTTGATGACTCGTTTCGTACCCGATAATAAAGGAATTTACCGCAATAGTAAGAGAACAATTTATAGAACGACATGTTAGTGTTTTTGCGAATCAATTGTACAATCCACAACCCAATGAACCAAAAGCAATAGTTTATACAGATGGTACTTATTTGTACATCGACAAAAGTTGCAACTTCCGGGTATTACGACAATCATATTCTTAACACAAAGGGAGACATTTAATCAAACCAGTCCTAATTGTGGGTACTGATGGTTGCATTTTGGATATTCAAGGCCCATATTTCGCAGATTCGGGAAATAATGATGCACGCATACTGCAGAATGAATTGAGTATAGATGTCAACCAAATGAGATAATGGTTTCATCCAGGTGATATTTTTATTGTAGATAGGGGCCACCGAAATGCTCTTCCTTTTCTTCAGAATATCGGCACTCATTGTGAAATGCCTTCAGTTCTACCTCGAGGACGAAGACAACTACTAACTGACGAAGCCAACAAGTCAAGAATCATAAAAACTAGATGGATAGTTGAGGCACGGAATGGTCATTTGAAGACAATGTTCAAATTTTTTTATCACAAAATTGATACACATCATATTAAAAATATAAAATAATGTTTCCTACAAATAGCAGGTGCGATAATAAATAAGTACCGTCCGCTTATTCAAATGAGAGATGCGAACCTAGAATTAGCCAATATAATGTTGGAAAAGGCTAATAGAGTCAAATTAGTTCAAGCCAGAGTTGAAGCTGAAAATCTAAATATGAGACGTGGTCAGTGGACATTACTCAGACAGAATTACCAAGATTAGATTTATAATTGGTACGAAATATAGCTGTTGGCATATACCAGGTAGAATTGGCAACATCGTATATACAAGATACTGTATATCATCATGATGAAAATGAATTTCAAATGGATGCAAATACGAATGAGCGTGAATTTTTACGAATGAGAGTTCATTCAAGATTCCGTAATGCCACCAAATATCAATTATTCATAACATTCGAAGTAAATGTAGAGGATATTGAACAAATCAATAGTGTTGACGATGTTATATTTGGATATTATTGCACTTGTAAAACTGGGATGTTGTGCCCATGTTGCCAGTGTTATCTGGTACCTTGGCTACTGTCATGAACAGTATATAAGGTATCCATCAAATGCCCTTCTCATCCATATAGAGGATGCTTAACATAGAGAGGGACAAGTTAATCAGGTGTTCTGACTCTTATCATCCGTTTCTGTACGTTGTTTATGTCATCATTCGTTTTAGTTCATTGGTACCTGTTATATATTGTTTTTCAGTTCAAAGAATTCCACAGTTTTGATATTGAAGTAGGTAATATAATACATCATAGATCAAGATCAATTGACAGTTGTCCGGCGGTGAGCCCAAGGTTTCCAACAGGATGTCATCTGAACACTGAAACTCGAATAATTCTGGATTTCCTGTTGTTCTTCATTAGCAACCTATACATTCCATATAGGTACGTCTTTTTAATGGAATATGAGCATATTTCGTTTCCTATTTTGTTGTAAATCAATGTTTCTATTTCAATTATTTGCAATATTTCTCGAGATTCTTCTACCATCATTCGAGTTGTCGTAGTAGATAAAGTTTTATTTACTAATAATATTGTTCAAAATCTTTCGGCAGATGTATGTCGAACAGAACGTATTTCTGAAAATGCTTCAATGACATCAATATCAATCATAACTACTTCAAGGAAATTATCAGTAGTTTTTTATCCACCCTGTATATTTTATGTATCTGCAGAGTGAACTTGCACCGTGAACGATCGAGTATGTAACCGACTTTTCCGAAATTTCAGGCATTTGGATATAATAAGCAGGACGGGTGCAGTTTCATGAGAAATACATAATAGATATGTCAGTTTAATTCAGGAGATGCTAATATCATCAATTGCACTTGATATTGGTATCCTACAAAATATCTGAAAATGAATGAAATTCCACCGCTTAATTTTTTGGAAATCACTGAAAAACTTGCTATTTTTGGACTCTCCCTGTATATCGTCTGTACGTGCAGGAATCATTGTTCTCTATAGTGTATTCAAATCGGTCGTATGAACAATCGATGCATACTCGATTTGGTTTATATATTCGAAAAAGTCTCTTCACAATGGCCATATGAAATTTTGGAAAAGTTATCTTTAGCACCCTATATAATCTAAACTGTTGAATTTAGAGCAATGGAGACATTTGATCAGCATCACGAGTTCTGCAATATATAAAAAATTCGAGCAAATTCACCGAAAGCCAATTTTCCATTGATGCGGTGCGAGGTCCTTTCTAGATGATGGCAGGTAGCGCAGTTTCCATAATTATTATTTGTAGTACAAGTTTTATGGTTTAGTGTTATGATTGTCACATGGTTTTACACAACGTTATGTGGCTTCTTTAAATACGGAAAACAGTGTTCCTAATCGAATTGCTGTCTACCAATATAGAATTTCACAGTGATGTGGTTTTATTGACCATATCTTTGAAATAATTCGAAAACTAAAAAAATATGTTAGTAGATATACGATATTGTTGTTGCATGCGGTTTTCTTCCTTGGAACAATTTCTTTTTGATAATTTTTGATTTAATCACGGTCTATTTTGCGACCAGTGCTTAACACCGACACAGGTGATCACACTCCCCCCAACCGGAAAATTTTCCGAAACCTCTGGTGTTTCAGAGGTAGGGATTTTTAACGAGCTCAACATCCATGCGCTCGTGACCGCCATCTTAACGTCCCCTCCGTAGGACACCATATCTCGTGCTCAGTGATATGACGCATGCAGCTGTAGATATGCTACTACAATGCAGTTATTCGGGGCTTTTAAACGCGAGTCTCTCCTGACATGAAGTTAACCATCCAAGTACAGGCCGCGCTCAGACGTACTTGACTTCAGATATCGATAAGATTCTCGTCATACCTTGTTTCTTTTTTCTTTGTTCGTTGTGCTTTATTTGCAGCCGCTACTGACATTTGAATTAGAGAAACCACCCCTAACACTTTCGATATTACATTTTAGAAAAATATTTCAAAAGAGCATAACGCTTAAAAAAACGGTGTTTCAGTTTTACAAATACCACTAGATACATGCGCTATCAAACCCATTACGCCAATCAACAATAATATATGCAACTAGCAATTCCCTTACCCAAACTTTCCAGCGTTGCCACGCTAAATTATTCACGAATGACTCTGATACTTGGGCCCATGCTGCAAAATGTATGGATTCGTTTTTCTTGCCGTGAACTTCGAATTCCTCAATTTTCGATTTACCACGTAGAATATCCAACACATCGCATTAGTCCATCAAATATTTATAAAGGGCAGGTAAATTATGGACTTTGAAGTACGGACATAACGAATGTCCCACAGGAAATATATTTCGTGTGAGGGAGGAAAGTTTTACAAAAGTGACAAAATATTTATGAGGAAATACTTATGGATACTTACTTCAATAATGCAAATTGAATAGTGAATCAATCATATGTTTTTTTCAACCTCACTTCATTCTATAAGTGAACTTACATTTCAATTTATATTATATTCGTTCTGACCAAAGTTTAAACTCACAAAGCTTTTTATAATGGTTCGATATCGTCAAAACTATTTTCAATATACTCTGCAAATAAGCTACCTTTTTCACTCATGACGTTTTGTGAGTTAATATTTTAGAGATTGAGTTTTAAATTGAAACCTGAATTGAGAAAATTATATATTGTTGAAAGGGCAATGTGAGTTTAGTAAAAAGTAGTTTGCTAATTGATTGCCACCATTCAAGGGGAATAACAACAACTGAAATAATAATAATGATAAGTTCATAGTTTGAGTTGATCATATAAAAATCTTATAGGAATACAAACAGACAGACAAGAAAGCGAGTTAATATTGTATTGTCATCCAGTTCTGAGATATGGTTAAAGTTTCAAGTCTCTAGCTAATCGGGAAGTTAGTTTAAAATCGAATGCAAAATGTGTAGCGAAAAGACAAATGACAGGCAAAAAAGCGAGTTAATAAAAACGTGGTAAAAACTCAAAATTATGTATGTTGTTTTCATTGTGAAAAATGTTGAAATTTTGGGCAACGGCAGTTTTATTTGCCATAAACACGTGAATTCGGTTGTGTATTGGTTGAAGAAATTCGAATTTTGAGTGTTTTCAGTAGCCGAAAATAGCGCTGAAAAATGTTATTCGCTCGTCCCTCGAAAGTATTTGAGAGGGCCGTGTTTTGACTTTGGATTCGTGTTCAGGAGGCAGTACTTAAGTACCATCAAACGGCATAATCTCAATTTAGCCAAAATCGCACTTCTTCATTTGAATTGAGAAAGAACGCTGAGCAATCCGGAGATTGAAGCTATAAGGGTCAAGTGTTATTTAACATGGTCGTCGAGTAATCCAGCGGTAACCAAACAGCGAAATTTTGGTGAGTAATACTTTCTTTTCATTTTTTAAGGGACTATCAACTGTTAGCGTACTGCAACAAGTTTATTAATATCTCGATTCTCTTGTGTTACAAATATATGTAGCTAGTTTGTTCTATGATATAGCATGACCGTGGCATGACCGTAATCGTCCCGACACATGCAAAATTGTTTAGGTTATTTATAATAACACAGTTCCGCCGTCATGCCGTCAACCTGACACATGGACTTGAATACAGGAGTTTGTGTTGGCCAGGTTACCGTCAGGGCACGGTCAGGTTATATCCTGGTCTAGTGAGCAGAGAGCTTAAGGTTTAAGGATATGGAAACAATGGAGTGTTCGGTATATAAATATATTTCTGATATTCGAAATTACGTGGACAATAAATAAAAACATCAGTACATACATCAGAACTCAATTATGTCTAAGTATCACATACCAATTATAATAATTATATACGATATTTACGTTATAAGAGAACACCCAACAAACATTATAGGTGAAATGTATGTCATACGGACCTCCAAATAATTCGGAAGTAAATTTAACCCTAATATTTACGTTAGATTTTCCAATATTTTCTCCAAAATGGGATATATCAAGATATTTTTAACAATATATCGAAGGTACAAGTAAGAAATTGTCTTGTTAGTGGTCCTTTCTACCTATTCATGACCTAAGTTAACTAGGTATGAGGAAATAAAAAAAAAGGAACTTAGGAGAAGGATAATGTTGACTATATTTCAATCTACTACCTGTTACCGTACTAAACGTTGGAAAAAGAAAATAACTGTATGTCTGAACTTATACTAGAGGAAGATTACTTCTAGTCGTATTTGTACTAGCAATACAGTCTTGATTTTCACTCATATTAAATAAGTGGGATCCATAAAATATTTTAAAGGTGAAGTATGTTAATATATTATTTATTCGTGTATTTTTTATGAATATATACCCATTCAACATTCAGTTAACTTCGATTTAGTGATAACAATAAGAATAGTAATAAGCGTAAGAATAATTGAAAATAGAACCCACTTGATACAACAAATTTTGATTCAGTAATAAACTTAAGGATGCCAACAATGACAAAACAGAACATGGCAATTATCAATCCGCGCAGTTCTATGTTTTGGAAAATATTACCTATTTCTATTTGCAACTCCAAAGTGTTCCTGAATTCTATTAAGGAATTATGGAAAAGGGAAACTTCTGTAACAGCAGCAGCAGCTCTGACTGAACTGACAATTGGAAAAATTAACATGGAACATTTAATTGTAATTGTTGACAATTGACGTCATAGCCTTGACGACAGCGCATTGCAGACAATTTTTTAGTAATGGTTGTAAGATTTGTAAAGTGTTCCTGAATTTAATAAGGAATTATGGAAAAGAGAAACTCTTTTAATAGCAACAGCAGCTCTGACTGAACTGGCGATTGGAAAAATTGGCACGTCATAAACTTAGAGATTGCGTATTACCGTCAATATTTCAGTAACAGACGTAAGATTTTTGAAGTTGGGATATTTATACTCGCATCATCACTAGTGCTGAATCTAAAACATGAAAAATAAAAGCATTTGATAAAACGGTTTAATTTTTTTAAATCACAACACACACGATTAGATTTCCACAGAATTTTATTAAATTTATGTCTTGCTAGCACACTAGGCTTCTTCAGGTGAATGTACAATAAACTAAATATACAATGGTCAACAGTTTTATACCTACTACCTACGTGTAAAATTTCGAAATCATCATTGAAACAATGGTTTTCCTCTAAGAGGTGATTGGAATATGTTGAATTTGTTTTATTTTTTACATAACTTACATGATGTTCATGGATCCTATTTTTAAATGTTCTACCAGTGTGTCCAATATATACCTTAGAGTAAGTTCCACACTTCAATCTATATACTCCCGATTTTTCGGCTTTCGAAATTCTATCTTTGTTATTTTTAATGAATCTACCCAACGTATTATTTGTTATATATGCAATTTTTAGATCTTGTTTATAAAAAAATGAAGCTATTTTTTCCGTAGACTGTCCACAATATGTGAGTGTTCTATAATTTTGATTAGACTTTGTACATAGCTTTTGAATGGAGTTTTTTGGAGAGAATCAGGTCAATGATTCTTGATAATAGTAATCAATTGGAGCAGTTACGAATGAGACTACTGGCCTAATGGGGTAGTTTTGTTTGTGTAACTTGATAAGAGATTGCAGTTTGGGTGTTAGTGGGTTCATTATTGTTGATCTAAATTTTTCCCCTTCAGTAAAAAGTTTTGAATTCTTAAAAAAATCCTTAACTTTCAATTGGTAGGAATGAGTTGGATCACGTTTTATAATTCCAAAATCTACTGAGTTAAAAAGATCTAAAGTTTTTTTGATATAATCACTTCTATTGATACCAATAACCGTGTTTCCTTTGTCTGCTCTGGTAAATGTTACATCGTTTAATCTAGTTTTACTTTTTATTGATTTTATTAGTTGAATATCATTCATGGAACCCCCTTTATCTTTCAAAAATTCCGATTTCCTAATGTGTGTAGCTTGATATTTATTATTAATGTTGTTTAAAGTCCCCCTTAATGCAATTTCTGTTTCAATATCAAGTACAATTATGTGGAAATCTAATCGTGTGTGTTGTGATTCAAAATGACTATTGATTCCTATCAAATAACGGCCGAGTCAATCGAAAAAAAAAAAACGTTTCAACTATTGAAGTTATTTCTTGTGTTACTGCTATTACAAAAAAAGTTGGCTAAATGCACTTTCACCGACTTCTTTTTTCCTGACTACATGAACGTATTTGAGGTTATATTTAGGTTAATATTAACTAAAAAAAATCCTTGGAGTCATTTATCTGGTGAACTTTAGATAAAACGTTACCCAATAAATAACTGTCAACCCTCTGGAACCGAGTGGTATATATGAAGTTGAAAATGTGTGATTTTTTATTATGCATTTTGTCTGTGTCTGTGGTGTTGAAGGAGATTTCTTGGTCTCGATAATGTTTTTACAACCTTCTTCCATGACATTGGAGTTATGGGGAAAATAAGAAATTTTATCTCTCTGCTCGTGTATAATTTTCCTATAATGTTGGTTGGGCAAAGCTTCAATAAATAAACAAAAAATCAAACAAATATAATGCTTGATCTTAGGCACTTATTTATTTCAATAACCAAATAGAAGCCAGTTGGATTTCACTTTCGATAGGCAGTGTGCATTCAGGTGTGTGATTTCTTGCTTCTGAGAGAAATCCTTCATTATCCTTCCCATTAAAAAATACAAATAAACATGCATATATAATGAAAAAATTATTATATAATTCTATAACAATGAATACTGAAAACTCATAGTTGCAATAGTGAAAAACAGGAGGACGTGTCATCTGAATGATGCCAAGAAAGCATATATTACATTGATTTATAAGAACAAGAACAATATGAACAGTAATTATTATGTATTTTCATTTTTCTGGCCTCATTACCAGAAAAAAACAGTCTGTACACTGTCCATTCCATGAATACCCACGATGTAAACAAAATTGGGGAATTCAAGTCCGATCGGCCAATAGCGAACGCAAGATTTGGGTGGTCACGACCCCATTCACTTTTGGTCGATGGTCCATAAAATCTCCAACGTTTGTTTACATCGTGGGTATTCGCAGAATGATTAGAGTTTCGTGAAAACACGAAATTCCAATATTAGAAAATCAAAACAGTATTCTTAAGTTCTAATATTATCATCCATGATATAAATATCATCGGATATTTGGTATAGATCTTGCGAATTTTTTTCTTCGACAAATTCAGTTCTACTGTGCAAACAAAAGAGTTTAATGAAAAATAGGTCATCAAATATGATGAGCAATATGATCGTTCTATAATATACAGGATGATTTACCTCAACATGCTGTTAGTCCTGTGGAACAGGGTAGAAAACCAGTTCATGAAGAGTTTAATTAGGATCACCAAAAGAAAATGGGAGAATAACCGTGTTATTAGTGTCGATCAGATTATTTGAAGCCATAGGCGGCGCATTTCTATAAAAAAATATGGTAATTTGTTAGTCATGTGTTCTTAATTCTCCATTTTCCATCCTCTTTTGGGTGGGGACAGCCTGATGACTGATTTTCCGCATGCTGTGGTGAATCATACATATGTGCCATTATAATGACGTTTTTAACCTTTCAGTGATTAAGTAAATAATTTGAATCAACTTAAAACCCCCCTCTCGCTATATTGAGAAAACCATTTGTTTATTTTTGTTCTAACCCTTGCCATTTCATTTTACCGATAGTTTCAAAATGCATCAAAAAGGCTTATATAAAAAATTCAGGGACTATTCCCAAATTTCGGTTAAAAGGCTCATTTAATTGGACTGTTAATTCGAAAAAAAAAATACGCTAAATACTGGGAATTAATCAAAAAATTTCACGGAAATGAAAATGCAGTTATGAAATTACTCAATGAACTTCAGAAGCATATATTCTCAAATGTATTTGAATAGAAAAAAAATACGACAAACTTTTATTCGAATTCACTAAAAAGACAAAAATATTATTTTGTTAGATTTGTGGCGTAAGTTATTATTTCTGTTATCAACTGAATAACACTGAACTTTTTTGATTAATTCAAATGACAAATCATCTTTAAAAAGTGTTTATTTAATTTTTTCATCACTTTAGGTGGGTGAATTGTAGCAAAGTGCTCCTAATCGGAAAAATTCACCTATTATGTTGGCGCGAAAATGCAGGATATTATAGAACTTCTTCACGGCAATTTCCGAACATAAAAAGGGATACCTCCACATTTTCACTCACTATTCGTACTGTATATTTTTTGTTTTTCCATCATGTACGTTGCAGAATTTTTACTAAATTATTCTCTACATTAATAATATTTTGACTATAACAAGGCAGCATCGGATATTCCTAGAATATTATCTAAATAAAAAGATATGTTCCAAATATTCACGGAATATATACATACCATAGGTTCATCCATGAACTGTCGAACAAAAATACTCCAGAAATAACTACTCTTTATTATTGTATATGCATGGATTATTCATGAATTTTTTTCACGCATTTCAACTAAATGTTGAGTAGTACATCGAAATGTTTGTTTTCTCTCAATATTTCTTCATCTCTATGGAATATTCCTGGAATATTATTCGAATATTCTATGATATATTCCGTGAATTTTTTGTTCATGGTACAAAAAAATCGACCAAATTCAAAACGCCTCAAAGAGAAAAACACTGAATACATGTACAACTTATCAATATTTCCATTTCACCTTATCTTTGCCTGATTTCAGAAGTTTATGGCATGTTTATGGCATTTCAAACAATTAGAAATTGTTTCCAAGAATATTTACCAGAAGATCATTCCTAATTTATCTCATACGTTTGTTTTGTTTGGGCATGTATGTGAGTTCTGTGTATTTCGCTGTTGAAGGCCTCCTTTTTTCTGCTATCCCCGGTTTCTGTGTCCGTTTCTTGTAAATTAGCACCCTGTGAAAAAAAAAACATTGAAAAGGGCACGTTGTTGTTGACTTTCAATTATGTATTTTTTTTAATTATGATTAATTCCCCAAAAGACATCAAAGGTTTTCCATTATCTGGTTTGTACTCTAGGCATATTAGTTTCTAGACTGGAAAAATCATAAATATTGTTAATCATGTTGATTGCGGGGGCTTATTTCATAATAGAGAATTATGTTTCATGAAAATACTGGTCCAGTAATTGTTACACAAGTGAACTCAAGTGAAACCGTACATGAGTAGCACTTGTACCTATACTACAATTTCTACAATTTAATCGTCCAGTGACTGATGATGTTCTATATTGTAAAATTGTTTGGTTTTTTTACCGCTCTTAGTTGTTTAACCAATCCTCAGAAGTTAATGAAAACTTGAGATCATATAATCAAAAAACTCGACAGCCTAAAAAGTGAACTTTAAAAATATGGAAACAAGATGACCAGAAAGTAATGCCAGAAAATTATGTTTTGAGAGGTCAACTATTAAACTTAATACTGTAAACAACTCACGCAGTCTTCATTGTTAAATTAAAGAAGATGCCTCTTAAAACATAATTTTCTGACAATATTTTCTGGTCATCTTGTTTCCATCTTTTTTAAAGTTCACTTTTCACGCAGTCGGATGTTTTGATTTTTTTAATTTATTTTATTTGTTTGTACATACAGAATTTGGATATTTTTTTCAACAGATCTTAGTGATTCTCAGTATATCGAACAAGAAACACTGATCCAATAATTACGATCTACACAAGTAACTACGCACGGGAGTTGTTATCATGTTGTAATTTTGATAAAGGTTTGTGCATTGATTTTGTTTTGTTTATATTTTTCAAAAAGTCATTATTTTTAGTGACTTCTGAAGATTTTTTGAAATTTGAGTATATATCTGAAAAATTCTTCATACCACATAAATTATGTCCTTCGTTTATGTGAGGTACTTTTCATGATCGTTTATTATCTAAATATGATTCCATACTGGTAGGAATAATTTTTTAAATTACCCATGACTATTTGTTTTTGCTGGTGTCTCTTCTTTTTTTTAAACCTGATTCTCATGAAAGTCCCTGCATTCCGGTCATCAAGCTACAGCAATATCCCATGTTATCAACATTTCGACATTCAACATACAACATTATCAATAAATGTAATGTTAGTATTTATTAATCCAGTGATTCATCGCCTTTATGAAACGGAAAAATATATGTCTGGTACTTCACAGGTCACTACATTTGTAAATAATTCTTGTAAAATACGGCAACAGTCTTCATCTAATATCGGTGACTCCTTCATGGCATTCAGTACGCTGACAATGCTTACAGGCTTCTGGACATGATTTTCTAGGTAAAGCATCAGCATCACTATGTAGTCGTACTGGCCGATGTTTGATTTTGAAATGGTGTTGGTCTTGCTCTTCTATCCATTTAGCTATTTATCTTTCTGCGTTTTTCATCTCCAGTTGTATGATCGATTGTTAAAAGTTTCCTCCTGGTAACACAGTAATTCCTTTTGCGTTTAGACATCACCCTGCTATATATTCGATCACCTTGTCTCGGTCTCCCAAGTCCGGTATTGCTCGCATCTGTATATCCAGTATGAACAAGCCAAGCCAAGATTGAAGTTGAGCAAAGCCTGCTTTCACTTTGCAGGAAGTTTTATCACTTTCGATAGACCAGTGGAAGTTGACCCAATCTCCTGTCAACTGTCAAAGCGTAGGCAGGGACAACAGAATAACTCTGCTATGGGTCCCTGGACATAAAGGCTTTGATGGAAATGAAAAAGCTGACCTTCTGGCAAAAGAAGGCACTATGAAGGAGTTCATTAGGACCAGAGCCCTTCTTCGGACTATCAAAGAGCAGAACCAAAGAAGTATTTTCAGACTAGACCGAGCGGAAAAAACCCGAGTACTGGTATGATACAGTAAGACAAGTCTTTCACAAATCGACGGTAATAAGCCTAGAAAGTTCATCTCATGTTTAACTTTTGGTCTCGGTCAGTCTTGAATAGCCTGTATTCGTTTGTTTGAATTGCTTCTGCCGAGACTGTGTAACCTGAAGGACCACATGCTTCTGTAATAGGGAGCATTTCTGAAGATTCAGTCAGAGGTTGGCACTCCTTAAACTTCCGGAAACTTCACGCAGGTTGGCCAGATCTTCCTCAAAATTTCTTCCCATAACCATGTCATCATCGAGATACACCAGGTGAGTTTTCTGAGTGAGTCCACGCAATATCAGCTCCATCAATCTCTCGAAGGTCGCCGGGACATTAGAGAGCCCAAAAGGCATAACAGTTTACTACCAGTAGTAAAAGCAGGGTTTTTCTTATCCTCTTCATATGTGCCAGTATCCACTCTTCAAATCCAACGTTAAAAACCTTTGTGAGTCGGCAAAAGTGGTTAATGTGTCATCGATTCAGGGATAAGTTTCTTATCACAGAATTTTTAGAACCATCCTTCTTGGAAACTAGTACCGCCCGGGGCGGATTATGGACTCGATTATTCCTCGATTACTGATCACTTTCTCGACAAGCTTATCCACGTATTATCGTTGTGATAATAAATTACTTCTGCGAGAAAACTATATACTGCTATTTCAATTTTGTATCGGTC
This sequence comes from Gonioctena quinquepunctata, assembly GCA_018342105.1. Classification (NCBI taxonomy): domain Eukaryota; kingdom Metazoa; phylum Arthropoda; class Insecta; order Coleoptera; family Chrysomelidae; genus Gonioctena; species Gonioctena quinquepunctata. The sequence continues at coordinate 565,578 of JAFIRS010000525.1, forward strand.
CTGTTTTTTAACGTTATCATGGATTGATGTTACTTTGCATTCATGTTATATTCAAATGATGACATTATTTTACGATTATCATCGATGGAAATATGAAAATTGTTCGGATGCAAAAAATCATATCGAGTACGAAACGAAAATAGAACTTATTTGTATACAGTTATAATAGTCTCTAAGGAGAGCTTCAAAAGCCATCAGAGCATCTATTTGATTCGTGTTCACTCAGTATAAATAGTTTAATTTGTTCGGTTATATTTAGCGGGAAGGTAAGAATAGATATCAACAGTACTCTTCCAATTGTTTGAATGGAAAGGGAGAGTATAAATATTTATTAGATGGAAGGAGGGGTGCTCTGGCACATTGAACGCATATCCGGTCTAGTGGGAATTCAAGGTTAAGGTTGAATGTATTTTTTATCAAGAGCTAACCTTGTTCTCTGGAATTTTCGAAATTTGATCAGTCATTTAGTTAGACTCAATCTATACCGTCTGACCTGATACGGCATGCCTTGTTTTGATTTGGTATTTTTAAGTTCAGAATACTGGTAGAATTATCACTGATACAGGCAGTATGTTAATGATGGGGCAACAACACAAATAGAGAGAGTTACTGCTTTTTCATGCATGTAACAATATTCTCATGAACATAATAATTGTATTTTCGTGGAGCCAAACTAAAAAAAAAATGTAACAAACTTATTTTGGAAATAAATTATTACAGTTTACTTTATATTCTTAGCAGATTTAATAATGTGAGACTTAAAAACGGCGTCAGAATGCTTTTGTGTCGTAATGAAAAATAATCAGAAACGAAGGCAAGTAATATAAAAAGAGTTCAAATGGAATTCGTAGTAAGAACCATTTCCAAAAGAGATTTGATGAATGGAAAACTATATGATCGTGAAAATACAAAAATTTCGTCAGAATATAAAATAATCAAAATCTCAGAAGGAAAGAATATAATTCCATCAAAAACGAACGTTATCAAAAATGAACTCTATCAGGACCAAACAAATTCAGAATCGAACGAAATCAGAATCCTGTCTATCTTTCTAAGTATCTCCTACTAGCACTCCTGCCGCTCAGTATACTACATTGTTGATTCCGATAATGTCTGACCATGTCTCACAATATCCGTTACTACAAAGTTATTTCTTATAGAAATGGATAATTATTTCGTCCAGTGTGATGGTGTTCATTTCGATGATTTTAGGTTCTGATAGATTACCTTTACTTCGATTATTTTGTACTGTTCGATTAGTGGTTTATATCAATTTTGAAGTTTTGAAACTTGGTATTATTATAGATTTCGACGTGCTCTTTCAGAATTTTCACTTTGCCGCTCGCGCCACCACATTGGAAAAATGGCGCCCAAAAACAGTTTTTTGACAAATCTCATTTCCGAGTAATTTCATGATGAAAATAGTTATGTAATAAATTAAACTAGAGAAAATTTCCTGCACTTTATGTTCTGAGTTTTTTTTTAATGCATAGTTTCAGCGTACGAGGCCACAAAGTCTACTCCAGTTTCCATCGCATCAATTCAAAACTCGTACTGATGTGTGTTGGTTTGCGAGTAGATGTGTTTTGGTTTGCGGCACTCAGAAGCTAAAACTATTCATTTTACAAAAAAATCTTGAACATAAATTGTAGGATTGTCTCTAGTGTAATTTATGACATAACTATTTTCATCTCAAAATGAGTTGGAAATGAGATATTGTCAAAAAAACGTTTTTGGGCGCCATTTTTCCAATATGGCGGCGCGAGCGACAAAGATACGAGGTGTTAAAGTGAAAATTCGGAAAGAGCACGTCGATATCCATTAAAATACCCGAAAAACTTTCCAGGTAACCAAATGACTGAAGTAGTATTGGTTTCATCATATAAGATTATGTTCTATTTTCAGATGTGCGTTTTCACTTCTGATAGATTTTATTTACTGCGTACATAATTTTCTGTTTTGTACCATTCTGATGATTTACGGTCTTTTTACATTCTGATGGTATACTATTCCTTTTTGGAATATGGAGAATCGTGACATGAAAAATGTCGATGAACATTTTTCCAAAATCGTCTGTACAGAAGACTTTCGTATAATATTTACAAGAGAAATTTTATGCCTTTTTAGAAACATTCTAAATTCTACGAAATATTATACTTGATGTGATTCGGCCATCGAAATTTTTGATAAACTAATTGAAGTATGTTTAAATTTCGGCATGATTTGAGAAGATAGTTTCAAGGTTAGTTCAATGAAATCATAAAAGCTATGAATTTTTTATCGTTTCTTTTTATCATATTATAGTTGAATGTGAAAAATATAGATTTGCTAAGTGTACTATAAAACAACTAGGGTCTTGCGTATTCATCTTATATCAAAATCGGTTTCGTTTGTGGAATGCTAAGCATTGAATCTGTGGAATACACGATCTAAGGATCGAAAAAAAATTATATAGACCAGCTTTCATTTATGTTCTCTTCATATTTTTCAGCAAAAAGTAGGAAATATTTAGTTTGTTTTAACCAAACATTATTTTTTCCTTCTGAGTACATTACAATGATAGTTTGTCTATGGACAGTTTTTTAATTATATTTACTCTTATCCGATCTTTCTTTCCACAGAGCCAACTATACGATGAAGTAGATAAACTTCATTCAATCGAACGATATTTTTTTCACACTTTGTCAGACAGTTTTTCAAATATCCTCATCCAATTCTTTTGAGCTTTTTGCCTGCTAAATTATTCCCACAAAACCACAGATAACGATTTTATATAGTAAATCTCGTCCGCCATCTGCGATTTTGATCAAAAATTCATAATCCGCATCCCCAAAGGCTCCCAAATTGCGAATTTGAATATAATCGGGTCATAAATTACATCTTAGAGCCACCATGTTGAATTTTAGATAAGCATTCCCAAAAAACTTCAGACACCTATCTCAAGTAGAATCGTACCATCTTGGAGCAACCATTGAAGTAAACAAAAGACACTTCACTCAATGATTTTCACTAAATTGGGTTTACAAAACCACGACACGCGTTTTGCTATTCAATAGCTTCTTCAGGTGGAGCTAATACTGAGTATGTATGTCAGGCGAACCGAATTTCAAGTCCGTTGAATAGCTAGAAGTATGTGAAATATGTGATAAGAATTTCATTACCAACCCACTCACGTACATCAAAGTAAAGTATAGTATTGCCAAACATCTAAGAGACTCATTATTATTCATTGCCGATAAGGCTCAACGGTGGACCGATCACAAGCAGAGACGTACTCGATATAATGAAATTTTTACAAGATGATATGTTTTATTGACGGCTCGGTTTAACAAATTATTTCGCTGGTATAAAATATTATATTTACTAACGAGTATGGGAAGTGGTACTTTATAGTAAATTCGTAGACAATGAGTTTTTCTAAACTACTTTTTTTTTAAACTGAAATATCCTTTTTTTTATCTTATAGTAGACAACAAAGTACAGTTTTCCAAATACCAGTAAAAAATAGGTACTTATTCTTGATGTATCGAAAAAATATATAAACGTAAAGATGATGTAGCTCTCAATATCGATGATTTACTTACATCATTGTCGGCGGCAAGTTGTCTATTTGTCATATGCAGATTTTCCTCAATCGCTAACAGTAGGGGAAGATGATGTACCTTGCCCAGGTTCGTACCTTGGGCCACATTCAATTTTAGCGCCAATTTTGGTCGTGAATATTTTGTTTACAGTCCCTAGTTATCGTCTATCACACTAGATACTAGATGTTGCCACCACCAAATCAAACAATTCGACTGTACTGGTCAACAATTGTGTTATAAAAATTGTTTTTTGGCTTAAAAATTAAAAAAATATATGGTAAATTTTTGTGTATTTGCATGGTGATTGTTGGTTGAACACATCTAGCTGTTGTTATCAAAGGTAGTGCATTAGTTTCTCCGTTGAATGATGATATCACATGAAGTTATAACCTAACCAAAAAACCCGGCATATCACTTAATATACTGACCTAACGTGTGTTATACCTTGAGCCAGTCTTGGGTAGTGTACCTATCACCGGATTTCTTATTACTTAAATTGTCTGGTAAAAAAATCACACGATACTACGCAGCCAAAGTTGTCAGAAATGACATAGAACTCAACGTAATATGTTTGAGGAAAGTGGCTGGTACAAATGCATTTTATTGGATTCGGATACATCTATATTGTCGAAGAAGGTGACGTAATTTTGAAATTACCAGCTCCTATGAACACTGGTGGATCAGCTCGACACCAGTCCTATTTAAGATTTCCTGTAGATCTCAGCTCTTACAATGTTAATTAATAAAAAAAATAATTATTTGTTGTACGAGTGTTTTTAATTTATGGCTCAATGTATATTATGACATGGATCAAGGTACAGATATGTTGAACCTTGAGCCACATTTCAGTTTTTTTTAATTAATTCTCATAATTTTTCCACATGAAGTTCTCCACTGATTTGAAGTTCTGTGGTGTTCAAAATTGGGCTTTTTTGTTGTATCAACGGTTGATTTGACAGTCATTTTACTGAGATTTTGCAATAATTTTTCAAAAAGTTGTCGCAAGGTACAAAACACCTCCTACATCTAACTTTTTTTCCTCGTCCAATTTAACATTTCGACCTCGTTTTGAATAGTTTTTACATGTCCAGTTTCACGAAATTTTGTTTCTATTTTGCTAACTGTAGACTGTGAGACCAGGGTATTTATTATTAAACATTTCACAAACTTTCTTTTGAGTTCTTGTGTTATTACCGCATCCAATCATAATTAAAATGTTTATTCTTTGAGTTTCGGATAAATGAGCCATAGTTAAATCAAATACACACACAAATATTTTTCAATTCACTGATGTGTGTCAGCAACTTATAAATATCAAAATAACAGTAGTCTACTAGATTGACATTACATTATTTATGTGGGTTTTGTGAATAATTTTTTGGTGTCTTGAACGACTTTTGTCTGACGTTTAGCAAAACAAATAAGTAAATATCTGTATATTTCTTATGGGGTTATTTAAAATCAAAAGTATATTTCAATAGACCAGACAATATTGCAGATTTAAAAGTTAGGATAACGGAAGAAATTTAACAACATAACCCCTGAGGTCCTACAAAATGTACGAGAATTCCAAGATCAACTTGCTTATTGTCAAGAAGTGAATGGTGGTCATTTTGAACATTTAATTTAATTGTAAAATACTTCCTAAACAGTATGTGACATTATTTCCTTCATTCTACGTAAAGTATAAACATTTTACATTTTCAAAATAAATTTTCTCAGTTATGATTGAAAAACTTAATATTGCTGAACAGAGAATGAAGATTCCTTTTAACCAAAGTGCCACACGACCCCCCTACTTATTTGAAATTTTTGAGGGGGTGCCCATAATTCAGAGGAAGTGCAAGAAGGGGGTAATATTTTCAGTAAATTGTCGAATTGACAATAGAAATCGACCTGTTTCAGGTTTTTTTAAACAAATACACAATAACGCTAAAAATGAATTTATTCCACCGCACTGTATATGAATCTAATTAGGGATGAAATTAAGGTTCCTTATTTATTGGAATGGAAGGAGATTATATCATACCTGTTTAATCTTAGTAAAACAAATTAACAGAATTTTTAAGTTGATCTGGTCACTAAGCAAATATTGCGACTTTTTGCATTTAATTATTTCTAAACTTTCTAGTAGGTCGAGTGTATAACCTTTCTTTTCTGTATGTAATATTTCGAAATCGTTAACAAAACAATGTTTTTTAGTCAAGAGGTGAGTAGCAAAAGTTGAATTTGTTTTTCCATTGGCGAAACAGGCAGCCTCGCAAAATTAATACCTGCCTCGCTAATGAGGCAGCCGCGCAGCGAGCCATACTTAATCGCAGGGTTGTTCCTGTCATAACTTTCGTACTAGATCTAGTACCTTTTGTGCGATCTAGTACCTTCGGCATCGAGTAAAATCTAGTACTTTTTGGACAAAAAACATGAACCATTTCCACCAAATATGTTCATGTGCCATCAGTCAACATTGGAGGGGGGATTCGACTTCCGGCTGTCGTGGGGGACAGACGTAGACCACGTGGTCAGGAAGTCAGGTTAATGTGAGTTATTTTACAGCCGTTCTACGTGCATTGCAAAGTTATTTTATTGTGAAAGTTTTGGGCATTCGTGGTATCGTTTCCAGTGAGACAATCTCGCTTGTCAACGGAAGGGGGGCGAAGTTGTCGCTATAGCCCCGATTACTGGCATATTATCTTGTCATAGATATAGGCCATAAAAAACAAGCAAGCAATAAGCAAGTCAACATTGCAAATTATTTTTCTCTCCCTCTTTATTAAACCGTTTCTTTTTTCTTTGTTTGTAGTAACTTTTACTTTTTGGCTTTTGCGTTCAATTATGTTTTTTATTTTTATTTTTGTGAGCTGCTGATCAAATAATATAATTAATATTATAAAACTCAGAAATGGAGAGGTAAGTACTCATGTGTATTGGTTTCAGAGTTTTATGTTGAATTTTTATCTTTTCTCTAGATTCCTTATTCGTAAATGATGAATATAGTCAAAGTCATCTATCTAGTACTTTTTAGTATGAATCTAGTAATTTTTATGGAGCCGATCCAGTACTAGAATTGTCACCCTAGGAACATCGCTGCTTAGTCGATTTTTGGTTGACTTCAAAGAAGCCTAAGTGCGCGGCATTTCCCAAGTTAGTACGTGTTTTTCTTGATTGGGCAAAACATCGTAATGTGATGGCCAGCCTTTCTTTTACGGTAATCGCTTCCCTCATAATTGTATCACTTTTTCCAACCATTGGACTTATTAATTCGACCAAGTACTCAAAATCAGCCAACGACATGCGAGTGAAGTTTTTAACTGTCTCTTCAACAGATTCAAACATCATATCTTGCAATAGTCTATTGCCATAATGTAAATCATTTGTATATACGTATTTAACCCACCAACGAGGTCTTCGTTACTGTTTTATATTTTCGCTATTTTTCAACATTCTGTGTATCACAGTAAAAGACATCGCAGCATTGCTATTGATAACGGTTATAGTCGAAACGTTATGGATAATATTATTTCAAGAAAACTTTATGAAAAAGCTATAATAGAAGTGTTTCCTACTCAAATCCAAACAAATACAAACTAAATTTTAAAACCACAAATCAGCATGGAAACTTGAGCATGTCCTAAAATTAATTACATAACATAATCCAAACCTAATAAAAAGAGGTTGAAAATCAATCAAATCAGTCATAATTACGTTAACAAACTTTAATTCGCACATGAAAGTGTAATATACGAGATTATTTACGTATTTTTAAATCCGTACCTAGAATTCCTAGACCCTTTCCTAATATATATCACACCCCGAACAATATAATGAGTCTCTTAGATCTGTGACAAGAGTATAAATGAAAGCTTGTAAAAACAATGAACGCACACAACACAAAATTAAATCGTGAGGATTCTTTGATTTACATCAACTTTGAAATTCCAGTTCATATATTTTTTTTTTTATGTTCCGGTTCCCACGAAAAGGGATATCCTGTAATGTTCAGAGAACATCGTGGGAACCAAGGGAAAGAAGGTAGGAGTTGGTGTTCTTCTTAAATTTCTGGAGGTTGTATGCCTCGGGGAACACCTCCCTAGGCAATGAGTTCCAAAGCCTCGCTGTTCGTTGGATGAACGAGTCTTTGGAAAGTGATGTTCTGCAGGTCTCCAAAGTGACCACGAAGGGGTGTGATGACTGAACTTGACGGGTTAGTCTCGAAGAGACTGCCAAAGCAGGAACGATTGTTGATATTTCAGAAGAGCATCGCCCATGAAAATATCTATAAAATAGAGACAAATCGCCAACTTTTCTACGGTGTTCCAGACAAGTGAGCGAGTTTGTAAGCGAGGCATCACCGACGAGACGAATTGCCCTTTTTTGGACAGAATCCAATAGCCTCAGGATATGTTTAGGTGCCGCGCTCCAAATATGGGAACAGTATCCCAGGACAGGTCGGATCTGTGCCTTATAGATCATAAGCAGCTGGGTGGGGGTGAAATAGCTCTTGGCACGAAACAAAAACCAAGATTTTGGAAAGGTTATTGCTGATAGTAATACCAAGCATCGATATGGATGACCCCTTCAGTGGTATGGTTACTCCTGACAAAGTTATGTTAGGCACAGTGAGATCGGCTTTTCTAGAGAAAAGACATGCTTGTGTTTTGTTTGCATTGAATTCTACCAAGTTATTAGATCCCCACTCGAGAATTGTTGCCAAGTCCATATTTATATTATTAACATTTCTTCCTCGTTCATTTCTGGTTAATAAACTGCAATGATTGTGGTATTGTGGAAATGAGGGTTTACAGATAATTATTTTTATTTTGATACCTGTATAAATTCAACAAAATAACTTCGAAACTGTTTTTTCATTGAAACCTATTAAAAATGTGAAAGCTCAGTGGAGAATAATTGTGAGAAAAAGGATTTGAAATCAAGTTGGGATTAGTCACTCAAACAACGGAAGAACCCATTACAACTACATATCAGCATTAATTATTAGACGAGCAAAAACACACACCAGTCGGAATAAATAAAGGACATTTTATTAATACATATTTGAGGACAACTACAACATTCAAAACTCTACCAGGATATTGAGGATATTAGTTGGTTTCAAAAACATGCCAAAACTTACTCTAGCAGGTACAGTATGATGCGATAAACCAGCACAAATGAATAAGGAAAATGAGAAAAAACTATGTATACAGAGTGACTAGGCGAATTACTTTCAATTGAGAGAGTTGACTTATATTTTAACCAAACTACCTACTTTTAATTAATTATTCTAGAAACTATGTTCCTCATACCTCCTGGTACTTAACTAGTTTGTACTGAATTTTAACTACAGATCTCTAAAGCCAAGGTTTTTGTATCCTCGAAAAAAAAATCAACCCGTATTCTACCTCCTCTAAAAATATTAGAACGATGGAAAAGCTTTTTGAAACCTCGCAATCCAAATTCAATGGTCAAAGTGCCTACGAGTCAACACAATCTGTTCACCAGCGTTGAATTTCCTAAAATGGCCTTCTTTCATCATTTGAACACTTTCAACGGCACTTTAGTCTCTCTGCCCAACCTTAGATAATATCAACACATGCTAAGTCATTGGTGAAAAATGGATTCTGAAACAAAAAAAAGGTTAAAGTTATTACAGGAAACCTCAAAAAATGAACGAACATACCTCACCCTATAAATCCCGCTATTAAAGATACCAGGAGTGCTATCAAGGCAGTTGTTACCGAACTAAAACTGGAAGGTGACGAATTAATCGGGATTTCCCCTACTTGGTGTGAGATCATTATTGGTTTAGAATCCTCAGCAGTCAACTTATCCGAATACCTATACAGGAGGTCCATTATGACACCATTGGACCAACCAAACCCTTCCTGGACTTCGTATTCTCCACCACCACCGTACCCCCCAGGGACAGTTGCATCGTACTGAAAAAACATTATAATTAAACATTGTGTTTTCCGAGTACGTACTCGATGATTTGTTATAATGGAACACTTGAAACGCGAAAAAACGTTACCAGTTACGAGAATGAAAAACGAATACACTACGCTACTGCATAATCGCCATGTCACGGAAGCTTCCAGAAGATGCTGAAAGTACGCCTACAAACAAATAAACCGAGAATGACCAAAGAACCGACCGTCAGGAATAGTCTAGGTGCTGATGGCCAGCGTACGCGAGCGAAAGGAAGTTAAGTCAAGGTGAGTTGATTGAGTAATGTTCAAGCTAGTATAACAGTCGAGTGAAATGCGCGGTATATTTCAGCGGTGAACTTGAGGCGGTGGATAGGAAGAAATAGTCCTTTTGAACTCTGGCCTCCTAGGTTCCCCGATATTACTGGGAAACGCTGGAGATATCTATTTTCAACAAGATGGTGCGCCACCTCACAATTCTCAAGTCGTAAGAGAACATCTGAATGACACCTTCCCAGAAAAGTGGATTGGCACTTATGGACCTATTCAGTGGCCTGCGAGGTACATTCTTAAGTTGTCATATTTTTTCATAATGTATTATTTCTTCTTCATATTCTAGATCACCATATCTTACTCCCCTAGATTTTTTTCTCTGGGGAACAATTAAAAATCAGGTGTATAACACAGCATCAGCTACTCGTGAAGAACTGGAGTATAAAGTAAGGCGTGGCATTCCAGAACATCACTGCGGAACAGCTAATCAATGTGGTGCGCGCAACAATTGAAAAAGTTGAACTTTGCCGTGATCAAGGAGGTCATTTTGAAAATTTAGAACCTTAATGGACGAATTTGCGACTTTCAAATATTTCTTAAAACGACTGTGAAGTCATAAGCCTCAAAGTCGTATTTTTCCTATGTTACTTGATCAAGAATGAAGCAATTTACACGATCCATGGCATTCTAGATTGAAAAATGAAAATTGGAACAAAAATGACTTTATTGGTCAAATATTGACAAGTGAGGTGTTGTTGGATTTAGAATGACATTCTCGATCGAAATCAGTAAAAATGTACCATTTAAAAATAGAAAGTTGGGGTCATTTCCAGTCAAACCGGAAGTACGGCAAAGCAAGTAAATATGTCAAAAAATGTAAATTGAACTATAATACACAACCCCCAAATTTCGTTTTTCTATCTTTAATAATAAAAAAGTTATAGGCGTGAGCCACCTGGGAGAATCACCCGGTATATATATATATATATATATGTATATATATATATATATATATATATATATATATATATATATATATATATGTATATATATATATATATATATACATAGTTTTTTTTTTGAAATATAATAAAATATTGAATATGTTCAGTGGTTGTTTATAACAAATTGTTCAATTAATAAACAATAAAAGAAAAAGTTTTTCCCACTCTGTAGAGAATTAGCAATTATAGAAGAGAAATAATTTCCTACGATAATGATCAAACAACCCAAATGAAAAAAAAAATATGAACAGTCAAAAAATCTATTTTTTCCATTTTCGTTACTAAAATGTGACATATTTCAACTCAAATTAGTGAGAGAAGTTGTAATTTTGATCACTAGTGATTAAAAGTGATTAAAAGTGTTACCTAGGTTACCAATAAACAACCATCATACACATTGCTCATAGCGCAGCAACGGAGTCGAATTATTCGCATCGAGTAGCTAGTTTCCAAATTAAATGCACACAAGCAACGGTAGCGCACATTTTTATCCTTAGTAGGCTGGTTGAAATTTTGTTTCGACGAGTCAATGACACAATAGTTATTTATGCAAAATTGCAAAATAATTTCTGCGAAAATGGAAAAAATCAGATTTAAAACACGTGAGTAAAGCGCATTTAATCTCAACATCCACGTTCGTGATTAAATGCTACACTTTACTCACTTGTCCTAAAATAGCTATTTTTAATCATTATAATCTGTAACCAATAAACTACCAAAATATCTAATTACTCCATTTGTTCAACTTTTTCAACACAAATGATAATTAAAAACGGTTTTTTTAATACCTTCGACTTTGGAAAAGCACACTTTTTTTGTGAACTTAGATAATCAAAAATAAATTGTTATGAAATTTATGGTAATATTGACATAATATTATTATGTATGAATATGAGAATAATAGATAATTTTGGTGACTTTATTCAAACAATTACACTATTTTGAACCGAAATTATAACAAAAAAAAAGTAAATTAACAATGCTATTATTCAGTAGCTGGTACTCGCAACTTCATCCGTGTGGAATTTGTTATCCCGTTCCCCGTTATCCTTTATCCCGTTATATTATATATATATATATATATATATATATATATATATATACAGATATACTTGAGATGGTTGCACTTGGTTGTGGTTGTTTTATTATTGTTGCAAGATAAAATATCGGTCCAGTAATTTTTGCGCGACACTCGAACAAACATACAGACAATTACAGTTTAACATTATAATAGTATAGATTCAAAAATCGATGCCATTTTTTTTTCAAAGAATATTATTCGTCAAAGTTTCTTACTAATATCTATAACTAATAAAATATTAATAATTAAGATAGAGTTCCGGAGTCGAGATTTTTCATAGGAAATCTTTTTTCAGATTCACGAAATCTATATAATAAAAATGTATTTGCAAGCGCAATACGTGAGAACGGCTAGACCTATTTTTTTTTAAATGTGCGTAATAGCCCGAGGATGGTTTTGGAAAAAAATTAGGAAAGTTGCCCGGAAATTGGAAAATTCGGAAATATAACAAAAATTTGGCCAACAAAAGGAATATCGGCTAAGCTCTTAGTATCTGTCCGAGTTGTTCAGTGGTTAGAGCGTGTGCTTTGTAATTCCAAGTCCCGGGTTCAATCCCAGGTGTAAACAAAAAAAAAATATTTTATTTTAACATTCAAACCAAACACAAAACATTTTTTGTTGTTTGTAATAGCCCGAATGAGGTTTTTAGGGAAAGAAAGTTTTTTAGAAAAGTTATTGGATTCGTGAAAAATTTAAAGTGTTTTTTTCTATGGGATTTTTGAAGATCATGACACGATTCGAGCGATGGATATGCGTTATTCTTTGGTGGTGGAAAAGTTTTCAGGAATATATAATAAACCGGATGATTCTCCAAGGTGCCTCACAACTATAACTTTTTTATTATTGAAGATAGAAAAACGAAATTTGGGCGTTGTGTATTATAGTTCAATTAAATTTTTTTGACACATTTACTTGCTTTGCCGTACTTCCGGGTTGACCGGAAATAACTCCAACTTTCGATTTTTAAATGGGACATCCTATATATTTTTACTTATTTCGATCGATAATGACATTCTAAATCCAACAACACCTCACTTGTCAATATTTGACAAATAAAGTCATTTTCATTGCAATTATTATTTTTCGATCTAGAATGCCATGGATCGTGTAAATCGCTTCATTCTTGATCAAGTAACAAGTAACACGGGAAAAATACGACTTTGAGGCTTATGATTTCCCAGTCGATTTAAGAATTATTTAAAAGTCGAAAATTAGTCCATTAAGGTTCTAAATTTTCAAAATGACCTCCTCCTTGATCACGGCAAAGTTCAACTTTTTCAATTGTTGCGCGCATCACATTGATTAGCTGTTCCGCAGTGATGTTCTGGAATGCCACCCTTACTTTATACTACAGTTGTTCACGAATAGCTGATGCTGTGTTATACACCTGATTTTTAATTGCTCCCCAGAGAAAAAAATCTAGCGGAGTAAGATCTGGTGATCTAGAATATGAAAAAGAAATAATACAATATGAAAAAATATGACAACTTGAGAATGTACCTCGCAGGCCACTGAATAGTGCTAATCCACTTTTCTGTGAAAGTGTCTTTCAGATGTTCTCTTACGACTTGAGAAATTTTGAAAATAGATATCAACTTAGTTAGCCAGTGGAAAATCTTCAATGAAATCATTAATTTTATTTCTAAGGAAATATAGATATCTTTCCGCAGTAAGTTGTCCGTCGAAAATTATTGGCCCCAAAAGTTTTCCTCCGATAATACCCATCCAGCAATTGAAACCGAATCGCTCTTGAAAATTTCCTTCTTGCATCAGATGTAAATTTGTTTGAGACCAGTATCTTTTATTATTCCGATTGAACAGACCCCCAAGTTTTTTTTTTTTTTGGCTTGGACATTTCGTCATTCGGCCAGACACAAGTTGAATATATATTATTAAAACACGTCGAGGACCATCCTTGGCCCGGCTACGAAATTTAACATTTAATTCTCTCTAATTAAATAGAAAAATTTCTGCCCTGGCCGAGAATCGAACTCACGACCTTTCGATCATGAGTCGGACGCTAACCCACCGCGCCAATCCCCCCAGACCCCCAAGTTGTTGAATCGAGTTTCATCTGAATAAATAATTTCAAATGGAAAACGTACATCTTCTCTTTATTTAGTCAAAAACCAATTGCAATAAGTTGATCTTCGGTTATGGTCGTTATCGTAAAGATGTTGGTGTAGTTGGTTCTTGAAAGATCGATAATTATATTTGTGAAGAATTCTCCAAACGGACGCATAACTTATAACACACTCAGAAACAATTTGGCGAATTGACGCCGTACAATTCACCTCAACATAGGCCAACACGTCTACTTCTTTTCTTCACTGACGATATAGTTATTGGCATTTTCTTCTGGTTCATTTCGCGTTTTCCTTTCCAGTTTTGGAAAATAATGCCGAGTGGAATGGCGACGATTCGGGAATTTCTGAGCATAAATTCGAGCTGCATCAGTTGCATTCTTTTTTGCTTCTCCGTAAATTAGCAACATGTCAATTTTCTCGTTTCTAGTATAATCTTCCATATCGAATTATAAACTACGCAACAAATACATTTTTAAAAGTGACAGTATATACATTAGCCTATTTGTTTAGGTAGTCCTAGCAACAGCTTCAATTGTTTGTCACGGATGACTAGAATAACAGGACTTAGTGCATAAGTATACCGAATACTTATTATTTGTTATAAGGTATGATCGCTTCTTGCAATTATTCAGAAAAATAGTGAAAATAAAGTGAAGGTGTGTGGTATCAAATTATTCGTAAGAAAATGATCTTTCACAAAAATCCGACGAGCCATCCCCCTTTCCATGTGAAAAAATCAAGTTAACTGGAAAAATTCATATTTACGACTTTTAAATAATTCTGAAAACGACGTGAAGTCATAAGCCTCAAAGTCGTATTTTTCCCATGTTACTTGATCAAGAATGAAGCGATTTACACGATCCAGGGCATTCTAGATCGAAAAATAAAAATTGGAATAAAAATGACTTTATTCGTCAAATGTTGACAAGTGAGGTGTTGTTGGAATAAGAATGTCATTCTCTATCGAAATAAGTAAAAATATATAGGATGTCCCATTTAAAAATCGAAAGTTGGGTTCATTTCCGGTCAAACCGGAAGTACGGCAATGCAAGTAAATATGTAAAAAAATGTTAATTGAACTATAATACACAACCCCCATATTTCTATCTTCAATAATAAAAAAGTTATATATATATATATATATATATATATATATACATATTTATTTATATATGTATATATATATATATATATATACATACATATATAATAAAACGGGATAACGGTATAATGCGATAACGGGAAAATGGAATAATGGGAAAACGGGATAACGGAAAAACAGGATAACGGGAAAACAGGATAACGGGAAAACAGGATAAAGGGATGACGGGAAGCGGGCAGAGTCAAAAGCATAACCTAGATGGAACAATCTAAAGAAAAACATAGGAAAAAAGAAATTCTACGCTGACGTGAGTTTTATGAATTTTTTTTAGGTAACATGGAAATTTGGACAGGACAACGTCTATTGGGTGAGCTATCTATAATATATTTTGTCTAACAGAAAACTAGACCACTTTTTTCGAATCCTCGTTTGTTTATAACAATCGTAATTTTCATCGGCGATTATTTAGGGCATACCAAATCGAATGAGATAGAGGGCAACCATATGATTTTCCTGCAAGTCTAATTTACGAGGTGTTTAAAATGTTAGCTAGCCTAATATACCGACGAATCATCCTCAAAATTCACAGTCTGTACTCACGAAACATTCTGTTTAACAATTGCCAATAAATATTCCAATAATATGAATAATTGATGGTGATAATCGGAAACTTTCTAATGTTGTTGCTAGTTCCACTGATTGGATATGACATTGTTACAATAAGCAACGTAAAAAAATGAAACATGTGTCGAGGTCATTCTACGTACCTTTTCAAACATAGCTTTGGTATTACTGAAACCCTTGTAGTTGGATCGAACCCATTTCTCGGCTATTTCGTAAGCCAGTCTCACTGCATGACTATCTCCTGTGTTGTTCAAACCAACTATCACCATGTGTTGTAAGGGTGGCCAGGCGTTGGGGAAGTCCCACTGCTCCCCAGTGTGTTCAACAGTGGAAGGAATACCACCAGGGTAGAGAATGTTTTTGTTCTGGAGATAATTCATGACGCTTCTCACGATTCTCCCCTTCTTTGTCATGTTGTAGCAGCCCGTCCAAAGTGGTGCAATATTGGTGGGGTAGAAGTAATCCCTTTTCACTTCGTTGACAATGTCGTAGTCTAGCCACGATCCGATTTCTTCGTGCCATAAAACAGCTTCCACGGCCCTCATCCAATCGGCAGCTATGTTGCTATATTTTGCTGCTTCTTCGTGGTTTCCCAGTAGGCCGTGAAACTCAGCAAGAAGCGCGGCATTCCAGTACAAAAAGGCATTCAGGTCCACAGGCACTATCTGTCTCGTTTTAACATTAGTCAAGTTACCTGAAATCAAACTTAACATTATATTCTCGAACAATGTTTGCGTTACCAACTGACCTTTATTTGTAGCGTCTGTGACGAACCATCTACTGGAGAAGTCCCAACCCGATTCAGCCCCTGCTTTCAACTCGGAATAGAATTCTTCTTTCTTCACTTCGTCTTTGAAAGCAGAGGCACTTTCCACGTCTTCAGAATAAGATTCTGGTCTTGGCCCACTAGATCTATCTCCGTACAGCGCTAAAGTATAATTTACTCCATTGACATTTATGGACTTTGTGTGATTATTCAACCAGAAATCCATTTCTTTTTCCATTGTGTGGATATGCTTCTCAATAAAATCTATATCGTTTGTATATTCCAGGTACAATTTTATCATAGGCAGCAATAGAGGAGGTTGAGATCTAGCTAAATAATACACGCGACCACCATTTGGAACATGGCCGTATTGATCCACAATGTACAAGAAATTTTCTAGCATTCCTTTTACAGTATCGTGCATTTCAGAAAGAAGGAGGCCTTGGATAATCCAATAAGAATCCCAGTAATAAAATTCTCTAAATCGACCCCCAGGAACTATCACAGCATTTGGCACCCAAATAATACTGTACAGATTTCCGTTTTCTTTGATTTCATCTTTCATTTGCCTTCCTAGCTTTTTCCAGATATCATTCAACTCTTTTCCCCATTTTCGGAACTTGGGGTCTTTGATTACATCTAAAAACTTAGGATGTGGAGTCCAATCACTAGGTAACCATTCTCGGAATTCAGAACCAGCTTTTTCAAAATTAGCGTTCACGAATTCTATGATATCCTTTCGCGTCGGTTCATTCTTGACTTTGACCATGAAATTATCGAATAAATTGAGTGTCTCGTTCGGCGGCAGTTTCATTTTCATGTCTACGAATGTCTTGGAATCTTCATAAATCCTTGCACGTTGAACGGTGTCAAGTAGACGACCATGACAATAAATGTCGCTGCAACAAAAATGAAAAAACTGGCATGAAGCCATTCCATGTGCGAGAAAATTTCAAGAACGGGAACTCGTTAGACATTACATAAAACATAAAAATAAAATCTTACCTAAAACACGTTGGTGGCAGAGTCTCTCCGGATATGCAAGTTCGGAAAAAGTATGCTAACACCACACTTTGAGCCACTAAGTGCGTGAGACAGTTTTTCGGTATCATTTTCCAAGGAGTCTTTATTTTTCTGAAACACTGATGAACTGGTGTCGGCTACTCTTTCACTTTTCAAATTCTGTTCATTCCTACGGATAAAAATCTAGTTCATGTCACTGGGATGTAATTTAGGCGCGAAATCTCAAACTAAGTATGAAACGCTCGCCTGCGCGGATTTGAGTCAACTATAATAAACTGTTCTCAGTGACTGATGATATATGTAATGCTTTTGCTTCACCGACAAGGCGATGACGTAGAAGACGAGCCTCCATTTCTGATTGGTTCTACCACGACGCAACTTTCATTTCTTGTTAATTCATTCATAATTATATGCATAAGGCACAAGAATCAGACGGGGTTCAAACAGAATTGCAGGAGGGCAGCAGGGAATCGTTATGCAGTCGAGAATGCAGTCGCTATAAATAGAAAAACGTTTCGGGGAATTCGACGAGAAAATCGTCACACATCACATTGTCCAGTGGGTTTCTCTCGGGTCGGGGGAAAACCTGTTGATATCGAAGACATTTAACCGTAAATTGAAATAATATAAACACTTTTGAAAAATTATCGGTAGAGCAAAGAACTCTTCGACCAAACGGAATATCAATATTTTCATTGTTATGGACTTTTTAGTGGGACACCGATACAAATTCAGTGGCCACACCGATAGTGTTTCACTGTAGGCCAGTAAATATAGACAATCAATTAACATTAATTCCAAAAGTTTTCAAACTTAATGGTATGTTAGTGCATCAATGAAAACAAACTATAAAATTTCGCAGAAGTCTGAAAATTGCAAAAGTTCTGCAAACTAGGCATACCTATAGTGATGGTGTTTTACAACATGCATTAAGTTTGCAACCTTGTAAAAGTTTCGGAACCTGGTTTTTTGTAATTTTTTTAAAGTTTTTCATTTTAATTTGTTTACAAAAGTTCTGCAAATTGGACGGAAAAAAAGTTTAAAATATCCACGTACATTTGCAACCATTTCTGAAAAACGCATCATTTATTTATCAAACTTTTTTATCGACGCTCCCATTTTCAATACACACAAGCATGAAATAATAACAAAAGTTTTTTATTGTCATTGCTAATAAAGATAATATTGGTCTTAGTGGATATGTAACTTTGCAACCTCATACGAAAAACGAAACCTATGTATCCACCAATTTTTTTTTGCATTTTTACAACTTCTGAAATAATTGCAAAAGTAATGCAAATTGCAATTACAATTACGAATAATATTTTACATGAAGCAAGAGATTTGCAACCATCACTGTTCAACGGAACAGTTTTTTTTTTAATTTGGCCATAAATGCAAACATTGTGCAAGAGGTTTAAGATATATATTAGACTGACGTATCTACAGTGGTCCAGTTAAATACTTGATTATCCATCGCGTTATCTGTTATATTTTGTACTGGTTGATTGAAATTGCATCCAAAGAATAATACGGTTACGTAGTTAACCATTGAAAAATTTGAAACTAATTATTGATCTCAGGAACAATCACTGTTTAATCTAATATTTTCGAATGCAACAATCGAAAGAATACAAAATTTTGGTAAATTCTGCCAAAAGACTATTGGAAGACATTAATTTTTTATCGCATTAGAAAGGTTCAATACAAATGTAGGTATAGCATGGAAATTATCTTCATAAAAAATAAATATGAAACAAAAACATGGAGGTTTTTTCATGTTTTGTATTTCAATATGTATTGGAGTTTCTAACCAACTTAAAAAATTTCTATGTTAGCATTTAAAAGAAATTGTAAAAATAGTGAGTCTGCATAAAACTTATTGTGTCAAAAGTTTGGCCATGAATTATTGTTACGTACATGATACTGTTCAATCTTCCATAGCATACTTTCATGAAACTGTTACGTTACGAGGGGAATACAAAAAGTAATTTTTTATAAAATCTCAATTATATCAGCAGATTGTGAATTGGAAGTATGATTGTGATATATCATTGGAAAGGTAATTCTATACCAAATCGTAATTTTCAAAAAAAAAATACTTTCCATTTGAAATATAAAAATTGGATGCGCTTCCGGTCAAACCGGAAGTGTCATATTTGGTTTGATACTTGCTAAATTGACCATTCATAACATCGAATCGAAGTACCGAATTTGAAACATCCATATAAAATAACAACGAAGATACAGGTGAGTAAATTGGTTCCGGGGCACCCGGTATATATATATATATATATATATATATATATATATATATATATATTTTCGCTATTATTTATTTGTAACAGTCTCACGTTGGTAAGTTTCTTATACTTTTCCAAGTTCCTTTTGTGATTAGCAATTGTTTTTCTTGTTTCTAGATGTCTTGAAAATGAAATAAAATAAATTTCGAAAGCTTGACAAATAACAGAGACTACTCATTACATTGGCCTTCTGAACTGACTGCAACCTCAGGAGAGAGATAAAAAAATTCAATTTTTTCTCCTCTAATCCTCCTTTCGTATATACATATATATATATATTGTAACGAACCTAGACCGGACCTGTCGCCTCGCGCGTTGCCGTCGACAGCGATGAGGTCATCCCCGGAGATGTTCGAGAACAGTCCAGTCGCTCTGCCGTGGAGAGCAACGGTCAATATTGGAAACAATTGGAACATGCCGGTCGCCAACTACCAGAATTCGAAACATCGAGAATGCTGTATCGGAGATAAATAGGCAACCCTCAAGTGGAGTCGGACAGTCTGAACGAGCCCATACGATCGAGCTATACAGTGGCGTAGTAATATAAATTAAGTTGTAGATTAAGTGTGAAATAAATTATTAAAACCAAGTTAAGTTTATTTACGTTACAATATATATTAATATATATATATATATATATATATATATCTTGGTTTGGGTAGTTCTTGAATCCTGTTTGATATGTTAGTTACATCATTCTTAGGTTTTTGGATTCTTGAATAATTAGGTCGTTTTTTTTTAATTCATATATTTTGAACAAGACGTCAAGACGTTTCGCTCCTTGTTGGGAGCTTTTTCATTTTTTTTATCTATATAATTATATTGATATGGATTGGTTGTTTGGTAATCATGCCAAACATTTTATTAAAATATAAAATTTTCTACCGTTTAATGATTGTGTGGTAGTGTTTTGGTTCTTTTGTATCGGCAATAGTGTTTATAAATGACTTGGTTCATTTTTCACGTGGTTTTGTTATTTATTTTTGAGTCCTTTGATGGATGTATAATTATACCTGATATGGCGAGTGGATATTCTATGCATGTACATTTGAGATGTAATATCGATTTCATAAATTTTTATTTTTCTGTTTGATTATGAAAATTATGTACTTGCGAGATCGATAACGTTTTGATATCCTTCCTTCCATCGATTATTCATTTTAACATCCCGTCGATTGCTATGAAGTCATGTTGTGACAAGTGAAAATTTTAAATGAAGAATGATTGAATGTCATTTCTAATGCGATAAAAAATGTATGTCTTCCAATAGTCTTTTAGCAGAATTTAGCAAGATTTTGTATTCCTTCGATTGTTGCATTCGAAAATATTAGATTAAATTTATTTCAATGATTAGTCGAAAACAGTGATTGTTTCTGAGATCAATAATTAGTTTCAAATTTTTTAATGGTTCACCACGTAACCGTATTATTCTTCGGATGCAATTTCAATCAACCAGTACAAAATCTAACAGATATACCCGATGGATTATCAAGTATTTAACTGGACCACTGTAGATATGTCGGTCTAATATATATCTTGAACCTATTTGCACAATGTTTGCATTTATGGCCAAATTATTAAAAAAACTGTTCCGTTGAACAATGACGGTTGCAAATCTCTTTCTTCACGTAAAATATTAGTCTAATTTTAATTGCAATTTGCATTACTTTTGAATTATTTCTTAAAAAATTGGTGGATAAATAGGTTCCGTTTTTCGTATGAGGTTGCAAAGTTACATATACACTAAACTTTTGTAATTATTTCAATGCTTGTATGTATTGAAAATGGGAGCGTCGATAGAAAAGTTTGATAAATAAATGATGCGTTTTTCAGAAATGGTTGCAAATGTACGTGGATATTTTAAACTTTTTTCCATTCACTTATCCAATTTGCAGAACTTTTGTAATTTTTTTAAACAAATTAAAATGAAAAACTTAAATAAATGACAAAAAACAAGGTTTCGTAACTTTTAAAGGTTGCAAACTCAATGCATGGTGTAAAACACCATTACTATAGGTATGCCTAGTTTGCAGAACTTTTACAATTTTCAGTGCAATAATAAAGCATAAAAACTTTTTTTGCAATTAAAACAATATTCCGTTCATCGCAGATTTCTGCAAAATTTTATAGTTTGTTTTCATTGATGAACTAACATACCATTGAAGTTTGAAAACTTCAGGAATTAATGTTAATTGATTGTCTATATCTACTGGCCTAATATGTGTCTGTGTCGGTTGATTTGCCTTTCGCAGTAGAACAGAACGGACATTGAAATGTGTCACTTGTTCTTATGAAATAAGGCGCAATGGTGTCAACATCGAAATAATGTTACCGAACAAATTGCGATTATTTCACTAGTCTTCACAAGACTACTTTTTTTTCCAATTCAGTGATTCAGAATGGGCGTGATCAGTTGATTCGCCAAATGATTATGTTTTAATTAAACACATCCAATTAGGTTAATTATGTTCGATCATTCGAAAATCTCCTCACAATAATTATAATCATTCTATATATTGCATTGAAGGTTTTTTTGCAAGAGTAAAGTAACCACTTTTTTCCGCCTCCTTTTTATTTGCGTACCCAAGGTTATTTTATTACATCAGAGATATCAATAAGACACTTGAATTGTCACTTTGAACAGTTTCTCCGCCATTCGACAATATAATAAGCCGCATTAAAAAAAATCCAAGCACGGTTGTACTTGATTTCCGCAACACTTATAGTTTCATACTTTACAGTGGTACGGAACGCTTATAATACGATGCTTGCACTTGATGTTTTTTTCAGTTGTGCTGATAAATGTCATAATCTTGTTCTTTCCTCGTACGGAATTATGACATTTCCTGAAGGAAGAACTTTGAGCTTTGAATTGCTCGAGATATTGGTTCAAGGCATGAATAAATTCTTCCCAATGTTACATCATTTTTGAGTAAATGCCAGACTGCACGTGTGTTCCAGCGAACATTCTGATTATTGGTGATTCACTTGTGGGAACCGTATCGAATGTCTTTTCTTCGATTAATGCGTTGTTTATTGACTATCTGCGATTGACTGAAATAAAAATAATGCAAGCAAATATTGAGTTGCCTGGTATCTAAGCTGCAACCAGGGCAGAAGGATTAGATAATATTTTGAGTTTGAAATAAATTATGATTTTCTTCGACTCTTCGAGAAGGAATCTGCCCCATCAACTTGTATGATCAATGAATGCTTCGATAAGTAAAATTGTCCACAAGTTCTCAAGGTAGGTGTCATCAAAAGTGTTAGCAAATCGAAAGCTTATACTTAGAGAACAATATCGATTAACTACTGTTATACAGTGCTCGTCTAAAGTCCGTTCCCCCCCTACTAATTTTTCAACCCCCTGGTATATAGCAACAAAATTTGGCTTGAATAGGAGATAAAAACCTTAAATAGGAGATAAAAACCTACTTTTTCATGAAAAAAATCACAGCTAAAAGTTTTAAAATGGCGGCTGAGCGCCATCTTCAATAAATTTTTTAAATAGTATATTATTCCATTTTTGAAATCTGCTCATAATTCTCAACAGTTTTCTCTAATACACTTCACTCCTAAATTCAATTGTTTTCGAAATATTAACGTTTGAAAAGTGACATTCCGGTTTAAAATGAAGTATGAATTTTGGTCACGTCCGGTAAAACATTTTGCTAACTAAACGTTATTATTAATTTGTAGTTGAATCTCTTAATGAATTCGATTAATAAGAGGCGTAAAGAGAGTTTATTAAGGATAAACAGTACCGCTTACCGAAAAATCTCGAAGCCTACGAATGTGTTCTGTAAATTCACAATCAAAACAAATTAGTTAGCTAAAAAATTATAATTTATTTTTGAATAACACTTCTATTTAACCCCAACAATTACTTCATCAAGTGTCTTATTATAAATAGCTTCTCTCACATTGATGAAAGTCTGTTCATCTATTTCTTCACATGTATCTATTATTCTGCGTTCCAACTCTACTATTGTTGGCATTCGGTGACGTAGATTTTTGACTTCAGATACCCCCAAAAAAAAATCTAGGGGTGTAAGATCCGGAGATCTTGGTGGCCATTCTGTACTTCCCCTGCGACCTATCCATCGCCCAGGAAAGTTTGTATCGAGGAACTCTCTAGCCATGCGATCGAAATGGGGAGGTGCCCCATCCTGCTAAAATATGATTTCATGCTTTTCAAACTCTTCCTGATTGTTTAATACAATTTGTCTTATTCGAGGTTCAATTTCAGTTTCTAAAATATTTCTGTAAAGAACTCCTGTTAGATTCCCTCTGATGAAAATCGGTCCAACAACGCGATTGCCCAAAATCCCCGCCCAAACATTCTCCTTTTTAGGAAAGTGGGTATGTCCCTCTCTAAAAATGTGCGGATTAGTATCGCTCCAGTATCGTACATTCTGTTTGTTGACTTTTCCATTAAGAAAAAACGTGCATTCGTCTGCAAAACATACACGTTTTGGGAAGCCCCGTTCACCTTCAATTGTTCTTGTTAACCACTCACAAAATTCAACGCTACGGTCTGGATCATCCTCCGTGAGAGCATGCAGGATTTTCATTTTATAGGGATGAAACTTTTCTTTTTTTAGGACTCTTTGGACACTTTTTGAACTACTCCACAGGATCAGCAACTGCAGACGTCGACTGAGTCGGATTGATTACCATTTCAGCAACAATTTCTACCTTTTTTTCTTCTGAAAGAGGCGGTCTTCCTGATCTTGGAGCATCTTCCAGCGTACCAGTTGCTTGGAGCTTATTTAAAAGTTTGCGCAAATATGACCACGAAATAGGATTCTCGGGAAATCTATCATTAAACATACGGACTGCTGGATGATAATTTCTTCCAGCTTCTCCAAATATCAAAACTACTTCAAATTTATCGTCTAAACTAAGAGCCATGATCACACTTTTCATAAAAGGATTTAGCCGTTCAACGGACTATTTGACAGTTAGCAGTTCAGTTTGACAGTAAACAAGATGTTACCGCGACACGATTTTTTCCAATGCAAACTTGATTGAAAGCAACATTAGTGTTTTTGGTTGGGTTTGGAATGACCAAAATGTCACTTTTCAAACGTTAATATTTCGAAAACAATTGAATTTAGGAGTAAAGTGTATTAGAGAAAACTGTTGAGAATTATGAGCAGATTTCGAAAATGGAATAATATATGGGGTGTTCTATTTAAAAAAAATATTGTAGATGGCGCTCAGCCGCCATTTTAAAACTTTTAGCTGTGGTTTTTTCATGAAAGAGTAGGTTTTTATCTCCTATTCAAGCCCTCCAAATTTCGTTGCGATATACCAGGTGGTTCAAAAATTAGTAGGGTGGGAATGGACTTTAGACGAGCACTGTATACTGTGATTTCAACAAAAAAATCCACTATTAGGCATTTTTGTCGACCTCTTTCGATACTGTTTGTCACTCATTGTTGTTGAAGAAATTGGATCAATATGGATTCACAAAATCGCATTTATTAGAAAATTACCTCTTGAATCGCCAACAAAAGGTAAACAAACATAAAGGATTAGTTGTTCCAGAACGGTGACCTGTGTTGTTCCACAGGGAACTGTACTTGGGCTACTGTTATTCGCATTCATATAAATAACTTACTCAAAATGGAATCGGAAAAAAAATTATTTGACTTTTGCTGAGGATATAGCCATTTTATATTAAGATGAAGCACGGGATGATTTAAAGGAAGCTGGGTACAGTGGTTGCTAGACATTTACGATGGGATCTAAATAATGAAGAATAATAATAAAAATCAGATGTCTACTTTCACGTTTCAGTTACTCGAGAAATTTCAAACAAGTCAAAACCTTATATTATACGTTACACACGTTTTACAACTATCATATGATCCTCAAAATATTATAAAACCAAAAAACTTTTCTCCGAATAAATTACCCAGCCGATACTATTGCCTATAGCAAAAAAATAAAATGTAAAAGTTTTGTGGTTATGACTAAATTTTGATAAAATGCTATGAAAAATACAGTAGCGTGCAGATTTCAGGGGATATTTTTTTTAATGGGATACCCTGTATATTATTGAATTTTTGGAATGGAATTTACCATATGTTACCCCTATCTCATACCGTGTTTGAGTTATTGAACGTCGAATAACTCAGACTAGTTGTTACTGTAAATACCTATGAAGCTATGGAAATCACAACTATATTATGTTTGTTTAGTGACATTTCTTTAATGGAATAATCAAAATGGTTTACAGTGAGGAAGAAACAGTTCAAATATATACTTGTTATATACTAAACAACAAAAATAAACGTGCAGCAAAAAGTGCATGTAGGGTGTTCTATCCAAATCGTCCAACACCGTCAGGAAAAACATTCAAAAATATTTACCAAAAGGTGAATCATACCTTCAGTTTCAGTAGAAAAAAGCGTGCAGTTCAAGAAAACCTGGAAGAACAGCTAGATATACTGCTTCATTTCGAAGGTAAGCCTATCCTATGTTTATTTTGAACAGTATGGTATAACGATATTTCAACATGTATATGTAAATTTTTAACTTAAATAGTTGTACTATTTTAACCTCTTATTCTGAAGATCTTAACCTCGTGTATAGACATCAAAGTCTACGAGAGTCTTTATCTACTTGCAATCTATATGTAATATAATATAGAAATAGTTTTTAAAATTAGTTTAGGAATGTACCCATTATCCTCACAAACAGGTGTAAACCTCTGTGAGATCTCATTGTTGTTGTTTATTTTGAACCTATATTCGATGTACTTACTTGATATATTTTTTTTTGCAAAATAAACTTCTATTCTATTCTATCCATATTAATTCGCAAATAGACTCTTTTGAAACATTGTATGTTATATTTTCTAGAAATGTGAAAGTGAAACTTGTCACACCACATAGAGTACACATTTATATTTATATAATTTTAAACAACGCTAATTTGGTTGTAGTAACTTTGAACTTCGTTTTATCCTTGATCTACGTTTTTTCTTTTGTATCACTATGTTAGATGAATATGTTTAACATCATTGAAACCAACCTCAACAAAGTTTCTCCCTGATGATGGAAATAAACATTTCCGAAAGCTTGGATAAACCTTAAAGAGTTTTCTTATATATATATATATATATATATATATATATATATAGAATTTGTAGTTTTATTTGCTGACTGAATACGAATTAAGTGATTGGTATTTGGGTTATGCAGCAGGCCAATAAGTGTACTCTTTTACACGGATTCCAAGCTTTCGATAATATTTATTATCATCATCAGGGATGCTACAAAATAGGAAGACACATAGGAATATATAATAGAGAAAAACAAGACATTCATAACTTACAGTGTAAGTGAGGTTATGCGGCGATGATGTTAAAATCATATATAAAGTTATATGAACAAAACTGTGTATACAACTCACAGGAATCAACTACAATCCACATTACATACGTTAACAATGTATTCTTATGTTGAGAATTATGAATCGTGTTTTACTTTGAAAGGGTTGTCAACTAGACATGTGAATGGATGAATTCTCAAATAGACTGACACAACAGATATAGACCACTGGAATTAGTATTACCAAGTGAAATTTACAACGGCATGGAATATTTCCATATATAGATACAAATAAAAGTTTATTGACTATTGAGAATTTAGATGTGTGAATATAGGATGATGTGCATTGAAATAATCAAACTATGTTATTAGCATTCATGGCGACATCTATAATTTATCTATATATATATTCACTATCACGCAAGCATAAATTTTAAAAACAATACCGAGATGTGAGAAAACTATAGGCAAAAAATGCAGTTCTTATGTAGGTCCAAAATTATACACTATTCCAGAAAATATTAATAATATGGACAATCTTTCAATTTTCAAATTAACACTAAAGAAATGGATATTAAACACTGAAAGATCCGAAATTATTTTAGAAAGTCAATCGATTCCTAACATAATTTCATCATAATATTTTATAACTTTCAAGTGTATTGTACTAATGAGAACTACATAATGCTGACTATGATAATCATCAATTGACATGAATTTCAACTGTGATATCTCCACTGTGACTGTGATATTTGCCGAAATGTTATGACTTTTTCAACTTAATGAATAATAGCCCAATATAAATCCCATCGATTGAATATCTTATTTTCAACTAATTCTTGTTTTCATATATTGTTTTCACTCCGGTCTATATTCCTATATACACGCTTTTTTTTTAATAATCATTCATGTGCATTTATTTCACATACAAGCAGTATTTACTACAGCTTCCGTGAATTCCTCTGTTTATTTACTCTCCAAATCGTTTACTAGTTGAATTTTTAATTTTTACATTTCATTAATCACCCAGATTTAAAAAAATAATTGATTAGGTGGGAGTTTGAATCGCACAGGGTTCCATTCTATTTTAATTATATAGATATATATATAGACTTGTTTTCAAAAAGCAGCATAAAATAAATTGAATGAGCATAAAAATTTCTATGGCTAAGTATAAAAACTGTATTGGAGTGAGATAAAATAATTTCATTATAACAAAAATTAATTCACTTCAAAACAATAACAGTCAACTTTAAAATTGATAGTTTGCATTCGAAATTGACACTTCATTCTATTAAATACGTATTTTTTTGCGCACCTAGGTATCACTACTTTAAATGGCCAATGTGGTTTTTGAGAACATATACGACAATATGCGTAGATAACTCACAAAAAATACGGGAATGAAAAATGTATATTAACAATACGCCATAACTTTCAAGTATTGTTCTATAAATCGTTTTTGTTTCATCTTTTGAAATAAATAAAACTGTTGAAAAGGGAAACATTCTCAATTGAATATTGATAGAAAGATTTTTCTGTGAATTGAAAAATCCACGATTAAAATGAAATAATTTTTTGTGAGTGTCTAACAGAAAACAACTACTTCCCCGGCTAAAGCCACGCTGGACATTGAACTACATCTGATAGATATTCTTTCAGTCGCAGATGATTCCACATCTGATTTTATGAACATCCTGTTTATATTTTCAACAAATCAAAATAAAACTGATTTTACAAGCTTTTATTTAGTTTCACCTGTCCCGGTGTCTGTCTGTATGTAATCAAATCTTGCAAGTTAAATTTGACTCACTTCGAATCGTCCGATTGATTTGAAATTTGGCAGGTGTACATAATTCCGGTGACAATGCGTTATGAATTTTTTGTTTGGGAAAAAAACAAAATTACGGCTCTAATATGGCGGACAATTTTTGTGATTATGGTCCAAATTCAAAAATAAATTAGATTTAAATCACGAAACTGGTTAATAATAATAATAATAGAAAAATCGAATTTAAACGGTTTTCTTCACATAAAGGATTCAATATAAAATTGAAACAGAGAGAGGTAGATCTCAGGTGAAAAACAACTACTTTCCTGGCAAATACCACGCAGAACGTTGAATGATATTCACCTGAAAATCCATGCATACTTCCATATAATATCAATGGACATTGAATGCAAATGTTTCTTTCTGATAAGCTCGATTATGTTCAATTTAAGTCGTGTTCACCTAACAATCCGCATACCGGTTTCAGGCTTCTTGGCCCTCATCAGTACGGAGTAGTCAACCAGCCAAAGGTCCAAAGAACTCTGGCTGAAGTGACACACAACGTAAACAAACCATCATCGATCTTGTAACACCTATAGGTACGCCGGAAAAGATAAACTTTAACTGGCGGTACCTAGTGACAGAAAGAAACACTCCGAAAATCTCCCACCTCGATAGGTTTCTAAATAAAAGATTCCTTCTCAGTAGGAGTGGCAAGCCCGTCTAGCATATAGCGAGAGATAAGTGCCATGTGAAGTGGAATGAATAGAAAAAATGCTTACTCATATAAAGGTTTTCTTCACATAAAGGATTCAATATAAAATTGAAACAGAGAAAGGTAGATCTCAGGTGAAAAACAACTACTTTCCTGGCAAATACCACGCAGAACGTTGAATGATATTCACCTGAAAATCCATGCATACTTCCATATAATATCAATGGACATTGAATGCAAATGTTGGCCAAGAAGCCTGAAACCGGTATGCGGATTGTTAGGTGAACACGACTTAAATTGAACATAATCGAGCTTATCAGAAAGAAACATTTGCATTCAATGTCCATTGATATTATATGGAAGTATGCATGGATTTTCAGGTGAATATCATTCAACGTTCTGCGTGGTATTTGCAGGAAAGTAGTTGTTTTTCACCTGAGATCTACCTTTCTCTGTTTCAATTTTATATTGAATCCTTTATGTGAAGAAAACCGTTTAAATTCGATTTTCTATTCATTCCACTTCACATGGCACTTATCTCTCGCTATATGCTAGACGGGCTTGCCACTCCTACTGAAAAAAATCTTTATTTAGAAACCTATCGAGGTGGGAGATTTTCGAGTGTTTCTTTCTGTCACTAGGTACCGCCAGTTAAAGTTTATCTTTTCCGGCGTACCTATAGGTGTTACAAGATCGATGATGGTTTGTTTACGTTGTGTCTCACTTCAGCCAGAGTTCTTTGGACCTTTGGCTGGTTGACTACTCCGTACTGATGAGGACCAAGAAGCATGAAACCGGTATGCGGATTGTTAGGTGAACACGACTTAAATTGAACATAATCGAGCTTATCAGAAAGAAACATTTGCATTCAATGTCCATTGATATTATATGGAAGTATGCATGGATTTTCAGGTGAATATCATTCAACGTTCTGCGTGGTATTTGCCAGGAAAGTAGTTGTTTTTCACCTGAGATCTACCTTTCTCTGTTTCAATTTTATATTGAATCCTTTATGTGAAGAAAACCGTTTAAATTCGATTTTTCTATTCATTCCACTTCACATGGCACTTATCTCTCGCTATATGCTAGACGGGCTTGCCACTCCTACTGAGAAGGAATCTTTTATTTAGAAACCTATCAAGGTGGGAGATTTTCGGAGTGTTTCTTTCTGTCACTAGGTACCGCCAGTTAAAGTTTATCTTTTCCGGCGTACCTATAGGTGTTACAAGATCGATGATGGTTTGTTTACGTTGTGTCTCACTTCAGCCAGAGTTCTTTGGACCTTTGGCTGGTTGACTACTCCGTACTGATGAGGGCCAAGAAGCCTGAAACCGGTATGCGGATTGTTAGGTGAACACGACTTAAATTGAACATAATCGAGCTTATCAGAAAGAAACATTTGCATTCAATGTCCATTGATATTATATGGAAGTATGCATGGATTTTCAGGTGAATATCATTCAACGTTCTGCGTGGTATTTGCCAGGAAGGTAGTTGTTTTTCACCTGAGATCTACCTTTCTCTGTTTCAATTTTATATTGAATCCTTTATGTGAAGAAAACCGTTTAAATTCGATTTTTCTATTCATTCCACTTCACATGGCACTTATCTCTCAATAATAATAATGTTTATTCACATAAAAAAGAAAATGAGTACAGTGGAATGTTTTTAGATTTGCAAATAAATTTAGTTTAGTCACAGAAGTGTATAATAGTTAAAACCGCTATACTACTTTTGCGCGACTGTGTATGAAATTTGAGTGATAATGAATGATAATGAATAATGAAAAGAACATATATCAACAAGATCAATGGTTAAAATATTACTAAATCTACAAAAAATACTAAAAATATTTACATAGTAGGTTAAAACATAATAAAATATAATATGATATAAACACTATTAAAATGAATTAACAGTAAACGTGCAATTCTGTTATAATTCAAATTTCTATAATATAATATAAAATAGTTGAAGCCCAGTGAAACTAATAAATAATGGATACTAAAGCTATTATACAATGCCGAACAATACAAATGAGCATACAATGCGAAACAATATAATAGAATTAATAAATATATAGAAGCATTTTACCATCAGGTATCACTTGAGAAATAATTGACATATATTTACAACATAAATTAAAGTTGGAAAAATCAAAATGATTATCTACTTATCTGTCGATTTATAAGGATGTGAAATTTTGATCTTTCAGTTTTCATAATCCATGTTTTGACTTTTTATTTAACTGTACTTTCTAATAATATTTTTT
The DNA here is from genome assembly GCA_018342105.1 of Gonioctena quinquepunctata. Classification (NCBI taxonomy): domain Eukaryota; kingdom Metazoa; phylum Arthropoda; class Insecta; order Coleoptera; family Chrysomelidae; genus Gonioctena; species Gonioctena quinquepunctata. The sequence continues at coordinate 597,450 of JAFIRS010000525.1, forward strand.
ATGGAGTCCGAAACCATGTTATATAACCGAGGACCCAGGTAAGTAGCCCTCGTTGCCCTATTTATTTTCCTTGTGTTGTGGTGATGTGAAGGAGACTGTAGAACGTTTGATATTTTTCAAGATATTTATTCAAAAAGTTGTCTTATGTCTAGGAAATTGGATTCTCCATATAAGTCTTCGCTTGGATAGGTAAGGGGTTTATGGTATATTATTTTCATGGCATATTTCTGTATAACACTCAGTTTTTCCAGATAATTGTCATTTACTCCACCCCATCCTACAACACCGTACTGTAATTGGGACTCAATTAGTGCATAATATAAGGATCTTAAATTTTCGATATCTTATTTATTTAACATCATAAATACTGAAAAATAAAAAATAAATAAACGGAAAAACAAGCTTTTATTAGTTGTTAATAAAAACAAAACTAAACAATTTTAAATAAAAATTATTAAAAAAAACATTTTTAAAGACAAGCTTTCATACTGATGCACTAAAAAGGAAAAATCATTTATTTCATTGTTTGATCTAGGTTATTCTGTGAGTTACAGACTCAAAAGCTTGCCGCGGATATAAAATAGGTAATCTTGCGCGGCAAGATTTTGAATTTGTTACCGAATAACCTAGATCAAACAATGAAATAAATTATTTTTTCCTTTTTAGTGCATTTGTATAAAAGCTTTAAAATCATTTTTTTTATCATTTTTAATCATGACCCAGCTCTATATAAACTTTGAACGTGTTTCTATATTTATTTCTTTTAAAATTACCAGAAATATACCAGCTATCTGAATATCATATCGAAAATGTGTGAAAAAGACAAACTCCAGGAAGTGATTCCTCACAATATTCTGATATGAATTGTCCAAATAAATATATGTCCGGAAACACTTCGTTTCCAAGATACAGGGTGTTGAAGTTTTTTTTTTATTTTCGTTTTTTTTCAAATAACTTTCGAAATACTGACCTTAATTGAACGAAAATGGGTATTGAGAGGTTTTTTGGGGTGTCGAATTCGAACCTGAGGTTATTATTGCTCTTACTCGTAGGGGGCGCCACCTACACTTCTTTTTCTTTTTTGAAGATTCACCAAAACGCCTTTATTTTTTTGAAGATTCATAACTTTTTTGAGCGTACTTCTAGCACATTTTTCAGTGAAAAAATCAATTCCTCTATCATATCTACGTAAAAAAGCTACCCTTATTACAAGTCGATATAAGCAACCGTTTTCTAGATATTTGGACTTGAAAATTTCAAGTCGATTATTTGATAATCGATGCGTGTTGAAGTTATTACCATTATTTTGCATTTTTCACAAGAATGCTTAGGAAATGAATTTGACGTTCAAGTAAGTAGTTTTGGTTTTTTGTAGAGGGCGCCACCTATTCTATTTATTTTTACTCGTTTGAAATAGTTATTTTTGTATCAAAGGTGCAAAATCTGTATTTGTAATTTGGAAGAAATATCAACATTTTATTTCAAGAAATTTTGAATATGTAGAATAAAATAAAATAAAGGAAACTAAATTGTATTCAAATAAATTGTTCAAAGTGTCCACCTTCAGCGAAGATACAGGCATTCAGTCTTCTAGTCATTGAATCTCGTACCCGCTCAAAAATTATTGGTGTGTTTCTTATTGTTTCACAGGCGTCTACTATCCGGTTTCTTAGATCTTCCTCGTTCGCTACTGGAGTTTTATAAACTAGTGACTTCAAATGTCCCCAAAAATAAAAATCTAGCGGGTTTAGATCTGGGGACCTTGGTGCCCACGCCTGGTTAGGTTCTTCTACACCCCTACCGATCCATCGATTTGGATAGACAGTGTTAAGGAATTCCCTGGCTACAACGCTAAAATGGGCCGGAGCCCCATCATGCATAAACCACATGCGGGTACGAATTCCTAATGGTACATTCTGAAGTAGTCCCGGCAATTCATTTTCTAAAAAATATCTGCAAGTTGCGCCATTCAGTCGGAACGGAAGGAAGAAAGGACCTATCAAGTATTTATCAATTATTGCCGCCCATTACAGAAAATTGATACTGATAATGTCTTTCACTAACTGCGTGCGGATTTTCCAGAGCCCAAACATGGTTGTTATGAAAGTTTGTGATAGCATTTTAGGAGAAGTTTGCCTCGTCCGTGAAAAGTACATATCTTAAATATTGAGGATTTCCAGCCAATTTTCTCAAAAACCACTGACACATAGTAATGCGTTGGGGAAAGTCTCGTGACAAAAGAGCTTGTATGTACTCTTTGAATATGGTATGGATAAAATTGTTGATCGTGGATAATTCTCCAAACTGTGGACTGAGTAGAATTGAGAGCTTCAGCAATTATTCTTGTACTTGTTTCTGGATTCTCCTCGAGAGCGTTCAAAACAGCTTCATCCAGTTCTGGGGTTCAGACTGCTCGTGGTTTTCCAATAATATTAGCTGCCCTCTTAAAGCTAGCTGTTTCTGGCAAACGACGGTGGAGACTGGTAAATGTTAGAGCTGAAGGCAGTACTCGAATAGGAAATCGCTCCTGGTAAATACGTCTTGCTCCGCGCGCATTGCTTTCCGCAAGGCAATAAACGAAATGCATATCGGCTAAATGAGCATTATTGTTTAAATAATCCATTTTTTCAAAATTAGTGTGTTAAAACTTACAGAAACTTCAACAAAACGTTTAACTGTCACATAATATGTAATTACCAAAACTACTTACTTAAACGTCAAATATTTCCTAAGCATTCTTGTGAAAAATGCAAAATAATGGTAATAATAACACGCATCGATTATCAAATAATCGACTTGAAATTTTCAAGTCAAATATCTATAAAACGGTTGCTTATAGCGACTTGTAATAAGGGTAGCTTTTTTACGTAGATATGATAGGGGAATTGATTTTTTTCACTGAAAAATGTGCTAGAAGTACGCTCAAAAATGTTATGAATCTCCAAAAAAGAGAAAGACGTGTAGGTGGCGCTCCCTACGAGTAAGAGCAATAATAACATCGGGTTCGAATTCGTCACCTCAAAAAACCTATCAATACCAATTTTCGTTTAATTAAGGTCAGTATTTCGAAAGTTATTTAAAAAAAACGAAAATAAAAATAAAAGTTCAACACCCTGTATCTTGGAAACGAAGCGTTTCCGGACATATATTTATTTGGACAATTCATATTAGAATATTGTGAGCAATCACCTCCTGAAGTTTGTCAAAGTACTTTTGAATCATCCTGTATAGAAAAAATCAATCGATTTTTAAAGGCATTTTTCGGAGGAACAACGAACATTTTTTATTGTTCAATATAAAATTCCTATTGAATACCATTCCTCGGATTTCTAAATCTGTCTTCGGTATCTCTGAAATAGAGCAGCAATTCATTTTATAAAAAAAAACATTGTAATATGATCGAAACGAGAATAATATATACACTATTTTCCTTCCGTATACCAAGATTTATAATTTTACGAGGTACGCAATTTGATCAAAATTTTCTCGATATATTTCTCGCTTGGGATCACACCCTCTAGGAGGTGCTGCTCATTCATTAATTATTATTTTGTCATTTCATTTTCATGATGTCGTATTGCAACATTAATGATTATCTGTTAATTATAACAATCTTAATTTTATTGCTGAGGCTTTACTTTTCGCGAGTTCATTGTTCTACATTCGATTTTTGTCGTTTTCCTATTGGTCAAACACCAGCACGCGACAGCGTCCTGGTGAGGGTTATTCGTCTTCAAAGCGTCAGCTATAAAAGTACTTTTTTTTTATTTCAGCATAATCGCATCAACCTAATGGTTATTAGCGAGCCGTACATGTTCATAATTTTGTAATAATATCAGTACATTTCAGAAAGTTGATAATATTTTAAATATCACAGTTTCTGCCAATAATGTGGTAGATATCTGGAGGGAAGTTATAGTTGCTTCGCTGCACCCAGTATTTTGGTCATTCGGTAAAAATGTGTTCAACACTCAGTTTGGTTTCACATATGTCACACATTGGTTCCTCGGTATGATAATAATAATAATATAATATATAATAACATTTATTTATTAATTTTTGTTACATAGAATTTTAGGTTATATACTTTCAAACTATAAGTAGATAAACAAAGATCTCATAAATCTCGAAGTTGTACATGGGAATAGTACTACAACATATATATGAATAATTGGGATGTATAGACAATATACACGAAAATATACAAAATACAGAATATACACGAAGGGATATACATTTTTCCAGGGAAATAAAAGCTTTAAAAAAAGAAACGGTATCCAATGGATAAACCATGTGAAAAGCCGTGAGATGAAAATATTAACTCACTTAAGTTCAGTGAAGAACCTGTCCGTGAGTATACATCCATCTTTCATTTCTTTGTATGGTTTGAATATTTTTCAAAGATTTTCTATTCTTTTAGTTTGGTTTTCTATAAAAGCGTGTTTTTTTAGTTTTTTTAAACTATTATTTATTTCCTACTTTGGTTTATTTATAAATGCGTGTTTTTTTAGTTTTTTATGAAAGTTATATAAATTAACAAATCTTATTTTGCAAATTAAAAAATGGAATAATCTCATCAAATTAGTGTATTGTCATCGGTCCTCGATAAATCTACAAAGTTTGAATGACATCTGACCGTTCAAAGTGGGTTAAAATCGCGCACAAAGGAGTCGGTTACAAACATAATCTCCGACCCCAAAAACCCCCACATACCAATTTTGAATAGAATTGGACCATAATCACAAAATTTGTCCGCCATTTTGGAGCCGCCATCTGGAATTTTTCAATTTTCAGAAAAGAATCTTAATATTGGACCCAAATAACCCTCACATACCAATTTTGAATAGAATCGGACCATAATCACAAAACCTGTCTACCATTTTGGAGCCGCCATCTTGAATTTTTCAGTTTTGACAGAAGATTCATAATATCTGACCACGAAAACCCTCAGATACCAATTTTGAAGCGAATCGGACCATAATCACAAAACTCGTCGGCCATATTGGAGCCGCCATTTTGTTTTTTTTCCAAACAAAAATTTCTTAATGCATTGTCACCGGAATTATGTACACCTGCCAAATTTCAAATCATTCGTACGTCTAGAAGTGGGTCAAAATCAAAAGTCGGTTACAAACAAACATACAAGTGAGTCGGTTACAAACAAACATACAAGTGAAGCTGATATAAAGCGTGTAAAAAAAGTAGATAAAGTAAATGACATATTCGGAAAGGTTTCAATGAAGTGGAATGAGGGAGATAGCAAGTATAGTGAATCAACAGTTGATAATGCTGTGAATTATTGTTTCATCGGTATCCAGGATCCAAAGTTTCAATCTTCTTAGTAATGATTTTGAATTGATTCTTTGAAGTTAATCAGGTAATAAACGGAGTAAGCGAGGAGCAAGGTAAGTGAAGCATCTCTGGCCAACTGACTTATTTGCTTTGGGCATGAACACATTGATCCCTTTGTTGTTTCTGGTGGAATATGTATGATTCACTGAATGGATATATGTTTTATTCCCAGAAACGAATTGAATAATCGTTTTACATAACAATTATCTCATGTCGAGTAGTCCGGATTCAGAGAACAGTTGTTCCGTTGAGTATGTTTTCGGTTTTCCCAAAATTATTTTGATGAACCATTTTTGGAGTACCTCTAATGGTTTTAGATGACAACTGCCTCCCCAGCCAATAATACCGTACTGAATGATGGATTCTACTAAAGCATGGTACAGTCCACGGGTTTTCTTTACTACATTAACAATGTGTGTGTATGATTTAGAAGATAACTATGAGTGAGATTGGTGTGACCTAAGCGTAGCCGATTGATGATATAAAAGTATTGATTACTCGATAATTATAGATCATTATTACAGTTGATACTGCACTAAGTGTAACTCCTGTTAATTATGCCAACCGGCAATTTGTTGTGAACATTAATTGATACACGTTATACATCTTTTTTGTGGAATCAGTCGCCTGTTTCTGTTCCTTCTCCGAATTCAACCCCAACTACAACAGATCAATAACATTCCACAATCTAAAAACAAATTTAAATGAATCAGACAATCTATTCAAGAGTAGGTGGACAAAGAAATCAGTTACTGAATAGATACACCAAATTATTATGGAAGGAAAGAATATTCAATTATTCAGTAATTTGTCGTATTCAAAATTTTGCCTTTCCAGAAAAAAAAAATTAAATCAAGTGATTCTTCTCGATACATGTCTGTATCTGTTCCCGTTCTCAAAACTCGTGAAGATCAATCAAATTGGTCAGGTTTCGCAGGATTTCTTGCAGATTGTGGAATATTATTAATCGCAAAAAAGGAATTTCAGGAATGTGTATCCCTCTAAAAAAAGCTTCAAACTATACTAATGAAATTATTGTTGATTTAAAAAAAATAGTTCTTTTTTTTCATTACAACTTCTTCCATTGTGTCCATTCAGGTTATATCGTTAGTTTTTGTTCTATTAGCATAAATGCTGTGTTCTTCACTTGTCAATTGTTTTGAAAATGTCTAAATGCAAATCTGGAAACTAGCATTTTATATTTCCTGATTCAATTTTCGCTAAGGTTATATGAATTGAAAATCAAACCGATATTTATCTGATAGTGTCAAATAATAAAATTTGATTGAATTGCCCCATGATTTTATTGATGAGTCGCCAGACAAATCATGCATCACACAGATTGTTTACGTGACGTTTAATTGATTCTTATTGTTCAGTTATTCGTCGATTATTTCTTCATAGACTTTGATCTCTTTTCCAACATATTATCACTAGACGTAATAAACAATTATACGCTACTTCTAATTAGAATTTCCGAATCCGTCCTTGATCCTTTTGATCGTGAGAGTACTTTAGTGGAAATAATTATATATAAAAAATGGCCTTAAATGATCTCGCAACGCGATATTAGAACTTTATGTAAGTAACTGACTGTAATTGCAGACTTCAGTGGCTTGATTGGAAAATAGCAGATTTGATCCTGCATTTCATCTATACAGGGTGTTTCTCAATAACATGCTAATATTTAAGGAGGTTATTTCGAACAACAGGGTGCTAAAGTTTTAAGAAAAAAATATTTGTTTTAGGATAACTTTGGTATGACCCTGTATATTTCTGTGAAACGTTGTACGCATATTCTATGCATCAAAAGGCATTTTCTGCTGTATAACATAATTTTTATTGTTGCCAGTAGCATTCGTGCGGGATTCGCACTGAATTATTTTAAAGAGAAATCCTCATTCATTCCTTTCTGGGCAAATCTGAACTCTTGATTTTTTTTCGTTTCACGTACGGTTTTCGCATAAAAAAATTAAATTCATTCATTTGCATCTTGCTAGACCACTCACGAGAAAAAACAACTTATGTAACTTTAAACTAAATCTTATTTAAGAGAATAATTTTTAAACGGTAAAAATAAAGTAATTTAAATACATTTTGGAATGCTAACACAAAATTACCCTGAACACACAAAGAAATGAATTGAATCAGATGTTCAAAATGTGAACCTCCTGCAAATACGCATGCCTCTGCTCTTTTTCTCGTGGACTCACGTACTCTTTGGAAAATGCCGGGACGGTTTCTAATCTTTTCGCAAGAGACTATAATGCGATTTCTCAACTGCTCTTCAGTATGAATTGGTGTGCTGTAAACCAATGTTTTAAGAAGACCCCACAGGAAATAATCTGAACTATTGAGGTCCGGGGACCTAGGTGCACATGCCTGTGGTCCTCCGCGATTATTGTAATTTTGGTTTAAATATTCGCGCGCCAGAGCACTGAAGTGCGATGGCGCCCCGTCGTGCATAAACCACAGTCGATTTCTTACTGAAATGGGAACATCTTCCATCAAAGCTGGCTATTCTTCTTCGAGAAACTGCTAGTAATTATGCCCATTCAACCTCGCATGAAGAAAATAGGGTCCAATTAAATAATCACAGCATATTCCAGCCCACACGTTAACAAAAAACTGCTCCTGGTGACGGGATTCCAAGATTGCATGTGGGTTTTCTTTAGCCCAAAAATGATTATTCTGAATGTTTCTGGAAAAATTGGCTTCATCGGTGAATACAATTTCAGTATCAAATAATGGATTTTCATACAGTTTTTGAAGAAACCATTGGTAAAAGTTCATCCATAATGGAAAGTCGCGAGAAAACTTCCCTTTTCGCACAACCCTTTTTTAAGGTTCGAAGCCATGTGTCACTCTTGTCAATGTCAACATCCAGTTCCTCTCCACTTCAGCATTAACTTCCACGGAACCATGTGGAATAAAATTTAAAGTAATGAATTACACCAATCTATGACCCAGTGTTATTTTAAGAAATATTTTAACATGTTATCTATACTTAATGTTCTCACTTCTTTTATATAAACTGGAAACAGATTCGATAGACTTCTTGTAAAAACTGACGAGTAAGTAACCTCAAAATTAACTTACAAGTTATCGAAATACCTCCTACCGATACTACAACCCTTACAAGTAAATAGCAGTTCATACGTCAAGAATTCCAAGCACTTCGTTGACACCATCACAGATGTTGAACTTGGACCAGAAGATCGTTTCATCAGCTTCGACGTGGAGAGCCTTTACACCAATGTCCCTATAGAGGAATCTCTCAGTATCATCAAAAGGAAACTCGAAGAGGATGACCAGCTGCACGAGATGACTGACCTTCCTACCCACGCAATATTGGAATTACTGCAGTGCTGCCTACAGAACTCATATTTCCAGGAAAAGGACCGATTCTTCTCTCAAGTCGACGGACTCCCGATGGGATCTTCCCTTTCTCCAATCAGCATTTATACATGGAATGGTGGAAAGAACTAAAGGGGAGACCCATTATATGGAATCAGGAATAAACATCTCCAGGATTTCTTCTCAAGAATTAACAGAATCAGGGATTCGATCAAATTCACGATGGAAATGGAAACCAACAGTGCCTTACCCTTCCTCGATGTGAACGTTGAGAGAATAGGCAATGAAATCCGCACCTCCATCTACAGAAAGAAGACACATACGGGGCAGTACCTCAGTTACAGCTCCAACCATCCGAGTTCGACGAAGAGAGGGATCGTGAGAACATTGGTAGAGAGAGCGACGCACATATGCAACGACGTGGAGTCACTAGATGTCGAATTGAACCACATCAGAGAGGACCTCCACCGGAATGGATATCCCGAAAAACTCCTAGAAGAAGTATTGAAACAACTCCGGAGAACGAAGACATCTGAAGAGCAACAACAAAGCACAGTGATCTGCCTTCCATACATCAGAGGTGTATCCGAGGAGATCGGAAACAAGTTCAATATCAAGAGCTGCTTCCAATCCAGCAGTACTTTACGGAGTTTCCTGACCAAGACCAAACCTGACAACAAAAATGAAATCAGTAAGAATTGCATTTATGAAGTTCCATGTGAATGCGGAGATTCCTACATTGGAGAGACAAAGAGACTGTTATCAGTAAGATTGGATGAGCACAAGAAATGGACTCAACGTGGAGAAACATCAAAATCGGTAATCGCTGACCTTTGCCTGGACTGAGCACCATCGAGTTCTATGGGACAACGCAAGTGTTCTACATAGAGAGGAGCATTGGTTCAAACGAAAGTTCAAAGAGGTCGCCTACATCGAAGCCAATAACGCCTTTAGTCAACCAAGCGTTGAGATCAAGAACGTATGGAAACCCCTGATTGCTCTTTCTGGCGGGCTGCAGAGGCGCGAAACTTCACGCACCACCACACCGCGCGAAATTACACGCATCGCTGCACATGGCGGAATTGCACGCTTCATTGCGCCGACAGTCATATAAATTGGTAAGTAGCACCTAAACTTGTCAGTATTCATCTGAAGACGATTGCTGATACAAGCATTCGAAACGTCGTGAAAACCTTTTGAATACATTAAGACGATGGACGTCCGAAATGATAGTACTCAAAATCATTATCATTCAAATTGTCAATTTTTATTTTTTATTCTTCAAGGTATTACTTACTCGCAGGTAAGCACTGATGATGACTAGTATCTAGACGAAAACGCTCTGCTACGATTTTCAAAATAAAAATAATTTTGCACGAAATACAAAATTCTTTCACTCCTACTGATATATGTGTCCCACAAGGTTCCATTCTGGGACCGATCTTATTTTTGTTATATGTGAATAGTAGTGATAAACTTAATTATTATTGTTATCTTATGTTTCTCTATACATAATTGTACGATATCTAAAAATGATTCGATATTAGGCATTGCATATACTTCATCCCGTTCGAGTGGAGATATCATTGTTTGTTTGCTTTTGATTTGGAAAAACTATTTGCGCTAGGGTAGAAAAGTGATCAGTAATTTCGGTACGGAGAACAAATGGTATCATGGAACTGGCATTCACGAATATATGGTCTATGTTCAATGAACACAAGATTTTCGCGATGCTACGAATAGCAATGTGTATGAGTTTGAAATCATGGAATATATGGTTCACACAGATAAGGGTTGATTTTTCCTAACAAAAATTCAGCTCCGTAGGACCTCCCTGTGGATGGATATGAGGGATTCATAGTCACTTGTTCATTTTCTCTTTTTCCTGTTTACTATGTTATGAAGTGTCAAACAAAGGGTGTATTAAATATTCAAATCAGATGATATTCTAGTATCATCAAGGGATAATATTCGCAAGAGAATTATATGTTCATCATGTTCTTGAATTGTAAATAATTATGAGAAAAACGCATTCGGAAACTAGTAGACATATTTTTTGTTCGAAATTGAAAAAATTACAGCAAAAGCTATTCTCCAAAAGAATGCGAGGTATATTTTTAATAATTCCCATAAACGGTAAACAATGATTCGATAAAAATAACATTTCAATTCCCCTTAAGAATTTAACAAATTATAAACATAAATTTCAAAACCTGATAAGTCACGTATATCACCCACTACTTATAGCATAAATGTTTGTGGGACGTGTTCAACGTCTTGTACTTTATTTTCTCGAACGTAGCAGACCAGTCTGTAATAGTTGAATTCGATATCGTGATGAAAGTCATGTACACATCTTAAGGCCGCCCAGCATACTCTTCTTATACAGGGTATTTTACTCGATGGATTCCGGTCTCTTATAAACATGAATGGTATCTACGGGGACATTACTAATGTTATCGTGGGACTTTTCCATACGCTCTTTAATAGTATTTTATGAAATTCATAAGATCATCATAGGAGGAAACTAAAAATGAAATAAAAAGCAAAATGATCGAGAACGGCGAAACAACGCGTAAAACGATCAGAGCCGGATTAAGAGGGGGGCAAACGGGGCTGCAGACCCGGGGCCTCCACAAGAGAGGGGCCTCCACAATATAAATTTTTAGGTAAAATTTCCTAACAAATACCGAAGAATATGCAAAATTATATATAAAAAATCTGACAACGAAAGAGCAGTTCTCCCACTTTTTCCTCTCATTTTTCGTTTTTTTTAAACATTCAAAAACATGTTTCCTATTCTTGTCAAAATCCATGGTTAATATTAATCTTCGATCTGATAAATCATGTGTATATGCGAGAAACAATCACCAAGTAAAACATCATACTATTATACAAAATATTATATCGTATCGAAATTAGCTGTAAAAACAAGAACAATTGAATTTAAAAAAAATATACATTTTTTTTAATTAAATGAAGGATTTTCTGTCGATGTATTCTTCGAATGACACAAGCGATCTAGATGCACAATGAAATTCAATAATCATAAGCAAAATAAAATAATATTTCAATTTATGAATATGATTGCATCAAATTATTTATAAGAGCCCTGTGCGCATTCCATAATAGAACAAAAGTTCAAATTCTGTTGACTATTTTTCTGCCGATTCTACAAACACTTTGCCCGTCTATACCTGTTTTTCCTATTTATTGGCGTTGACAAGTGTCCGCTGAGTGGCGCGCTTGTAACAGAGAAATCCCCGAAATCTGAAAGTGTGAGTCTAAGAGAAGGATGACATTCCGCAACAAATGTAAATCCTTCTGAAAAAGGACTATCAACGAGACCAATCCAAGATGTTCTACTATCAAATTCTTGAAAACCAAAATTTCAGAGCTACATTCTCAAACATTGAAATTACAGTGATTATTTTCTGACATTGCTAGAAACCAATGGAAACGTTCAATTCAAATAATTCATATACGTTTTGGCCAATCAATAGTGGGAATATTCTACCTAGAAAATTGTCGCGGGAATAATTTGAGGTATTTTGTTTTTATTGTCTGACAACCTATATTTTTAATTTGACGTCTGTCATCAATTCGCATGAAAAGTGTGAAATGAATCAAAACCGGTTTAGTACATTATATAATTTTGCAAGGAAATGTGTTTATGATCGTAACATCAAAAATAATCTAAAGAATACCACACGAGAGTTCGATATAGTAGAAAATAATTATCTAATTTCTTTCTCAAACTTGTTGGCAATAGCCACTCGAGCCAGTTGGTCTCTCTTGTCTATTGCCTGGCAACAAGTTTTCGAAAATCTGTCGAATTATTTTCACTCTCTTGTGATATTACAACTGAGAATGTGATGATGTCAAATTGCACTGGAAAGCGCTCATTTTCCAAAATGAAAAAAATAGGCGAATTACGATGAGACAAAGCCGCCTATCAAAGTTATCGCTTCTTAGCATTGAGAATGATTTTCTCCGGATGCTGGATTTGACCGAAATCATCAATGATTTTTCGTCGAAAAAAGCTCGCAAGAATCCCTTTGTTTACGCTGTAATTTAATTTATTTCTTGTATTTTATTATACCTACATATGCTCGTGTCGAAATAATTTGATTTGTTCCGCAATAAATAAAAAAAAATTGTTTGAAAAATAATTAGGGGCCTTCACTTCTTTGTTGCCCCAGGGCCTCTACACCTTTTAATCCGGCCCTGAAAACGATCGTGATAAGAGCCCAAAAAGGAAACAAACAATGGCGGTAGTCAGATTTCAACACCAAATCCACAGAATGGGGATCAACCTTAGACTCCTTTCATACTATCAGGTTTCCGGACAGGTTTTGAATCGGACAGAATCCTGGAGTTAGAATAAAAATATACACACTGTATTAATAATACAGCGATTTCACGTTATTTTAAAAGTAATTTCAAGCGGATATGATGTTGATGCTGAAAAGTTTAAAGAACATTGCTTGCTTACTGCAAAAAAATATGTCGAACTATATACTCATTCATGAAGCAGACATTATTCACCATGCTTTATTACTAATTGGACAACTTTCCGAAGACGCACATATTTTGTCAGGATTTTTCACGAAAATGTTCGAGACAAGCGAATCTGAAAGATGTATTCAACCGATTATCAGTTACTTACATCAGACCCCTTTATTTCTACCATTCGGAGCTACCTAAAAACCCGCTAGAAACATTGGGATTCGAAGTCGTTCAATTATTAAAACCACTCGAAATTGCTGTACATGATTATTCATTCGACATTTCTCATGTATCCTCGTCAGAATCCAAATCAGAAGCACTTGTGTCGTACTCTGACGATGACGACGAGAATGACTTTTGTTATTAATAGAAATAAAAAGGAATCTATAATTTATACATTCGTAATCCTTTTGGTTGACCATCTCCATAATCCCACTCTCTATCGATCAAAGGGATGAAATAAAGAATTGTTAGTCAATTGAAATTGTCATAAATATCAGTCATTTCGAATCACTTTCTCAAGTTATTCACTTTTTGTCTGCCATTTTGGGTCCGCCATTTTCAATTTTCAAAATCGGATTCATAATCAGCGTCCTCGAAAACTTCTGAGTAAGTGATTTCGAACCAGTTTTGCAAATAATTCACTTTTTGTGCGCCATTTTGGGTCCGCCATTTTAAATTATTAAAATCGGGATCTTTTCAAAGGAGGGTAAGTAATATTGGCCACGTTTTCGGGATTTCGCCCCACTGTGCGCTGTGGACTGGGAAGCGTTTAATATAACCCTCAAATGGAACATCTAAACAATGGAGAAAAATCCGCCAGAGGAAAGAGCGGAGGCTATAAAAGGGGCAAGCGTACCCCGCACATTAATTGGGCCCAGGAATAATATCACCCCGTGTTGGTGGAACGAGGCGATCGACCCGGAAAAAAACCTGCCAGCAATAAGAGCCCTGACCAGGGCAAATAGACGAACGTAAACCAAAACCTGGGTTGACAGTTCACATTTTCATTCGTAAGTTACAGGTGGAATTTGTAATGAACCTTTTTTAGGGATCTTACTTTTATGCAGTGGCGTAGCTACCAAGGGGCTAGGCGGGGCAGTGCCCCGGGGCCCTCAAGCTCAGGGGGCCCTCGAATCCTTACCAGAAATCTCGATCGAACTGAACTTTTGGAAATTTCTCCCATTTTCAAAATAAATATGACAAGTTGCAACCCCACTTCAATCATGACAACTCAGTTCTCAGTTGAGAGAAATTCAAAAGTTATGCCTAGGGAATTCCCCTAAATTCTTTCTGTAGGTTGTATCGTGAAAAAATGCAAGTCTCCTGCAGCAGGTACATTAATTCAGGTCCGCGGGCAGGAGATCGTTCATGGTCTCCACCGTTAAATGTGGTAACACTAACGGTGATAATTTTTTTTTCCGGGGATTTCCCAACGACACTTGTAGCTTGTAGCGTATCATTGTGTTTCTCTTTCCTTTTATTTTACTTTTAACGTCGTCAGTGAACAGTGAGTACCTACCTACTCGAGCACAATCTAATATTGTATTGTTTAAATAAATTAGAAAACTAAAATCATGGATAAAAAGAAGAAATCCACTGGTGCATTTAAACGCAAACAACGCCAAGAAAGAGAAGATAGTAAACAAAAATTGCCCAAAATTGACAAGTTTTTTAGTCAGCCTTCTGCAAGTACATCTGGCCAAAATATTTCTATTGATAGTGACTCAAATAATGTGGTAACTGCAGTGTTGGTTGAGAAGCCTACTGAAGAAGATTCGACAATTATTGCAGTTGGAGATACCTCCGCCGCCGATCATGTGAACGTGGATGATGTTTGCATGACACACATAAGAGCGGAGGGTTTGGAGGTACCACAGACCTCTACATTTTTCGAAAATGTGTACGACAAATCTTCTTATGACTTGGGAAACTTCACAAACAAAATATTAAGTGATAACGAAAAACGTCAAATTCTTGATATGGGGCCTTTACAGCCTTCAGGACCTTTTCCAACAGACATCAACCAGAACAATAGGTGTTTTTCAAAATCGTACTACGTTTCGTGTTCTAAATATGGGCCAGTTAATCGTTTTTGGTTGTGTTATTCCAAAATACTAGACGCTGCCTATTGTCAACCCTGCTGGTTATTTGCTTCACAAAGGAATAATGTTTGGTGTACGGGAATTCGAGATTGGAAGCATTTATCAGAAAGAATTAAACAACACAGTTGTTCGAGTGGCCATTCGGAAGCATGTGCTGTGTACGAATTTTGGGAAAAAAACGATACTAATATTATCGACAAGGAACTTGAAAATGAAATTCGCAAAGAAGCATCATTTTGGAAAATGGTTCTTCAAAGGTTATTCGATATCATACTTACCCTAGCAAAGGGTTCTTTGGCTTTGAGAGGACATCAAGAAGACTTAAGTCAGAAAGGACACCACGGAAATTTTCTGTCTTTTGTAGAGCTTGTCGCCCGATATGATCACATTTTGCGGCAAGTTTTGGATATGCCCAAAGGTAATAATAATTATTTTTTTATCGTTTTATTTTGTTTATAATTATTAACTGTTTAATATCAGACCTTTTTTGAAATTGTGTTTTTTTATGTTTTTAGGATCTACAAGATATCTGAGTGCAACAATTCAAAATGAAATGATTGAGAGCTTGGGGACCAAACTCGAAACCCATCTACTAGAACAAATTAGAGCGTCACCGTTTTTTGCCATCATAATGGATACGACACAGGACATATCGAAGGTAGATCAGCTAAGCATTGTTGTGAGGTATGCAGTAATAACCAGATCGGAAAATGGACAGCCAATTGATATAGAAGTAAAAGAAGTGTTTCTAGGCTTTTATGCAGCCATCAAACATGGCGGAGTAGATTTAGTCAACCAAGTGACAACATTATTTATCGACAAAAATTTTGATTAAAAAAAATGTGTGGGGCAAGGCTATGATGGAGCCAGTGTGATGAGTGGTGTGTATACTGGTGTACAAAAACATATTAAGGATATCCAGCCTAACGCAGAGAACGTACATTGTGCCACTCATAATTTAAATTTGGTGATAAATGATGCCGTTAGCAGTTGTGTAGAAATACAGATTTTTTTCGCAACGTTGCAAGATTTGTATAACTTTTTCGGAAACAGCATCAAACGTTGGGATCTACTGTCAAAATTCACTGGCGAATCGGACACCACTCTAAAAAAACTAAATCCGACTAGATGGTCCAGTAGGGTCAATACGATATCTGCAATAAAACTTCGTTATTTTGATATTATCAAAGCATTATCAGAAATAGTTCTAAAGAGTCCTAAAAAAGATGAGCGTAGTATTAAAACAAAAATGCTAAATTTCGAGTTCGTGTTGCTTTGCGAATTCATGCACAGTGTATTGAACGACATCAATTATGCATCCAAAACTTTACCAAATTTGTAAATATAATTGTTATTTAGTCAGTTGGTAGGCCCGACCTTTATATAATAAACCCTTGAATCTTCTCTATTTCGTTTTATTAGCCAAACCTACACGAAGTATTAATTGTAATTTATGTTGTTACTGTTTAATATTTTTATTACCTGCCCTGCAGTGCACAAAAAAGAGCTTAAGTAGCTTAGCATTTTTAAAGTATTTGTATATTTCATATTTTTATTTGATAAAACCTAATCAGTTTACATAGCAGTGGGGCCCCATTTTTTAATTTGTCCCAGGGCCCTTGTTACCTAGCTACGCCACTGCTTTTATGAATATTGTTCCGTATTTTTGAGATTTTATTTATATGTTTGTAGGAATTGTTTCGTGTTATTAAGGAACATTTATATTCAATTTTTGATCAAGATATCAACATATTGTTTGAAATCCTTTTCAGAAATGTTAACATTTGGCCTTGGGTATAATCACTATCCAGTTCAGCCCTTCCCCAACCAAAATCTGGCTGCGCTACTGGTAATTTTCATTACAAGAACAACTAATTCAAATCAACTTTTCGGGAAGTAAAAAAAAATCAATGAGTTCTCACCACTGTAAGATTATAAACATTCCGTTTCAGATATTTCCATTGATAATTTTGGGATTTTACTTTTAAATAAATTTAAAAATAATCTGTTTTAGGCAGTGACAAGTATGACGAGTGACAACTGATCTGTGTGCTCTGCTCCCACTTGGAGCGAACTGATAACACATATTTGCTTGCTCTGAAAATTAAAGGACAGAGGGAATGGATGTGATTTACAAAACGCTTACCGATCAAAAAGATATGTAAATACCGAACGGACATTTCAAACCAATCAGAATATATCAAATATGTTCATGTACGATTTTTAGTAATAGACCGGGAGATGGTGACACAAAATATTAGGTCATTTGTACCAGTATGGCGGTTCTTCAGGGGTCTAATTACGGAATGACAAAAAAAAAAATGATGGTCATAGCGCTGGTACCGGCGGCCCAATCGCGTGGGCGTTAATCGAACGTGTCGGATAAATAACGAGTGTCAAACGATTTGTTCCACAAAAATGCTTGTATTTTCCGATAGTACATAAAAAGAAAAGTAGGCGGTAGCGTAATGCCATACTTCTCCGGTGTGACTTACAGCCCGCCATACCGACGCGAATATATTAATAAAAAAAAACAATTCAACCATTTGTACCAGGCTAATTTTCGCAGCTAATCATCGTCGAGTAGCCATTCACATAAATCACCTTGCCATACTTTCCGACGGTTCCCAATAGCCGCCATACCACCACAAGGGAGTAAATTTTTTTTTTGCTAAACGATTTGTACCAGCCTAAAATTTTTTGTAACAGTTCTCTGTATGATCATAAATAGAAGTCTGATCATGCCATACTTGTGGGAGGTGGCGAATATGTACAATATTTTTTCAAAATTCTAAGATTTTATTCGTAATTCGAACGATTTGTCCTGTAAGTTTGAGGTTTAACGAATATAAATACAAAATTTCAAACACCTAGGTGGCGGCAATCTTGTCTTATAACCTGATGTTATGTCGTATAATATTGTACGGCTACCGGCGCTCCAAAGATTTTTCGAATTGTGTTCATCGTGGCTCATCGTGTTCGTAATACATAATGTATGGGAACGCAGGTAATTTGTAATTTTCCCAAAGCATAGTTCTTTTTCAAGTTGTAAAATTTGAAAATGCCATACTGTTACAATTCATTCCAATTTAATTTTTTTCATATCTTGCTCGAGTGTAACAGACTTCCGCCCCATAGTTACAGTATTGGATAATTTTTTTTAGGTTGAATTTTATCCAAACGAACCGAATACGATGATGCCATACTGTAACAAATGATTTTATGTCTTGTACCTTGAAAACGTGTCGAAAAACCAAGTTTTTCAAGTATGGCGATACTTTTTCCCTCTACTAGAAGTATGGCAAATATAATAATGGTCACAATATAATTTCCAAAAATCCAAATGCCATACTGGTACAAATCGTCAATTTTTTTTTTTTTTTTAACATCTTGGCTTAAGTCCGACAGTCGTCCGCCCCATGGTTACATTCTGGAATAATTTTTTTTAGGTAGAATTACATCCAAACGAACAGAATACAATGATTCCATGATGTAAAAAATGATTTTACCTATTTTACAGTCGTATTTTCAAAACGTGTCGAATAAATAAGTTTTTCAAGTATGGCAGCACTTTTTCCCCCTACTAGACGTATGGGAAATTTAATAACGGTCACATTTTATCAAGTACTTTCCAAAAATTACTTTTTTGCGGCGGTATGGCGGCCATTTGGAACCGTCAGAAAAGTATGGCATGGTGTATTTCGTGGATGGCTACTCGACGATGATTACCTGTGCAAAAATTAGCCTGGAACAAATGGTTGAATTGTTTTTTTTTAATTAATGTATTCGCGTCGGTATGGCGGGCTGTAAGTCACACCGGAGAAGTATGACATAACGCTACCGCCTACTTCTTTTTTATCGACTATCGGAAAATACAAGCATTTTTGTGGAACAAATCGTTCGACACTCGGTATTTATCCGAGACGTTCGATTAACGCCCACGCGATTGGGCCGCCGGTACCAGCGCTATGACCATCATTTTCTTTTTTGTCATTCCGTAATTAGACCCCTGAAGTACCGCCATACTGGTACAAATGACCTAATATTTTGTGTCACCATCTCCCGGTCTATAAGTTACTATTGAGACATTCACGTTCATGATATTCGGAAGCTAAAAATAGCAACAAATGCTTGACTTTTTTCTAAAAACAGATTGATTCGTCTCCCAGTAAAGTAAATCCTCAAATTTTGTCGATCGTTCATTAACACAGCGTGTTTTCAGCTCATTGTACAACTGATATATTTCATCACAGAAAACGAAATTCTTGGAATCGATATGAATTTGGCTACATTCCAATGTTATTCAGGACGTCATGGCATAGAAAAAAAACAAGCATTATGTTATATGAGTCATTAGTTTGAAATTAAACTTTCAGTTTCAGTGACAATGGAATTTATCAAGTAATATTACAATAGCAAATGGAGTACAAGTTGGGGAAAATGGACACTCTCAAACCGTCCAAAGCCTTTTTTGAAACATTGAATATGAAAAACACAATATCAAAGGAACATCTCAAAAACAGAGTATAAAGAAATTACAAAATATTTTTTTATAAACTCCTGCTGGATGTTTAATGCCAGACTTCCAGGGTAGGCTTAGCCCGACTAGTGATAATTCACCATGAAAAATATATTTTTTCTAAATTTGTATGAAAAACAAGAATATATATTTTGGTATGTTTGATGTATTTTTTCACCGTAGCGGTTTTGTCTATTTTTGTAAAAAGCTCTAGTCTGTATATTTCAAATATTAAATTATACTATTCGGAGTCACTATCACCATCAGATTAAGAGTCAGTATGATTTACATCAATTATAATTTTCAGTTAAACTTGAAGCATTCTGCATGTATAGTTTCTCAATTTTTATTACATGATCGAGTGCGTTTCTCTTTGACTTCAAGGAATACAGGATACCCAAACTGATCAGCTGGCAGCTGGTGGACCAACAAATATCCATCGATTCAGCAAAGGAACTTGTCATAGCGTCCAGACAAGTTATCTGCTGAAACAAAAAGCTAGCCAAACTCAGAAAAAAAGTCGAAAAACTCTTCAATGGGGCTAAAAGTCAGGGACAATAGGAAGAATATAACGCACATCTTACTGAGTAGAACAAGGAACTCAGACTATATAAAAGAAGAATATGGAGGCACATGTATGAGGGGATTACAGAATTAGCCCCAGCTCAACGCAGCCAGATATTTCTACCTAAATAACATACCAATGGTATCGGTCTGAAAAAAAACCGGACAGAGGATATGCAGTAACTCAGAAGGAAAGTATAAGTGCTATTATTCAGACACCCTCTCCTGGATCTAAGATTGCTGGAGACGAACTGTAAAGTGCGCATCTAGAAGGCGTTGTCACTAACCCCAAAAGATCCAGTAGGAGCCTAGCGGGGAAAATCTTCAACACCCAAAAAATCAAATGGGCTATCAAGAGCTTCAAACCTTTCAAGTCACCTGGAAAAGACGGAATATTTTCCGCCTTACTATAAAATGGTATTGAGATAATGTAGCCTTCCCTGAAAAAGCTGTTCAAGGCCACCATTATTTTCGGAAACATACCGAGAGCATGGAGGGGGGCTGCTGAGGTGTTCATACCAAAGACTGGGAGGCGTCAAGCTGACAAACCTCACTTCCCTCCTCCTGAAAATAATGGAGAAAACTATAGACTGCCATATAAAAAGTAACCTCCTTCTGAACAAACCACTTTAAAAAAAGGTTTTCCTATGAAGTAGGCAAATCGACAATCAATTAGCTACAATGCTTGGTTGAATAGACAATGCTTGCTTTGAATAGACAAACTGAGCTAAAGAAATGGCTCCGTGTTCATTCATAGAAACACCTCACTGAGCAAATGGATTCAAGCAATGCTAAAAAGCAGAACTGTTGTGGCTGCTCTCGGGGAAGAAACGGTCA
This sequence comes from Gonioctena quinquepunctata, assembly GCA_018342105.1. Classification (NCBI taxonomy): domain Eukaryota; kingdom Metazoa; phylum Arthropoda; class Insecta; order Coleoptera; family Chrysomelidae; genus Gonioctena; species Gonioctena quinquepunctata. Next base: position 618,693 of record JAFIRS010000525.1, read on the forward strand.
GGATAAAAACGGAAAAAGGTTGTCTCCAAGGCGAGGTTTTATCGCCTTTTCTGTGATGAATGACCGTGAATAATCTGATAGTAAGGCTACACGACTCTGGATTTAAGACTCAAGAATACGCCGGGGTGTCCACTGGAGCGATGCGATAGGCGCAACACTCTGGTACCCAGTGAAGAAAAGTGACGAGCTTTACCCACCTGTACCATATCCACTTCATAACCTGCAGTTGTAATCATGAGCTCTTCAGAGGAGGATGTAATTCTTGCTTACCGGTACTTACACTAGCGAAAATCAAAAATGAGAAAATATGTCACACATCCATATAATTTAGTTAACAATATTGTAAATACATTTCGGCAGTGGTGTCCCGCGAACTTTCTGTATATCAATAGAAATGTAAATAGTTTCACAGAATGAGCTTAGAAAGTTACCGGCTTTTACTGGGGCTAGTGTACCAAAACTGTCACAATACTGTCGCCTGGAGCGATCGATACGACATCGGAGTGGATACAAACAACCTCCACAACACATGCACAATGAACGGGCCTTAACTAGAAAGGAATACATCAATATGGTATACTGATGGATACAAGATGGGCAAAAGGGATAGAGTGGGAGAAATGCATGCTATAGAAATATGCGCCAAAGAATGCCTTGCAAGAGGCTCTAGGGAGCAAAAATCAGACAGCCAAGTCACACACTTATCTAACTTGGGACTGCAAATTTTCCCTGAGATAACTGGCAGCCACAAGAAGGGACGAACACTAAATTTCCTGGCCCAGAACCCTTCTCTTATCTCTCCAAAGCCCACATTAAAGAAGAGTTTCGACGCTGGAAAGCTGATCAAATGAAAACCCACTGGAATAAGGATTCAGCACAAAGACAAGCAAAAAGACTTCTGCTTGTCTATGAATCTGAAACACGAAGTCGTAGTGTTCCGACCTACTGATATGCTCGAATAATTGAGCTAAATGCTCAACAATCTCTCCTCCACTTGTTATAAGTTGGCCATCGATTTCTAAGACCTGTGGTGTATTCGTGAATTTCTTTCCTAGGATAGCGCGAATTTTTGTCAATACTTCCGAAGCAGGTGTTCTAGGTGTGATAGTGGAGACATACGTTTCCCATGTTGCTCTTTTACTCTCGCGTATTGCCCGCCTATCTCTTGCACGCAATAGTGTTCCCTAGTGTAGGTGAGCGTTTCAGAGTGGCCAAAGCGTGATTTTTCTCTACCACATGTTGGCAACTATCTCATTCCACCAGGTAGTTGATTTGGTACCTTTACGACCACTAGATCGTTGTACCGATATTCCCGCTGCTGTGGAGTTCTGTGGCTTCATTGACATCAGTATCTGGCAGCTGTAAGTTTTCTAATTGTTGTCTATATAGATTCCAGTTAGCATTTATCAATCTCTATCGCCTGGGCAATGTTTGAGAAATGAATCGACCGGCAAATTAAATCGAAATTGGGAAATGGTCTGTAAGATGATCTCCTAATCTATTCCATTGTAATGATGCTGAAAGAATAAGGCTACGATAGCTGACAATGAGTTGGAATTTAGTTTTACGTAAGTGCCATCGCCATTATTCAGGAGAATATGGTTCGTTTCATCAATGAAATTTTTGGTAGTTCTGCCTCTGTTGTCCAGCTGGTTCAAGCCCCACAATGGATTATGGGAACTGACTGAAGAAGGGGGTTAGTAACTATAGTCACTTGGTCATGTCAGATTTCTATGAATCATCACTCCTAAATATTGTTTTTTTTTCTGCAGATTGAATTTATCGATATCCAATGTATTATATTGGGGTTAGGGAATTGTAAGATGCATATTTTTTTCTGTAATTTATGGATAGTATCTTATCCGTATAGCATTCAAAGAGTTTACTCATGTCATCTTCTGCTCTAGCTTTGATTTCGTTCCAGCTACCAGCACTATTCGCTGCAGGGGATATATAAAACTATGACAGCGCCCATGGTGGCAGAAGTAGGTAATGATCCTGGTTATCACAAGCACAAGCTGAAAACTTTCAGTTTCTGAGGTTTATTCACAAATTACTTAAAATAAAAATATTGTACCATACTTCAGATGAATAAACATTATTATTATCGTAGTGGCAACGGTCACGGTTGGGTAGTATAACAACATACATACAATAACAATGGGCCCTCACTATTGCTATGTAGTCGATTGCAAAAATCAAATCAAAAATCACATAAACTGCAGCAAACAGTGTTCTGTTATTCCACGATATTTCAATCTCTAATTCCGGGACGTGAGGTTTTCATTCGATAAATATTTGACATGTTTTCCGTTTTCTATTTGATCGTCTAGAAGTGGATAGTAAAAGTATTAACCAAGTTCCATGGGACGGTGTTGCGCCGGTGATGAAAAGCAAATAGCGACTAAACTGCGAGTTTGGGAACGCCTGGACGGTGTTGTAAACTGATCAATCAGCCTTATGAACAGGGGGCAGAGATACTTTTCATGTCTTTCCGAGTTGTCTATCATACACGGCATTCTATCAGGACAAAGTACCTCGCAGAGGATTTTTGTGTTTTAATTTTCACGAACTAGTTTCGGTTACAGAAGCAATTGGCCTTACATGTGAACTAATGTTAAATGTAATTCAGTTCAAGGACTAAGAGTAAACATCGCTACTTGTACTGTATAAGCAATACGCAATATTTTGTTGACAATTATACGTGTTAGAGAGTGTTGAACGTGTTTGTATTATTTAGAGACCGTTCAACGTTCTTACATCCTTGCAAGGGTAGAAGTGGGATCCCATATTTAGGTAAAATTATGAACCTCATTCCTTTTCTGATTATTATATTATTTGAGAATTTCATTAAATAGTTTTGCGTTGAATCTCATGTTATTTAGTGGTTTCCCGTCGGGTTAAAGCTAGCCAGGATTATATGCGTACTTTTTTTAATTTGTTAAACTACTTGGCTCACCTCTCAAGACCTTATGAACCTGCGACCTTAATAAACTAACCTGCAAGCACATTACGTGCCGTACCTAAAAGTACACAGAAGTAGCATTACTTTATGATTTTCAAAATATCATAACTTGACATGGATATATTCCAAATGCGGTGAAATATCGTATCTCGTATCAATACAAATACTTTTTATCATTTACTTACTTTTTTCTTTGACAGAAAAAAACTTCGATTCATCTGGAACTAGTAGTGAGCACAAAATTGTTACATTGTGATAGATTATTTAGAAATTGTTAAAAAAATTAAATTGATACATAGTGAGTATTGGAAATAAAACAGGAAAACTTCAGCAATCGAGCCACTAGAGGGCATTACTGTGACGGCGACAGTGTGTCTAAGATTGTATTGTTACGAATTAGTGTTAAATCAATTGTGAAAAATTTCAGCTGTGCTGTCAAGGTAGTTTGATATACTCCTTTAATTCAATGTGAATGTTTGCAAGAGATTTTGTAGTCCTCTGAACGTATTATCTGAAATAAACATGTTCTAACCTCAATAAGGTTTCGAAGCATTCTTCATCGCTCTTGACCAGATCTCTCAGGCTACACGATATCGCCAGTGGCGTATCAATCAACACTAACTATTAAATACTTATAATGCTACCTAAAATTGCATGCAAATGCTGTGATCAGCTATGTGACAGTCATCTTATGGTCACCTGTTGTGTGTGTAAAGTCAAATTTAAACACGTCTGTGTAGATATCTCAGCGAATGAAGTTCGCATACTTAATGGAAACAAAGGCTATGATTGGACCTGTATCGGATGTAGAGCCATTGGCAACGACTTGAAAGACCTTAAAGCCCTAATTCTGAATCTTCAAAATGACATCAAAGAATTAAAAGCTGATAATGCCCTCAACCAGACAATGGGAGGATATGATTTTGAAGACATCGTCTCTGAAGTTACCGAACGCCAAAAACGTAAGAATAACATAGTGTTTTTCAATGTTCCTGAGCCCGAAGCAAGCAATACACCAGCAAAAAAATTCGAATCTGATAAAATACTAGTTACCCAAATATTGAATACAGTTGCACCCGATCGGGCATTAACAAATGTGAAACCCATTAGATTGGGATTATTCACAGGTTCTAAAACTCGCCCTATAAAAATAATCATGGATAGCGAAGATACAGCCCTGCATTACTTGATGAATGCGAAGAATCTCAAGTCGAATCAAAACTATAGAAACATCAATATGGCAGCTGATAGAACAAAAAAACAAATGGAGCATTATAAAAAACTTAAGCAGGAACTGCAGAGCAGAATCAATAACGGTGAAACAAATTACAGAATCAAATACATCAATAATGTACCAAGAATAATTTCAACAAACTAGATGCGCCCAGCAGTAACAATGAAGATGATGTCTCCATCTACTACCAAAATGTAAGAGGTCTTAACAGCAAAGTAGATATATTTACACCAAATGTGAGTGATTGTGAATACAACATGATTGCTATTAGTGAGACGTGGCTTAAACCTGAAGTAAATTCGAGTGAACTGTTCCCCCCAACTTATGAGGTTTATAGAAATGATCGTAAGTTAAACCGGTTAAATCTATCAACTGGTGGTGGTGAACTACTTGCTGTTGACACTACTATAAAGTCAGAGGCTATCAATACTCCTCAAATTGATGAAGACTTCCCCGGAATCGATCTCCTAGTCTGTAAATGCTATTCATCTCATTGTGTTTTCTATGTTGTAGTTATATACCTTCCCCATCTCTGTCATCTGACGAATTTAATGACTTTTTTGAATCATTGGAAAGGTATGAAGTATTGCATTCTAAAAGGGTATTAATCTTAGGTGATTTTAATTGTGCCAACTTCATGAATAATGATCCAGGAGATAGACAAACCTGCACCATCACTAACTTTTTAACTTTTCTTGATCTGCGGCAACTCAATATTATTCCCAATCACTATAATAAATTGTTGGACTTGGTAACGAGTAATATGTCGTGTACTATAACACGGGAATACTCAACCTCAGTTAAAGAAGACTTGTATCACCCATCTTTATCCATTATTCTTAATAAAATTTGTATTGAACAGAATAACTCTAGCTCAATTAAAACTTATAATTTCAAAAAAGCAAACTATCTTACATTGTACAATGAATTCTTACACACTAACTGGGATTTTCTAGATGGTTTAACTGATGCAAACATGGCTGTTGAATGCTTCTACAGTAAATTCTATGAAATCCTAGATAGGCATGTACCAATTTACAAAAATTATAAACATCAATATCCCGTATGGTACACAAGTGAAATTATAAGCCAAATCAAACAAAAAGCGAAACTACATAAAAAATACAAAAAAACAGGAGATATTGCTTATTTCCATGAGTTTGGCAGACTCCGGAAAAATGTTAAAGATAAAATTAAAGAAGCATACGAAGATTATCTTCTAAATGTCCAGATACAATTGAAAAATGAACCTAAATCGTTCTGGTCTTTCATTCATAACAAAAATAAAACCTCTAGAATTCCAGCCAAAATGTCTTACTGTGATGAATCTTTCGATAATCCTCAAGAGATAGCAAATGCTTTCGGCAAATATTTTGAAAGTGTATATACAATGGCGGAACCAGATTTGATAAACCTACAACTGAATGACAATTATAACTCAGTAGATATCAGCTCTGAACCAATAACCGAAATCGAAATTGTTAATGCTGGTAGAAAACTAAAAAATAAATTCACCTCAGGTTCTGACAAAATTCCATCCTTCATCATCAAGGATTGTCTTAGTGCATTAATATGTTCATTGCTTACAATCTTTAATTTAATTCTTAAAACATCGGTTTTTCCAGATATATGAAAAATTTCGAAAATTTGTCCAGTACATAAGTCTCAAGACCGCGCTATTGTTAACAATTATAGACCAATTTCGATCTTCAATAACCCTGCAAAGGTCTTGGAGATCATATTATGTAATCGCATTTATCCTGCAACCAAACACATCATCTCTGAATCTCAACATGGATTCATGAACTCAAGATCCACAATTAGTAATCTATCCATTTTAAGTCAATACTTATGTGAATCATTAGACCAAAGAGGGCAGATTGATGTGGTTTATACTGATTTCTCCAAGGCCTTTGACAAAATCAATCACGAAATACTACTGAAGAAAATTACTGGTCTAGGATTTAATAATATTTTTTTGGGCCTTTTGAAATCTTACTTGAAAAACAGAGTGCAGTTTGTCTCTCTCAATGGATATTCCTCAAATAACTTCATTGCAACCAGTGGAGTCCCTCAGGGATCCAAACTGGGGCCACTGTTGTTTTTGATATTTATCAATGATCTTTGTGAGTCGCTTGAGTGCAACAAACTAATGTTTGCGGTTGATCTGAAATTATATGTTACTATTTCTAATTTGGACGATTGCTTAATTCTACAGGAACAAATCAATTACTTATATGATTGGTGTTTGAAAAACCATCTTTTCCCCAATATCTCAAAATGTAAAGTACTAACCTTCACCAGAAAAACAAATATTGTCAATTATCCATACTCAATTAATACTACAATTCTAGAACATGTTAATAATATCAGGGACTTAGGAGTGTACTTTGACAATCAGCTCACATTCAACTCTCACATAAATGAGATTACCAAATCAGCATATCGCATATACGGTTTCATTTTCAGAAATTGTAGAAGCTTTAATGATATTTCTGCACTCTCATATCTTTTCTTCAGTCTGGTAAGATCGAAGCTAGAATATGGATCATTAATATGGAATCCTATTTATGTACAATATTCAACTACAATCGAGAAAGTACAGAAAAAATTCTCAAAGTTTCTGTGCTTCAAGGTCGATGGATCATATCCTTCAAGAGGATGTGATTATACGAACTTGCTACATAGATTTGATTTCATATCTTTAGAAAAACGCAGACATCAAGCATCCATTATGTTCTTGCACAAGCTATTAATATTAGGTGAAGTGGACTCACCAGCACTATTATCTCAAATTGATTTCCATGTGCCGAGATTGGAGTCTAGGTCAAATACCACCTTCAAGTGTAAAAGAGCTCAAACAAATATTATGTCTGAAGCTCCGATCAATGTAATGTGTTGTAATGCAAATAAGCTATCAAATATATGTGATATTTCTAACTGCAGTAAGTCGGAATTAAATAATAAATCTCGAGCATACTTATAGTGATTTAGGATTAAACCATGCATGTACTATTTTGTGTCTCATACCTTATGTTTATTCTTTGCACTGTTCCTCGTCAATCAATCAATCCTTGTATGTTTTGTTAGATACTAATACTATCTTGTAAATGATTATCTATAATATTTAATAGCCTTGTAAATGGTTTCTGTTGGGCAATAAATGCTTTATTTATTTATTACCAGTCTTGCACACAGCGAATACAATGCTGCTGTATCATCAGCGAAACAGACAAAGCTGCCACAAGTATCGTGACGTAATATACCATTGATGTATATTGTGAAAAGGATTGGCCCCAGAACTGTTGAAAATGCAAGTTTTTACTTTCAGATTTTTTCGTTTGAGTTATGGTCTTTTCAAAATATCCATAAGATTGTAAAGGGTAACATTCTCAATTGAGGGATTTTACCAACGCCAAGGAGTCTCGTTATCCCGGGTCTTGAATAGATGAAGGGTAACAAACAAAAGATCTCATAGATCGAGGTGCTGCGAGGCTACTGAGCTCTAACGACCCAATCTACAATCTACAAAAATATAATAGGTATAAAAGTCTTCAACACTGATCTTTTACTAAAATCAAAATTCCAATTTTAACATTTAACATAATTGAAAAGTAAGTCATAGTCAGTACAACCCTGGTCTACAAATCAGCGTAACTGGGAATTCTCAGACGGTTTTGCCTCAAATAATTTGTCCACTATAATAAGTGCATAGTAAACAAATGCAGAAATAAAGAAGAAAATTCAATTGGATTTAATTTATAACCTTCCATATCTAACTTGACAGTAGTAATAAAAGCCTTCATTGATATGTTTCCATCAAGTCGTTTATATGAAATTGGTTGAAATAAGTTATTATTCGAAAAGGTTGTTATTTTGATTTGTTTGAAAATATGATAATACGTGAAAAATAGGTTATTATGATATTTTGATTTCAACACGCACAAACATGCTAATCCCATTCCTAATACAAAGGAATTTAAAAAAAATGTTAATCACCCAATCAAGTGAACTAACTGCTACTTAACCGAGGAAAAACCTTAGCATGTTGTTCATAGTCCGAGGTAGCAATTTGTCGGTAAACATTAATGATAGTGGGAATTCTTGTCTACCATTACATTATGTTCCCTATTAATAATCACGATGAACCCTGACTGTGCGTCAAATAAATTCATCATTAATCATAATTTTTTCAGGGAAATGGCACATTCTTCTGTTTCTAGAGCAAACCAAAGAACTGGCTTATCTGGTCTTATCTGATATGATGCTATTATTGTGAGTACTTTTCGGTCATGAGTGTCGACTTCATTGATATATTGGAAAAGGTTCAAGTTAACTTACACTGTCTTCAAACACGCTTTGAATTATTGGACAATAAAATTGTTATTTATAGATAACGATAGATACCCCCGAAAAAAATTCCTACAATTGAATTGAGTGACGATGATGTTAGGTATTATTGTGTCAGTAAGTTCGATTATTGGTTCGAAACAATTGATTTACTAGAAATGTTCAACCAACTCAAGCTCTGTCTATTATTTTCAGAAAAATAATGATACGTATGATACGGAATTCCGGAATGAGGATCTGAATGCACTGGCGATGTCTAGGTATATTTTCATCCAATGTATTTACTAGAATTCTTCAACCAACTCAACCCGCGTCTATTATTTGCAGAAAAATGGTATACTTAAAAAATTCGCAACATACTGCCGGAATGAACTAACGATGTCTAGGTATATTTTCATCCAATTTATCCATATCTCAATCCAATTCGTTATCAAGCAGCTTCAACTTCCGCCGATCCAGTGAAAGTGAGAATCACCGTATCAGAGAACGCAAGACCATCAGGCCAATAGTGCACGGAAACATCAAGAGTCTTGGTCTAAATGGGCCGAAAACAGGAAATACTTGTTTCATGAACAGTGTCATACAATGTTTATCGAACACCAGATGGTTGCTGGAGTATTTGAGAAAAGGCGATTATATGAGACAAATTAACACGAGCATTTCAAGCATGAAGGGTGCTTTAATAAAACCATTTGCGGAAGTTATTGAAGAACTGTCGTCTGAAGATTCGTCTTATAGGAATTGGAACACCGTTTCTTTGAAGATTCAGATAGAAAGATTTGCTCCACGTTTTATGGGTTACGCCCAACATGATGCACAGGATATTCTAATACACCTCCTCGAAGGCCTTCATGAAGACGTTGACATGTTTACAGTAGAGCCCAAACCGGTATTGACAGAAATCGATGAAAAACTGAACGATCGTGATAAAGCCAAAGAGGCATGCTCGAGATATCCAAGAATGGACAACTTAATCATTGCAGATAACTTTGTTGGCCAATGGAAATCGACCGTTGATCTTTTCTAGGATCTTTCACTGCCGATTCCACAGAGAACAGACCACCTCAGACTTTCACAATGCCTGGACTGTTTCAACAGCGAGGAAACTTTGGGCGGTGACGAGAAACCCACATGTTCAAAATGTTAAGGAGAAGAGAAAGTGCACCAAGTCTTTGCCTATACAAAAATCACCTAAAATATTAGTAATCCATTTGAAGCGAATTTCGCCGTCGGAGAGACTCGGGAGAAAATTAAAAGTCATCATCGATTTCCCTTTGGAAGGATTGGACATGTCCAATTATGCAGCAGACAACGTGGCCCCCTCTATGATCTGTGCAATCATAGTGGAACGACATATTCCCGACACTATACGACACTATACGGATTAGCGAGACTTTCTTCAACACTAACAAGTTGATAAGCATCTTGCAAGTCAGCTGTTGGCACTGTGCTTTGTTGAAGATCAACGTCGGTCTCATCAAGCCACTCGGCGTCATCATTTTCGCGCACTACGCAGATAATCTCTCTCGATCTACCGATCGATCGTCGCGTGAGGATGCGTGAAGGACGAACATTGTGCATCTCTGGACTATTATTGCACGGATCATTAGGTTGCTTGTGCCTCAACTTTCTTCTTCGTACAGAAGTACAGTCCACACCGCTAGCACGTCCTTCCCACAAGCTGCTGACGAGCCTTCTTCAGGCTAGGGCAATAAAGGTCACAAGGCAATTTGTCAAAGCGCTCATGCGTTGGGGTAATTTCAAGAGACCGACGCAGAAGAAATGTAGCAAACGCCTTACCATCATGCTCTTGAGGCTACGGAATACTATGGACGACTGCAAAATCGGGTAAGGAGGTACCACGAAGCGTTCCGGAAGAATACATCGAAGAGAATAACTGGCAAGCCGAGCCGGGCGGTTGTCGCTGCGGGCGGGGAAATCGTTGCCTGGCCGCTTTTCGGTTTTTAGAAATCGCGCGATCAACGAAAAAATAAATACACGTGATATCTCACTACACCCCCCCCCCCTCCCCCTTTGTGAAAATTCGTAATTTTTTACGAACCCCCCCCTTTCGAGCCTCACGTGATTAATGGACGATCCTTTAGTGGAGAAGCGTACGTAAAGTTGAAATTATTGCATCCTGATTTCTTTTACATTTGTATTTATTTTATATTGTTATTCATTGATTCAAAAACACAGAAACTGCTACAAAAACTGGTATAGACTATTTTTGGCAAATGCTAAAACTTTATTACTTTTCGATGGATATTTCGCCGAGTCCAATTATTGTAACCACAGAATAAATTATATTTAACTTTTTAGGACATTTAAATAAAAGCTTATCATTAAATAAATAATAGTTTAAAAAAACTAAAAAACACTCTTTTATAGAAAACCAGACTAAAAAAATTGAAAATAAGAAAAAAAATTATTTTATTTAAAAAAAAGCGTGGGGTGCATGGTATCGCCTCGATGTGTAATGTACTATATAATTATTGATACCATGCACCCCACGCTTTTTTTTAAATAAAATAAAAAAAAATCTCATTTTCTATTTTTTTAGTCTGGTTTTCTATAAAAGCGTGTTTTTTAAAACCCCCACATGCCAATTTTGAATAGAATCAGACCATAATCACAAAACTCGGCCGTAATTTTAAAGCCATCATCTTGAATTTTCCAATTTTTACAAGAGAATCATAATATTCGACTCCAAAAACCCCTTGATACCAATTTTGAATAGAATCAGACCATAATCACAAAACTCGGCCGCCATCTTGAATTTCCCAATTTTTACAAATGAATCATAATATTCGACCCCAAAAACCCTCACATACCAATTTTGAATAGAATCGGACCATAATCACAAAACTCGGCCGCCATTTTAAAGCCGCCATCTTGAATTTTTCAATTTTTATAAAAGAATCATAATCTCCGACCCCAAAAACCCCCACATACCAATTTGGAATGGAATCAGACCATAATCACAAAACTCGCACGCCATATTGGAGCCGCCATTCTTGACTTTTCCAATTTTCAAAAAAGAAGCATAATATTCGACCCCAAAACCCCCACATACCAATTTTTAATAGAATCAGACCATAATCACAAAACTCGCACGCCATATTGGAGCCGCCATTTTGTTTTTTCTGGACACAAAAATTTCTTAATGCATTGTCACCGGAGTTATGTACACCTGCCAAATTTCAAATCATTCGGACTTCTGGAAGTGGGTCAAAATCGCGCCCAAAGGAGTCGGTTACAAACAAACAAACAAACATACTAGTAAAGCTAATATAAAGCGTGTAAAAACATCTCACCTTAGATTTACTAAACTTTGAAGCACATTCTATTCGAATTTCCGTTACTTTCTGATGTCTGATAATTCTAGCGAATTATAATACTTTCATAAATTTCCTTCAACTATAAAAAGGTGTAAGATTTTATTATTGAAGTGTTTAAATCGATGCTATCTTCACATTTCTTGTTATGAGATATGAAACAATACGCGGATCCAGTCCGATAAGAGGCGTGTTTAATGCCATTGTTTATATAGGTCCCGATTGCGCTTGTGAAAAAAAAACATATTTTCGGGTACAAATGTACATTTTTGCTTTATCTACTTGTAGGCGATCAAACAATGTTTAAGGCGATTAATTTGGTTAATTATCTTATGCGTTGGGATCATGTATTAATGATTTGAGATCACGAGAATCTTCAAAGTACACGAACAAAAGATAGGAGCGAATACACTAGAAAAATTAAAATTGAAACAAGTACAAGAAATAAATCACATAAACAGTTAAATGATGGGGAACAGGTTATTCTAAAAAATGAAACAAATAGCAGATGAAAAATGCAACAATTACTTCTACAAAAATGCAAAAGCTTTTCATATTGAGTATTGCATTAATGTACTCTTAGTTAGGTGGGAGATTATTCGGAAACATTCCAAGGCGACTAGCAACTATTCAAAAGTTCACCAGGAAACGGCCATCTGCTCCAAATAAATTCAGTTTAAATTTGCATAAGCTCGGGAAAACTTAAAGGAGATATCACGGAGTTTGTTCAGTCTGTTCCTATAAATCTATCGATACGACCGTTTTCCCACTAATTAAATATGTAATTGGATTTCCGAAAGACACCCAGTTTTCTTTCAATAGATGTTCGTCAGATGGGATTGTGTGAAAAACTTCCTTCACCGCTAGAAAGGCAATTCCAAAAGACACATTCTTTGACAGCGTTCGAAATCCGTTTCTGCTGATTTAATGGTGGTATTCTGAATTCAGCGCTTCGCATTCTGGATCCGGATTCATGGAATTGTACAAAGGTGTGAGCATTTCACACTCATGTAGTTTTACCCCGGTTACTTTAGCAATAAATCCAGAATATTTTTATACGTAACCCTGCTAGCCCCATATTATGTCAGAACGTCCATAAAGGAGAATAATTAAAAATTTCATAGGGAAATCCAAATTACCGAGCGTCGGGGGCGGTTTGGCGGCGGCAATCTTTTTATTAGAGATCCTGCCACCACCTCATTTCGTCAGAGCGTTCATGAAGAAGGATAATGCACGCTTCAATCAACGGAAAAAATTACCGAGCGTCGGGGGCGGTAAAGCGACGGCAATATTTTTATTAGAGATCCTGCCACCACCATATTTCGTCAGAACGTTCATAATGGAGAATTATCTGTAGGGAGAAAAAATTACCAAGCGTCGGGGGCGGTAAAGCGGCGGCAATATTTTTATTAGAGATCCTGTCACTACCATATTTCGTCAGAACGTTCATAATGGAGAATAATGAAATATTCCGTGGAGAGAAAAAAAATACCAAGCGTCGGGGGCGAGTTGGCCTCAGCAATATTTATATTAGAGGTTCTGCCACCACCATATTTCGTCAGAGTGTTCATGGAGGAGGATAATGCACGATTCCATCATCAGAAAAAAATTACAGAGCTTCGAAGGAGGTACAGCGGCGGCAATCCTGGAAGCTAATTAATGAAATGAGAGGGAAAACTAAAACACCACAACACATCTTGATAGAACCTGACGAACTGAATTCCTATTATTGCAATATGGCTCGTGAACTTACTGAAACAATATCAGCCTCCAATTCTCCCTCAGATTACATGATCGAAACCGAAATCATCAACGAGTTTCATCTCACCGATACTAATCTTGCTGAACTCAAAGAGACCTTAAAAGACATAAGAAATAAAAACTCTTCCGAGATCGATGAAATCTCAATAAATATAATCGAAAACCTTCCTGACTCAGCACTAACATCCTTAGTACAACTCATTAACCACTCCTTTATAACTGGCAACTTCCCCCATTTTTTTATATCTAGTCTGGCTAAAGTAATTGAAAAATTGGTCAAGAAACGAATGCATCTTTTTCTTTTAACTAATAACGTTATAAGCACTGAACAATTTGGATTTCAGCCGAACTTAGGAACCAATTATGCCTTATATTCGTTTATGTCCAAGACGTACGAGAAAATAAATATCGGCAGTGTGCTTCGGAGGTATTTTGTGACTTTTCCAAAGCTTTCGACTGCGTGGATCACGAAATACTGCTGAAGAAACTCCAACACTACGGTTTCCGGAATACGAGTTTGGAATTGTTCAAATCTTATTTAAAAAACCGGAACCAATTAGTACGCACTACCTCACACTCCAGTATATCTAATATTGAATTTGGAGTACCTCAAGGCTCAGTACTGGGACCAATAATGTTCCTCCTTTATCAACGACCTTACCAAGTTGAATATCTCTTCGCAGACGACACTACAATTCTGTGGCATGAGAAAACATGCCATAAGCTCCAGGACAAAATAGACTTAGAGTTAATAATAATCAAGGAATGGTGTGACTCTAATTCCTTGGTACTCGATTTGAACAAAACAAACCTAATAACATTTCGCTGTAATATCTCTGACATACTGGCTCTGGCTAACAACCGGATAATCAATAAAACAACAACCAGATTTCTCGGGTTAGATATAGACAACATGTTGAAATTTGATTGCCACATTAAGAACCTCTGCAACAAATTAGCATCTGGCTGTTACGCGATACGAGTAATCTCGAATGAACTGGGTTATTGGACAGCAAGGGCTGCATACTTCGCCTTAATCGAATCACATCTGTGCTATGGAATCGCATTTTGGGGAGTATGCAGTTCATGTTTGCTCCAGAACGTATTCGTATTATAAAAAAGGGCTTTGAGATATATCTGCAAAAAAAACCTAGATATTCTTGTAGAGAAGAGCTCTCTACAAAAAGAACATGGAATTTTAACGCTAGTTATTCTGGAATCTGTAAGTTTGATTCACAAAAATAAAAATGTTTTAGAAATACCAGATACACAATACAACACACGCCAAAATGACTCCACACCACAGCAGTAAAAGATTCTATGTATAATCTACAATGGTATTAAAATGTACAATCACCTGCCAATCAACAATAGAAATATTACATGTATCAGTATCATGATTCAGCAAGTTTTTCACGATATTGAAGATTATTTCAGCACCACCTTATAGCTCTATACATGTCTATGTATGCATATGTATATTTCGTGTGTCGGTATGCATGTGTATATGCGTTCATTTATATTTATGTGTATGATCTATATAAATTTCTGAATGTATATAAATTTCTG
Organism: Gonioctena quinquepunctata; assembly: GCA_018342105.1. Taxonomy (NCBI): domain Eukaryota; kingdom Metazoa; phylum Arthropoda; class Insecta; order Coleoptera; family Chrysomelidae; genus Gonioctena; species Gonioctena quinquepunctata. The sequence continues at coordinate 633,910 of JAFIRS010000525.1, forward strand.
TTTTTATTGTCTTCCAGACACCATTATGTATGAAAAAATTAAACTGTGATACACTGACATCTGTTAAATATATGTATTTTACAATAGTGTAATGACTCCTAAAATTTTATATCTCAAGAAGTATTTACGAAATAAACTAAAATAGTTCTTTTATTATTATAATTTTTTACATATAGACAACTTACTTGTAATCTCTATATTTACTAATTTAATTTTAATTTTAAATCTTTTATATATAAACCTTCACCAATGTAATGAGCTTTGTCTATGAGAAGTATATTCTTCCGACAATAAAGTATATCTTGATTGATTGATATTTTTATTAGAGATCCTGCCACCACCATATTTTGTCAGAACGTTCATGATGGAGAATAATGGAATAATCCGTGGAGAGAAAAAAATACCAAGCGTCGGGGGCGAGTTGGCCTCAACAATATTTTTATTAGAGAGAACAATCCATAATTCCCCCCCAATGTTAATAAAGCCTTTTTTCTCATTATAATGACTTTTTTCTCATTATATTGACTTTTTCTCATTGTAATGCGTTTTTTATTCATTATATTGACTTTTATATTTTATTTGGCCTATATTTTTCAGTTTATCTTACGGGAACATAATTTGTTTAGTTTAAATCATTCCTATTAATTGATTCTTACGATTTTTCAAAATGGAAGTGGATTATATTGCATATTACTTTTTGTTGGGTCTTAGTTACAAAGAAATTACAGCTTTCTTGAATTTATTTCACAAACAGTGTATACGTTTATCAACGGTGAAGAGAATATTGGGGATAATGGGATTCTATAGAAAAAAACATTTTACTCCGTTGCCAGAAATTTTGAGATTAATAACAAAACAAGATGAGAAGTACGGGCAATTACATCAGCATCACCGCTTCTATGTCTTATAAAGTAATAGTAACTTTGACATTTAAAAATATTGCTGAGGCTAACCTGCCCCCGACGCTCGGTAATTTTTTTTTCTCTACGGAATATTTCATTATTCTCCATCAAGAACGTTGTGACGAAATATGGTGGTGAGAGGATCTCTAATAAAAATATTGCTAAGGCCAACCTGCCCCCGACGCTCGGTAATTTTTTTCTCTCTACGGAATATTTCATTATTCTCCATCAAGAACGTTCTGACAGAATATGGTGGTGGCAGGACCCTCTAATAAAAATATTGCTGGGGACAATTATCCCCCAACGCTCGGTAATTTTTTTCTGTTGATGTAATCGTGCCCCCTTCATGAACGCTCTGGCGAAATATCGTGGGGGCAGGATCTCTAATGAAAATATTGCCGCCGCCCTACCGCCCTCCCGCCCCCGACGCTCGGTAACTCGGATTTGTCTATGACATCGTTCATTGTTCTCCCTCAAGAACGCTCTGACGGAATTTGAATGTGGCAGAGTGTCTAATAAAAAGATTGCAGCCGCCAAACCACCCCCGACGCTCGGTAATTGGGATTTCCTCATGACATTTTCAATTATTCTCCTTTATGGAGGTTCTGACAGAATATGGGGCTAGCAGGGTTACGTATAAAAATATTGTAGTTTTCGATTTCGAAAAATGAACGTATACCTATTTAGGTGAAAACAGATATAAGAATGGGAAAACGAGTCGGGATGATCTCTCGACAAATCGGAGAAGAATCTGAATGAAAATTAAAACCTTTCTATATCAATTCCATGTTGCAAAGGGGACGAAAGGTGAAAATCAATCGCCAAAAAATAAAAACTTGAAATTCACAGTGCATATCAATGACCACCCAAATAACCATCTATATCAATAACATTAATCTGCAAAAGGGATAAAAGGTACAAACCTACCCCCAAAAAATCCTGCCAACTTGAAATTCTTATTTTGTTGGTGGTTGATTTTCAGCCTTCATACCCTTTGCAAATGAACGGTATTGATTCAGAAGGCCATTGAGTGCTTAGTAAAGTTGGCAGGGTTTTTCAAATTTTTCGGAGTACTTAGATTTTCACCTTCATCCCCTTTGCAAATGAATGGAATTACTACAGAGTGTTATTTGAGTGGTCATTGGTATTCTGTGGATTTTTCTGAAGGGATTTATGGCATTTCCGATTTTTTGGGGGTAGATTTTCACCCTTTATCCCCGTTGCAAATGAAAGGATTCGATAAAAAAATGGCATGTGAGTAATTCCTGTGAGTTTCAAGTTGACGGTATTTTTGTGAAAGACTTATGCCAATTTTGATTTTTTCGGTGGTTGATTTTCACCCTTCACCCCTTTGAAAATGAAAGGGATTGATACAGAATGTTATTTGGATAGTCTGTGATATGCTCTGTAAATGTCAAGTTGGCAGGATTTTTCTGGTGGAACTTATCTCAATTCTGATTTTATTTTCCTCCAACCCCTTTGCAAATGAACATCGTTGACACAGGAGAACCAACATGGTTCTTATCGTATTGTATGAATATCAAGTTGTCATGATTTTTCTGGTGGAATTATGTAATATCATTATGCTTCAGGATTGATTTTCACCTCATCCCCTTTGCAGATGGATGACCTTGATGCAATGGTCGATTTGGTGATAATAGACGTATTATATCGTTGGCAGAAATTTTATGGTATCGCAGGTTCATTTCCTCCCATTACCCCAACTACTCAGCCTCAAAAAACGGCATTCATCGAAAATTATGCTCACCTTGAATCATTATTTTTAAACTACACTAGAATTATAAGTAGACCTAGTGAAAAAACATTTTTGCCGACGCCACTGGTATTTCGGCTGCTGAAATAAAAGTAAAAGTACTAGTTGTACATTGAGATTCAGCAAATTTGTTATGATTTTTTTTTGTTAGCAACGATCAGTCGAATATGGCCATAATTGCTATTTTTGGGGATATTTAAAACTATTTGTCTCGGAAAACGCATGAGATAGAGCAGTTTTGAGACTGGATTCGAATTTAGTGCACGAAATTACATAAAAAACTATACCTATTATTTGTTGATAAATGATTCATCGTCCCAAGAATTGAATATAGTTATTAATTAATTCCGAAACGTCAGCGCTAAAAAATTAGTTTTATTCCCTAATTTCCGTTAAATTCATCTATATAAAAAACGATGCGACGTTCAGGTACTCCCCAAAACACAAAAAAGTTAAAAAAATTCAGGATCGTGAAATTATTGCAATAATAGTAATACTCATAGAAAATAAAAAATGTGTAAGTAAAATGCAAGACGTATATGCATAATCAATAACAAAAAGTGCAATGCAAGTCGTTGGTGTATACTTGATGGAAAATACAGAATATTCCGATCATGAATTTGCAGGTTTTTGTATCTTTTGGCAAGGCTACGATTGCACCGTATTACGATTGCTATTTTTATGATGCATATTATCATCTAACAAATTTCCATCATTGCGTAAATACCTAAGTGCAATGTTTTTTTTTTTCAGATGCCGCCAGACTCATTTGCTAACCATATAGATCAACCAGTTGATATCAATTAATATAATAAGCCTAATTAATGCGAAAATAACTGCAACTTATGATATTAAGTGCAAACCATAGATATCATAATATATATATATACTTATATACCCATATATGATTTCTAACACATTCCGTTTTTAGCCCATCGATTCAGTCAAAATGCTGGTATGACATCTGTGGAATGTGAACCTTTATTATTAGGTACATAAATGTTTCTCACACAGATATTTTGTTTATATTAAATAATGAATGCAGAGGATATTCCATTGGAAATATAAATACCATTGATAACAGATTTATCAAATTTCGTACAAAAAATGTCGGATGAGACATGAATATCTAGAAACATTTTAGATCGCTCCATCATATGGCACTGAAAATTTGGGGATATAAAAGATCGACATTCAGTACACGAATCGCACACATAGAAATGACATACATTACTTGGAGAACCTCAATTCATCAATTCATTTTGTTTTGATGGTATCAACAAACAGTAACTTGCACCCCTCGGCAGTGTAAATACCTAAACGAAGGTGCATTTACAGTGACATGACGCGACATCTACACGGCACTAGAAATATCTACCAAGATTTACGAAGATTTGGTGGGGATGAAATCTGCTGGAGATTTATGAAATATCCGCATTGATTCACTTTTCTGGAGCCACTCTCGAAATCTGCCCGATTTCAAATTTAGGTGGCAAAATACTTTCTCACATACAATTTATTTTCTCATTTTTGAGTGTACAGTTACGTAGGAAAAACATTGATTATGAGCGACAGCACACATATTATGAACGTAGATTAAGTGAAAATTGAGGCATTGAAACCTCAAAGGATTTCAAATGGATAACAAACATATGCCTTTAATGTTCTTAGTTCAATTTACTCTTTCTAGGATCACTTACCTCCGTTATTCTTCTTTAGTTCAGTTTTTTAGAGGAAGTTGAAACTATTATAAATGATCGTCGCAACAAAGCTCTTCATAACTGAAATAGAGTAGATGCCGCTGTTAAGGATATAAATAATCTAAATGCTGCGTTTACTATTAGATCATTTCCCTTGATAAAATATAGTTGACATTTTCAAATTTCAAATCTGAAGCAGAGTGCCGATGCTTCAGATAAGTCCCCACTCAGGAAAAATTGCGGCAAACCTCACTGAATGGTTTTGAATTATATCATATGGTTGGGAATCACTAGGAAGTATTTCAATGAAAACGGTGGCTAAATCTGAGAAATTAATTCACCAGAGTCACTGTACTATTCACTTTTACTCCGAAATGGAATTAGGAAATGGGAAAATGATTATGGAAGTTTTGCGAAAATATTAACCTAAAACAACAGATTGGCAAAGTCACGTGACACATGATCATAGTCGTTTATTTACTAACGGGTAAATACGAAGTGCTGCTCCCCCCACTACAGTACATTATTATAGTGTATTCCTCCGCTGCACATGCGCCTTTTCTCGTGCTTTGACAAGTTCATTCTTCATCTATGTTCATTTTTTGTTATTTTGTGTGAGAGGTTGATTGATATATTATCAATTTGCGCAGTGAAATGAGTTTGTCACATTAGCGACCAACTTTGACATAGGCATTTTAGTTGTTAATAAGTATAATAGGAGGAGCCGCACTGCATAATTACTGTCTCGTTATCGTTTACCGTGTAACTAAGGCCCACTTTTATAGGTTCCAGTTAACCTCTGGTTGAGTCTACTAGTGGTTAGAATGTGCCTTCATCGATCATAAAACGAGGATCATTTCCATTCTAACCACTAGTTAACCCAACCAGAGGTTAACTAGAACCTATAAAAGTGGTCCTAAATGGACAAGTGCTTTCAAATATGTGGAATGCAAAATACGGAAGGATTTATTTTTTAGAAAATGTAAAACCAGTTGCAGTCAGCTCAAAACCTACGTTTGTTTCTGAGATATTTTTGGATTATTAGGTTGGTAAGTAGAAAAGAAGTTGATACTCTTTGGGTATTCCTGAATTTTCAGTTCTGAGAATAGGGAACACGCCTGATTTTATTTTATTTTTTCTTTGCATCAGTTCGGTCCTCAAAAATTACATTTTGTTAAAATAATTTCTTAAATCCCAAAATGTTATCGACATTTTCAAATTTAAAGGTGCTCCTCAATTCATGCTTGATTTGACCTTCACTGGAATAACTTCCACCAAACACTAGCGCCAGTTGTGGTTGTTTCAGGAATATTGATAGACAATATTATTTTTTAGAACAGAACCCAAACATTAATGCAACGTCACTACCAATGTGATGTTTCAGTAACAATTGAAAATACAATGATCATTATCAGTATAACATATAAACGAAGACAGATGAAATTATAGTTGACAGTTCGAAGCAACTAGCGGCAAAAGTTTGAACTGTGTGAAGTTACGATGCATACGTCCATCAGAGGCACTAGGAGTACGTTTTTAAATGTGATGAAAAACTTGGCGTTTTCAATTTCTAATTATGAAAAATATTAAAAAAAAAAAATGATTTCCAAGTTTGTTACTGACCTTTCTTGGTTGTAATCTCTATATGCAAATCAAAATTTTAGAAAAGGGGCGCATGCGTGTTTCCTATTATTCTTCTATTCGAATTCGATTTAACCTTGACTTCCGAATAACTTCTCCCAAAAACGATCGCTACTTGTTGTTGATTCAGGAATACGCACAGACATAATAATTCATAGAATTAACCACTCCTTGGATGTGATGTTTTAGTCATAATTAAAATTATTATAAATAATGCGTGTTCTCTATTCTCTGCCAAAAAATTTATACAATTTTCTAATCACATTCATAAACGTACTCATAGCGCCTCTAGTGGACGTATGCCTCGTTACTTCACACAGTTCAAACTTTTACTGCTAGTTGTTTCGAACTGTCAACTTTAATTTAATCTGTCTTCGTTTATACGTTTTACTAATATTTTTATTAACATAGTATTTATATTTTCAACTGTTACTGAAACATCACATTGAAAGTGAGGTTGAATTCATGTTTGGGTTGTAAGAAATAGTATTGACACTATTCCTGTAACAACCACAATTGGCGCTGGTGTTTGGGGAAAGTTATTCAAGTGAAGGTCAAATCGAGTTTTAATTGAAGAGCACCTTTGGATTTGAATATCTCGACAAAATTTTGGGATTTCAGAAATTATTTTCACAAAATATAATTTTTGTGGACCGAACTGATACAAACACGTTTGCAACACTTTTAAGCAAATGAAAATTGCATTAGTTGGTGCTGCAAATAATTGCGGAGTGTAAAGGAGGCTTCCAAACATGTAAGTGAAATTTAGTACACCTCTCGTTTCAGTGGCGCTGCTTGGTGACCCCATACCCTCCATCGCGCAATCTCGTCAACTCGCACTTGCAAAGTGCAATAACAAGCAAGGCAAAGGTTTAGAATTAACAGTTTATACCAGGGTTCTTTAATAAGAACCCTGGTTTATACTAGAGGTCAGTGAATATGGTCAACCACAGAACCCATAAGTTAAGGTATTTTGGGGTTCACTCAATGAGTTCCGTGATGAATAGTATGTTTGTAAAAGGCAAACAGAAATCCAACCAATCAAACAGTATCATATTATATCTGTCCTGTTTTAATAATTCTCAACACGATGTGATTGTGATCATGTGATCTTTCGTACGATGGAGATTGGGCTCCTTCTTTATTCGGAATTTTGAAAAAAGAAAATACTCAAAAATAACTGAATTTAGTCAGTAATCGTATAGTTTGAAACTTAGTTACGAGCAAATGTTTTTATTTTAATTTCAAGAAATTCCCATGTAAAACTTGTTCCCATTTCGAACTATAAATGGCGGTGAATTTGAAAATCCATTTTAATAAACGCAATTTATTTGCATATATTGTTTCAGAATACTATTTTCCATTTGGACATATTATAACACTATAATTCCTTTCAAATCATCCCGAATGCGCATGAAAATCACGCATATTTATCGAAAAACTCCATAAAACACAATATTTGTGACCGAATGGAAGCATTTACCTGTCATGCATTTCGAGTGGGAGTGATATGTCTGCCTGAAGTCAAGAGTAAAGTTGTTCTCTCAGAAACACTAGTTACAGTGAAAAATATAAAAATTGAAAGGTGAAAGAGTTATAGAGAAGAAAGTTACTATACATTTTCAGTCAAAGATAATGTGACAATGTTCAAATAAAGTGAAGAAAAGGGAAGTGCTCCAGTGGCGGCTAGCTGGTGACGTAGTCTCCATTGTACCTGTGCCCGTGCCTCGACCTTGCAAGGCCCAAATCAAAAAAATGATAGGTTTGTCTCTCATGTTTCTGATTGTCCCGGATGTTTTTTCCCCTGGCAATTCTGCTAGTTCGATTTATTGATAATGTTATGGCCATTACTTTTGATGGAGTATGATAATCGCTACTACTAGTTTTAGGCCAAGAATGTAAACAGTGTTAGCCCCGCCCCACTACAAAAGCACCGTGTTATTTTTCCTACATAAATCAATTCCTTGATTTCAAAGACTGAATCCATGTTTTTTGCTGTAATTCTCGTAGGCACTAATTGCGTGGATAGCAATCACAACTGGGATTTAAATCCCAGTTGTATTTTGACTTGTTTCATGTATAACTTGGGAGTTGAGGTTTGGGATTTAAACTGGAAGTGAGTTCATACAGCACGTAAAATAAAGTAAAATGAGAAGTACCTAATAGTTCACAGAGCTGTAAATTAATGTAAGAAGCTGAGAAATTTGGGAATTTATGTTGAGGTTAACTCAAACTACAATTAAGTATGTATACTTAAAAAATTGGTTCCTGTTATTGATTAAAAAATAAGCTACTGTTGACAACACTAACAAAAGTATAGAATCTTCGTCATCCAAAGACATTATTGGCCAGAAACGAATTTTTTGAAAATGGGACTGAACACACGGTTTTCCGGTTATGAAAACAAAAACAATGACATGACATACTACAAGAATAGCTATTAGGTATACCTAGTACTGCAAAACATCTAACAGATTCATTATTATTCATTACCGATTAGGCTAAGCGGTCAACCGACCACAAGCAGGGACGTACTCGATACAATGAAATTTTCACACAAGATAATATGTTTAATTGATAGCCTGTCCTGATTATTTTAAGCAAATTAGTTTATAACATAATCCAAACCTAATATAAAAAGTTTAAAAATCAATCAAATTAGTCATTACTACCATTTTTAATGAGTCTCTTACATGTCTGGCAGTACCTAGTATACCTATATCATGTCATCACCTTCTACAAATATCAGCAATTTTAATCTCAAGCTGAATAATTATATGGAAAATTGTAATAACTCTAAAAATATTAATATTATACTGGATGATGTGAATATTGATCTTTCTTCTCAAAGAGAGTGATGATAGAGAAGATTACCTAACTACCTACATGCTAGAACATGGTTATGTCTCAATGATAAATGAAGCAACTCGTATACAAGGTCGAACCAGAAGTTGTCTGGACCACATTTTCCTGAAAACTAGGGATACATATGAGGACTTCAGTCCAACAGTGTTGAAATCATGCCTCTCAGATCATTACTCGGAAATTTTCAATATAAACTCAATTCCGAAAAAGAAAATAAAAAACCTAATTACAATCATACAAATCATATCACAGAACTGTTCATTGACAGGTTCAAAAAACATATGCAGTAAATCCTTCATCATAAAAAGAAAAAACCACAAAAGGAGCCCTTAGATAGCTGACGGACTGGTGAATTTCTTAAAAAAATCAAATTCAATGTATAAAGAATTACAAAAAAAAACAGATAATCGCAACCTGATCAATGAATTCAAAATATATAGAAATGATCTAGATATTCACCTGAAAAAAAAATAAAGCAGACTATTATTAACGGTAAATAAATAACATAAAAAATAGTCCGAAAGATATGTGAAAATGTGTTGAAATACTGCAAAAAAGGAAGTGGATCATAACATCAAGAAAATCCAAGTCGACAATGAAACATTAACTAGTATACCTACTTCCCATATAAATTATGAACAACATATCGACGATTCCCTAGTAACAGAATATTAAACCTCAATAAATATGAGGTCAAGTGATGATAGTGAAATAAAAGAAGTTGTTAAAGAATTGAAATCAAATAATTCACCAGGATTGGACAAAATCGGGGCAGAGACGATAAAAAATGCATGAATTTACTGATCAATCCCTGGATGCAGCTCAGACAATATTCCATGTACTAGAGAGTCTTGAATTATTAAATTTCTTAAAATAAAGAATATTGAAAGAAACATGATTAACACTGAAAAGATAAAACTTAACAACAAAATAACCTTAGAATCAGATAACCCTCAGAAAACAGTTTGGAATATTATAAATCTTACCTTAGGCAGAAGTGAGACTTCCTCTGACAGCGGTATCTTTGCTGAATACTTTGCAATATTCTTCCAGGATGCTATACAAAATCTAATTGAGAACTGTAATTTTTCTGATGATACAACTAAAAATCATAATTTCGATGACTTTATTAAGAAAGTCACTCTATTTGCACCCAACAGATGCACAGGAGGTTCGCTGGATCATTGGAAACATAAAGAACTCAAAATCAAGGGACTGTTATAGTTTAAATGCCAGTCGGCTAAAAATGGTTGCAATTCTCATAAACACATGCATGAAGGATGGTGTATTCCGGGATATATTTAAGATATCTAGAGTATCACCAATTTACTAAAAAGGTGAACCAAATTTACTAGCAAATTATAGACCCATCTCCATTATACCTGTATCAACCAAAGATTTTTTAAATTGTCTTGAAGATACGACTCCTAATTTTTTTTGAAAATAACCTGCTCTGCGCTAATCATTTCAGTTACAGAACTATTGCGTCAGTGTGTGAGTTCTGTGACACCATATTGGTCGGTTTTGATGATCAATCAGCTCTGCTAGACTTTATCACTTAACAAGATCATTTGACACAGTTCGCCTTGATTATCTACTACTAAAACTAGAAAGATACGGAATTAGAGGCACTGCATTAGACCTGATCTCTTCATATTTAAAAAATAGAAACCATTATGTTAAGTACCTATGGCAATCAAAGCTCTGATGCTCATACTGTGTAATATGGGGTTCTACAGGGATCTGTACTTGGACCATTGTTCTTCATAATTTATATCAATGATCTGCCTATCAATCTAGGCAAAACTGTGAAACCAGTCAGTCCTCTTCGCTGATGATGCAACTCACTTAGCCAGGTGCAAAACTAGTCAAGAAACACTTATTAACCTAGAAAATTTGAGATCATATCCAAATACTTGTTTTGCACAAACTATCTCAATCAATCAAAATATACTTTATTGTCATAAGAATTAGATCTTGTGGACAAAGTGTGTACAAAATATATAAAAAAAATATGATGAAAGCATTACAAATTTTGTCATTACAGTAAATAATTTAAAATAAAATACAATCACAAGTTGGTAGTAAGAGTACAATCACACAACTCTGCAAAACATAGTTGAGGGGGAGGTTGAAAAATAGTTACCTAGATAGTACAGGTCAAAGTACAAATGCCTACATATATATGGGCAAAATACATACATGTATCAGTCTTGAGTATCGCTCCAATTTTTATTAATAAATTCATTAACGTCATAAAAGGCCTTCTCTGTAAGGAATGGTTTCAGGGATTTTCTGAATAAGTGGCCCGAATTAATGGTCTTGATAGATGATGGAAGGTGATTATATAGTAGGGCAGCATTATAGACTACTGACTTTTTTATTAAATTTGTAGAGGGAATAGGAAGTCGAGATTGTTATATTGACGGATGGATCCATGAATAATCTCATACATTGATTTGTTATTATGTACCAAGCATACTGTTTCCAGAATGTATAGTGAAGGTAGTGTAAGGATTTTGTGTTCTTCGAATAGTTCTTTGCAGGAAGTTCTAGGCCCTACTTTGTATATATAAATATATATATATATATATCGAACAGCACGCTTTTGTAGAGTGAAGATCATATTATAATGTTGTTTGTTACATGTTCCCCAAAATGCCACCCTTGCATGTGATTCAAAAAGGGCATGATACACTATTTTTGCAGTTGCCACACCTACTTCACTCGACACTACACGTAGTGCATAGCAGCTTGATGATAGGTTTTTACTGAGTACAACAACATGGTTCCTAAAATTTAGGTCCCTGTCTATGTGGATACCTAAAAATTTATTTGTGTGGGATGATGCTATTGTGTTATTCTCAAAAGGTATGTCAGGTATGTTGCAATGGAATGCCAGCATATTTGTTTTTGTTATATTAAAACAAAGCTTATTAGAATTACACCACTCCTTCACTATTAAGATATCATGAGTCATTTTGCTATAAAGGTCTTGTGAATTTTTGTCATGCCACAAAATAGTTGTGTCATCCGCAAAAATAGTGAATGTTCCCTCAATCTTCAAATTAGCGAGGTCGTTGAAGTATAGTAGGAACAGGATAGGTCCGAGTACAGATCCCTGTGGTACCCCATTTTTGACAAATCCAATATCTGAGAGGTTTTCACTTTTCATATACTGGGTTCTTTCGCTCAGATATGAGGCAAACCAATTGAAACTTTGTCCTCTGAAGCCGTAGAGCTGAAGTTTCTGCAACAGTATTTCGTGATTGACACAGTCAAAGGCTTTAGACAGATCACAAAATACTGCTGCGCTCACTTCTTTCAAGTTTAACCTCGAGTATAGATTTTTGAGAAAGTGGAATATAGCATCTCCTGCTCCTTTATTAGATTGAAAGCCAAATTGTTGATCGTTTAAAATTTTGTGGCTAGTCAAGAATTCCATTAGTCTGGATTTTACCAGTTTTTCTATTATTTTTCCAAGCGTTGGAATAAGAGAGATTGGTCTGCCTCTTAATAAAACGAAAACCCAAAACATATGCTTTTCTTTAACCACTAGTAATCACAGTGAGCCAGTTAAGCTCTTAGACTCCAAATTAGATTTTGCTTTCAACACTCAAGATCTGTGCAAGCGTCTAGCAAGAGCGACATTTGGAATTAGACAATTAAGGTCTCAGTTAGATATCCAACATTCAAGAATTGCATATTTCTCTTTATTTCATATCAACCTCACTTACTGATTAATAATCTGGAGAAATTGTAGTAACAGAGAAAAAGTATTTATAGCACAAAAGACAGTAATACGTATTATGAGTTTTAGTAACTCTAGATTGTAAACCTCTATTCAAAAAAGTATCTATTTGGCCATTGCCCTGTTTATATCATGAAGTGCCTTTTATCCATTCATAAGGAATATTTAACTGATGGTGTCACACGGCACAAAAATATTCACACATAAGTATTCTACTAGAAACTGTGATAAAATTTGCATACCTTATTGCAGAATTAAGAAAACACAAGATACATTTAGATATATCAGCGTTAAGCTTTACAATGCCTTACCACACTGCTACAAAGATTTAACTTACAATATATTTGAGAAAAAAATCCATGCAGCCGATTTAAATTTTGAATGCTTCCTGTTTTGTCCTTTTCGACTGTTGTTGCCTGTTATTGTAATTTTTAAATTTTGGAATGTATGTGTGACGAGTGTACAAATTTTGAAATTTTATATAAGTTAATATCTATCTATCTATATGTGAATTTCATTCAACACAGGATAGGGGATAGTTTTTCAATTTCTATCCAGAGGCTTCAAGGCATGCAAAGAAAAATGTATCCTTGTATAATAATAAGTATTTATTACAGCTATCTCAGTTGCTTCTAAATAAAACTTGTACAAATTGAGATATTAATAAAGTAGAAGAGTTGATTCTTTTAAGTATTATAAAATATAAATAAAATGGTAGAGATAGTACCCTTTCATGTATTTATTGAATATGTTCCCAGTGCTGAAGGTATTTCTTAAAAAAATATAAAAATATTGAGAGTGCAGGAAAAAAACTCCTTATATTTACAAATATCTATACCAAAAAGTTTTTTGTCATATCCATTAACTTTACTTTTCATATCTGGTTCTAATTCTATAGCTCCATCCATATTTTGGAACATTTTGAATCGATTTTTTTTTATTTTGAAAAATTTAACCATGCTCTATGAATATCCTGAGAATGTCCTATAGTCGGACAAGAAAATATTGATAATTGGAATTACCCTGAAATTATCTTTTAATTAAGATTCACAAACTTTGATAAACGTTATTTATTATCAGTGAATCATTAATAAATTCACACAACAAATACCACAAAATCACTCAAATGTTTTTCCCCTCTAAATACAGTAGTTCAAGTTGTTTTGTGGTTTTGGCCTTAGTCGGAAAAATACATTGACTTTCCAGAAGGCACAACAATAGTAATAATGAGAGCAGTTCATGAATAATCTTCAACCACATGATATGGAAAACTGGATATGTTTGAATTCAAGGATTATGATTAGTCAAACTTTTTTATAAAATTCTTATTAAGTAAGTATATTATACCCTGGATATTCTGATGTATTTTCCTCCAAATAAATCTTTGAATTCCCAGAAAAATGAATAACTGTGCCTTTGCTTCAAAATTTTCATTTGTGATCAGAGATGAAGAAAATGGTTATTTCAGAGTTTCTGTTCGCATTGAAAATGGAAGAAATGACACATGTCTTACATTTTTTCAAATCTGCGATTTAGGACCCATTCTTTCTTAATTATTTCTTTGGATATTTCAAAATAAATATTGATTCACTAGGATTTTGACTAAACCTTGATGCTTGACAATTGTAATTGAGCCCTAATATCTTTTGTTGATTCATGAAAGGGATATATAATAAGATCTGACAGGGTTCCCGTGCACCCTGGAAACAATGGACATGTCAGGGATTTCAAATTGAAGCCGCATATCAGGGAATTCAGACAAACTCTGACAAAAAAGTCTTGTATATTTGGTAACTGGATCCGTATAAGTATTCTCTCTGAGTGTGTTTTTTTATTCGAAAGTAGTGATCATTTTTTGTATTGTATTGATCATTTAGACAAACATTGTTTCATAAACATTCGAAGAAAAAAAGGTTAAAGACCTATGAGAAAAGGTACATAAAACTTCTTTCGGAAAGAGAACATTGTAAGTATCCAAAATTAAATCTGAAATGGTAAATATATAAAAGAAAAGTTCCACTCTATCATCAGAAATCTGGTAACACATTGACGAAAAACAATATACTGAGAGTAGTTTATGGGTTAACAAAAAACACTTTTTGCCAATTTTGACTGGTCTAAAGCCGCGTACTGACTTGAATGTGCATGCGTTGAGTCGAGGCGCATGCATATGCATATTCAAATCTGGACGTGTTATTCGCAACGACTCAGCGCATGTTTAACTTCTCGCGAGTCACCGCGAATGCACATGACCTGAGCCGTTGGCTGTCGGTTTTTGCTTCCGCTCAAAGGAAATAATATCGTGCGTGTGTGCTCAGTGTGGACCGGTTTTAAGTCTGCAATAATCTGTCGAGAGAATAGCAGTGAAGAGATTTTTGAATATCGGTTTCAAAAAGGACAAAATGCAGTGGTCAAACGAAGACTGCTTGCAATTAATTGATTTTTACGAACAGCATCCCGTTTTGTGGGATGCAAAGCATTTCTTTCACTTCTCACATTCAAGTCAGTGCCTGGCTCAATGATATAACTCATTAAAATCCTCCAAAACGGTCCAATTATCTTCAAAACTTAAAAGAAATATGTCTTTCCGTAAAAAAGTATTCATATAAGAAACTTATAGTGCATTGAAAACAGAGCCGTTGATTGGCCAAAGCCTGGAAGATATTTCAGAATATTGTTAAGAGTCTGGAGTTCGTGGCTATTGAAATAATTATTCTCTGTTTATTTACATTTTACAACACAATAATGCACTCGGACATTTGAATAAATCAATCGAAATTCACTAAAATATCGCGCACGTCACTGTACTCTGAATCACTTTGTTTTCATCAGTTGAACATCACCTTGAATAAAAAACTGACTTCCCGCATCCGCTGTCTCTGTGTTAGTGAATAAGTGCGACAAACTTCAGGGGGTGATTCAGCATGAAAAAATAATGACAGTTTGCTATATAACTTTTGTCCGCAAATGCTTCGTTTTCCGAGATACGGGGTGTTGAAGTTTTTCTTAAAAATTGACTATTTATTTATTGCTCTGAAACCGGTCGAGATATGCAAATTAAATTTGGTGAGTTTTAAGAGGTAGTTATTGCGCATTTTTTTATATGCAATTAAGAATTTTATGTTCATCATTGGCGCGCATACGGGTAATGATCTCAATTTTTTTAAAGAAACAATGGTACGCCACTGAGATATCATTCATTTTTTAATTCCTCGTTCAGTTTGTGATAAAAAATCTCTCTTGCCTTTTTTTCGTATGGGGGTACCCCATCACACAATATTTGCTCGTCTTCACCAACGTTTGCGCGAAAATGGTACATTTAAGAAACAAACGGCTGACTGCGGGCGCCCTCGAGAAGTATGAACTGTGCAACTAGAAGACGCAGTTCTCGAGTTAATTGCGGAGTCACCTGAAACAAGTTCTCGAAAAATTGCCAACATACTGAATGTAAGCAACTCCACGCACTGTATTTAAAATTCTTAAAGAACAGCAATTGTATTCGTTTCATATTCAACGTGTGCAAGCTCTACTACCTAGAGACTTTTCAGCGCCTAGTTCTTTGCCATTGGATTCTTCATCAGATCGCTCAAATTCCTAATTTTTTAAATGGCGTTTTGTTTACTAACGAGGCTAATTTTGGACGACAGTGTATACGAAATTTCCATAACAATCACCTCTGGGCTGAGGAAAATCCACATGGAATCTTTGAAGCTCATTTTCAGCATCAGTTTTCAGTAAATGTAGGGCTTGATGATCATTTAATCGGTCCATATTTCCTCCCACAACGACTAACACGCGACTCTTACCTTAATTTCCTGCAGGAAGAGTTACCTGTTCTTCTTGAAGAAATTCCTCTACAGCTGAGACAACACTTCTGGTTCATGCATGATGGTGCACCAGTCCATTTTAGCATTATCGTACGTAATCACTTAGATACAGTATATCCAAATCGTTGGATAGGTAGGGGAGGTACGGAACATTGGCCTGCTGGATCTCCGGATTTAAATGCTCTAGATTTTTGCATTTGAGGTTTTCTTAAGTCATTAGTTTATTCCACTCCCGTCGAAAATGTTGAAGACCTGAGTAATCGAATTATAGCCGGCTGCGAGACAAAGAAAAACATCAGGAATATTTGCGCGAATACGACAAACAATGAGGCGAAGAGTTGAATCTTGTATCACGTCTGAGAGAGGTCATTTTGAACATTTGTTGTAGCTTTGCGCCTATTTATTTATTAGTGTTATTTTCTGTTATTGTTCTGGTTTAACGTTATTGTATTAGATAGTTCTTGATAATGTATTAAAGAAATGAGAAATATGCGTTAAGATGTTTTATTTTTTTGTCACAAATTGAACGAGGAATGATTTTTAATTTGAAATATCTCAGTGGCGTACCATTTTTTTCTTAAAAAAAATTCAGATCATTAACCGTATGCGCGCCAATGATGAACATAACATTCTTAATTGCATGTCAAAAATGCGCAATAACTACCTCTTAAAACTCACCAAATTTCATTTGCACATATCGACCGGTTTCAGAGCAATAAATAAATAGTCAGTTTTTAAGAAAAACTTTAACACCCCCGTATCTCGGAAAACGAAGCATTTGCGGACAAAAGTTATATAGCAAACTGTCATTATTTTTTCATGCAGAATTGCCCCCTGAAGTTTGTCGCACTTATTCACTAACACCCTGTATAAAGGTCATCAGCTCTAGAAACTTCTTGGCACCTGCATCTCGATTCATGGAAACCTCTCGATGTTTCTGTTTGTTTTGGAAAGCCCGTCGTGACATCATCGGGCGCGCGATAAATATGCACTGGCGTAGTCTATTCGTTTTCATAACAATATATTTTCTTGGAACCATTTTCACCCTATTATTACTATCTCTCTAATAAAAGTAGTATTGTTTTCTTGCTCTCTGCAGATATATGTACAGATAAGGACAGTTTTTCCTGATTTCTATATATTGTTTGCAACTTCAATCTTTGTTTACAATTTTTACTTCTTTCTCTTCACTTTATGGAAATATAGAAGTTCAATTATTTTAATACCGTTAATGGTTATGGATAACCTCCCAGCAAACAATAAATCTCTGGCCACTGCATGATCGATCTGCTACATGCTGGCAACGGCAAAGTTACATCGGCAAAATGTCGACCCAATGCCCGATGTATGGCATATTGTAATCGGTTACCTATGATATAGCCAGCCGTTTATTTAATTTTTTGAATTTGAAACCATCTCTGAACAAAAATGGCCCAACAAAATTCGACAGGACAAAGTTGAATAATAAAATAAATGTGAATGACATACAAGAAAGTATAGAATATAAATCTATTTCACCAAAACATATATCCTTATTGTTTTCTTTGGTGCAAATTCGTGAAATGTTATTAATATACTGAAGTATTCGCAGATACCCTTTTATCCATAACAAGGATCATCGGTAATTTTTTATCAGATTAAATTCATTGGAACTATTTTTCTTAGTTGACACAGTTACAGAAAGAAGAAATCTTCATTGCTCTCGAGTGCAAATTCGTTGGAATGTTGTTAATGATAATACTTTCTACATCACTGCCAGGAACTTCCATGAACAGTTACCTAAAAAAAAAACCAATTTTATCTGTGTATCTTATAATTCATATAGTATTTAGTCATACCTAGTCTACATGATCATTTACAGCAGGTCATGGGGTCAGTAATTGGTCAAATGGTCAATTAGTTCAAGTATGTACATAATTGGTGAGTTCTCTAATGAGAATGTAATTAGGCCTAGATGTATTGAAGGAACGTGTCATTAGACCTAACAGAGTTTGTATGTCCAACGAACTATATCTCGACGGATGTAGACATATTTTTTGTATCAGATTCAATGTTTCTTTGGATCTCTCCATTTTCAATAAAATTTATTTCATTCCAATCCCTTTTCTAGACACTAAATGTATGCATTTATTTGAGTGTCGGAACATTTTCGTTTTCCACAAATTTGTCGTGCTTATGGGGAAGTGGGTGTGGGTCCATCCGCCAGTGGTCGTCTAGTGATTGTCAGAATTCTTGGCCCAGCTATGAAATTATTCTGTTTCTGTTAAGAATACGAGAATGTTTTTTTGTCATGTATGCATAGTAGAATATGTGTCACTCGATTATATGCGGGAAAAATTAATGTTCTACCCTTATCATGAATTTATTTGAAATTATTCTATTTCTGTAAAAACTCGTGGATCGAGTTTTTTTTTACATAAATGTTTGTTAACAAGATGTATATGTCACTCAATTTTTTCGGGCAAAATTTAACCCTCCACTACCTTCATTATGAATTTCTTTAAAATTATTCTATTTCCGTTAGAAAAACACTGCAACTACAGATACCGTCGAATATTAGAATTGATTATTCTAATTTTAATGATGATACCCAGTGCTACATATTCTATTAAGCATCTCCAGTAGCCTATATATTTATGAAAAAAACTTCGATCCGCGCGTTTTTTTAGGGAAATAGAATAATTCAAAGAAATTTATGATAGGGATAGTAGAGGGTTCATTTTATATATATGCAGTGTCTACCAAAAAGTATGTACCATATGGGAAAAAAGTTTATTATTGGAGTATTGGAAAAAATATTCTGGGGAAAAGTTTGTGCATGTCCGATTACCTAAAAATCGATTTTGACACATGTCACGTGATCGCTAGTACGGCGGCAAATTGAAAAAAATTGCTATGAAAAAGCAAAAAGTGGGGTAAGATGGCAAGATATCATAAACAGTTATTTGAGAAAGTTACTTGGAATTCAATTTTATGCACATAAACGAAGTTTCGAGAGATAATTCAAGAAAATTGGAAATAGATATTTTTTTGGAATATTTTTCCATCTATTTAAAAATATCAATTTTTTTTCTTATGAATAGCTTGACTATACTGAAACATTTGCATTTCAATGATAATGACAGAACTTTCTCATTTTCTCCTCACCAGAGGGCACTATATTTAATAAATAGGATTTTGTCAGAACCCTTGCTGTTACATCGGTTCGTATCTAATAGTTATATCAGATTTCCACGACCATTGTGATGACATGACACTTCAAAAACATGTGTTTTCTAGATTATAATCAAGTTTCGATGATAATCGTGCATGAACATTTCACTTCGTACATAAACTGGAAAACTATTTAATTTATCGCACTACTTATCTAAAATAGAAATTCTGAATATTTTCATAGTTTTTTCAGCATTGATATTGATCGATGGGTAATTATTGGTGTTAGATATAAATCTATAACTCAATTCAAAATGATGAGATGTGGTCCTGAAAAGACATTCTGCAGAACAGGTTTTTTTTATTCAATCAAGTAATTCAAATATTCTGTAAACAAAACAACAAATTTTCAACTATTTCTGTATAATAACAATTCATATCTCAATATGCCTTCCTTCTCTTTCTATACATAAAATCGTTTTATGGTATATCTCTTTTCGAACGTTCAACAAAAAATTTGGAGAAATTTCTGCTGCACAATGACGGATAGTTTCTTCCAAGTGCTCAATATTTCGAAAAGGTCAAAATTTGTAAACAGTATTTTTTAAATAGCCCCACAAGAAAAAGTCACATGGGGTCAGGTCAGGTGAACGTGGCGGCCAAGGAATTTCTGAAAACCTACCTATCCATTTTCCAGGGTGTGTCCAGCCAATTCCTTATTGCCAAAGTACCATGGATGGGAGACCCATTCTGTTGGAAATACATTTTTCGCCTTTCTTCTAACGTGAAATTGTCTAATTTATTGTAGAAATCGTTCCTCAAAAAATCTAAGTATGTTTCAGCTTTCAAATTCCGAAAAAAAATGGTCAAATTATTCTGTCATTAAAAATCCCGCACCAAACATTCACTTTAAATGAATATTGATCACGGGCTTCTACTGCAAAATGTGGATTCTCATCCGACCACCATCTACAATTTTGAGATGAAACAACACCATTTGAAGTGAAAGTTGACTCATCACTAAATAAATTTCGTAAATGATATATTTTCTTCAATTTGTCCCTGCAGCCAAAAGGAAAAATACAAGCGTGGATCGTAGTCTCTCTCCTTAAGCGTGTGAATAAATTTTGGTTTATAAGGCTTGAATTTGTTTTTTTTAAGCAATCTTCGGATAGAAGTTGAAGATAAACCCAAATTCCCAGACAATTTACTAATTGATGTTCTTGGAGTTTCAACTTTAAACTCTGTTTCCTCAGCAGTAACTCAGTGCCTATGTTGTTTTCTGAATAAGTTTTCCGCGGACCCAGTATTCCAACAGTTACATGTGAAATAATTTTATTGGTATGCTTCTCGTGGAAAATCGCTGCGGCTTCTCTATAGCTTTTGTAATTTTCTCCCACAATCAAAACAATTTCGATCATTTCTTCTGAATTAACTTCGACATAATCAACCAAAAACTTGCTGGTATTATCAACGTCACTATGTATAAATATGGAGTTCTTACTTTTGTTGCAATAAGTTTACGTATTTTCTGTCAAATGAAATCCATGGCTATCTTGTGGAATATGAGTGAAATTTTGATGCAATACTAAAACACTGACTATTTTCAAGAGATCAAAATTTCATGTTCTGGTGCATTTCATACTCAAGAAAGCATGTTTGGTGTACTACATTTTGATTTTGTGGAAAAGAAGGAATTTTACTTTGCTCTTCTATTATAGAATCCTGATGTGATAAATAAGTAGGTAGGTAGGTATTTGTTTGAAAAGCACACGAAATAGTTTTTTGGAAAGTGAATTTTGTGACATAATTGAGGAATATGTTCACGGACACCGATGTAGATCACTGAATGAACTTGATTTCATTTCAGTATGGTTTATTTTCGAAGTTTATATTTGCCAAAAAAATTCTAAGTAACTTTTTCAAATAACTTTTTTTGACATCTTGCCATTTTACCCCACTTTTCGCCTTTTCATAAAATTTTTTTTCAATTTGCCGCCATACTATCGATCACGTGACATGTGTCAAAATCGATTTTTAGGTAATCGGACATGCACAAACTTTTCCCCAGAATATTTTTTCCAATATTCCAATAATAAACTTTTTTCCCATATGGTACATACGTTTTGGCGGACACTGTATATACACACACACATCCAGCGGTCAAGTTGGCATCCCCCAATGTTAAATCTGCGATCTGCGTTAAAGATGGCATCCGCGGTAAGTTGACATTCGATATTCGGATTCTAATTTACCATATCGAGGAAATCTCATTAAATAGTGTTGAATATCACTTTCTACATACTGCACACAAATTAGCTGAATCCAAATTTTCACCCTTTTCGGCTGGCGTGGATATCGAAGGTTCCACATGAATTGATGTGGCGGCGCTCGCGTTGACTTCTTGTATATTATGTATATTTTTTTGCCCATCCATATAACGAATAAGTTGGCTTCCGATGCATTTGGCAACATTTTTCATCCCATTCGGAGGAAGGAATATTAATTTGATTTTTAAATTTCTCATTCGTTCTGTATGCAGAACAAGATGAGCTCCAGTCGATCACGGAGAGAAATTAGCCCTTAAAAATGGCAAATTGGTAAAAAAACTTACATTTTTGATTTGTTTGCATCTTTGCTTCATTTATTTGGTATAATTACCTTTTTTATTTTTTTTAAAAAGACCCTGAACGAATGAATCTTGTATAGGAATAATCTTGAAGAAAAATCTTTTGAGCACCATCTGTCTTGGTTTCGACTATGAAAAATATTCGAAGGTATAGCAGGAGAGGGTTTGGGTTATGTTAGAATGAAAAAAAAGAAGTCAATTTTTTTTTCCATGAACTGATCAACAAAACTAAAATAACGGAATAATTTTTACAAAACGATAGCTCGCAAAAAAGCAAGTTATCGAACAAAAAAATATCCCGAAATTTTTTGCAACAAAACTTGGCCCATCATTTAAAAAATAATTATTGTTCGTTCAATCGGAATTCGGTTCCGATTTCTTTTACTTTTACTTACCCAAAAACTAAAATATTTCACATTGGTAATTTTATTTTCATTCAGTCAAACATGTGAGCATGTACACAATTATTAAGTGAATAATTCAATAATCAACAATAAAAAATATATCCTGAACAAAGATGATCGAGATATACTGACTTATTTCCTAAAATTAACTGATGAAAAGTTTAAACCATATTATGAAATGTCAAACATAATAATTCAGACAGAAATATGAATAACTAATATTTTGGAGGTATGTACACTTTACACAATTGACAAATTTTAACTGGACGGTCAAAAAGGACAAACCAGAAACCAAAATTTTATTGTGGACACACAAATACAAAAACGCAAATACCAATCAAAATAAATGATATGGAAGCAGAAATTTGAATTTTGAAAACATTTTGCTGTATAAAAATGTTCTTTTGGTTTATCTATCTAAATGAAACATGGATCTATAGAAATTGATCTCAGATTTGTCAGTGCCTACATGAATCTGATGAAAGAAAAAATTAAGACAAAATGGGGAAAAACTGTTTATGATTTACGGTGGGACGAGAAGAAGTACAGCCAAAATAGGGAAAAATCTAAGAACAGTGTTCGTGACTATCATTGAATAGTGAATAGTGACTCATATCAACAATGAGTGGATACTCAACTAATTCCTGCTCTATCAAAAATTAGCGGTAAATGTATAGTGATTATGGACAATGACCGTTAGATAAACCATCAACTTTGTCATATAAGATAGACATATTGCTGGAATGTATGATATCATATTACATATAATACTCGTAAAAGCACAACTAAAACGTTATACCATTGTTAATACGATGGCTTCTAAGTCAAAATTTCAACGTTTTTTTATTTATTTTAAAATGATATAGATGGTGAAGAATATTTTGCGATTCAAATCGAAATATTTGGGTGTTTTTCTAATACACGATTAAGGGAGTCCTTTGAATTTTTTGGACATTGATGTTTTCCAGAGACTTTATGATGCTATGCGGTGACTGAAGATCAATTTAAGTATTGCGAATCAAGCCATCGATATTATTTTTAGAGGTGAAATTTCATGATGCTTCAAACAATGAAAATACGAAAACATAAACACGAAAAGTTTCGTATTATCAACAAAGCTCGGAAGGACATTAGTTGCCTCTACTTTGTATAATAACTGTAGTGGTATGGTGATTCCAGCAACGTCAAACTTTTAAATATTAGTAAAACCTTAAATTTGAATAACATTCTACAAGGAGGCTTGAGAGATGGAAAATATGGAACACGAATTGAATCTCAAAATCCTCAAAAATCTCTTTCCATGTATTTTTTTAAAACAAATTTCCAGTCAATTTAATCTATGAGTCGTCATTTTCCGAGTAAATAACTAATTGAGCTACAGCTTCGGTTAAAAGCTCAATTTATTTATTAATTTACGGAGTATAAAAAAGACTAAGTAGTTTTGTTGCATCTTTATAATAGTTTATAAAATATTTAAATTTAAAAGTCTTAAAAAAATTTTCCAAAAAAAATTAAAAATTATTTTTAAGGAAAAAAATTTTTATAGACAAGCTTTAATTTAAGCCGAGTACTAAAACATAAAATAAGTTTAAGTCATCGCTGACAATGATTTAATTATATTTTTTGTTGAATTATTTGGTTTCAATAAGCTTGTGGGCTAAGTGTTAATAAAAGTAGGTACCAATTAATTTGTTTGGGCAGTGATTGGTTGGTAAGTAAGAACTATAGTCAAAGTATTTAATATTTACAAAGTATTCATAAAAGTAGGTACCAATTAATTTCATTGGACAATTATTGGTTGGTAAGTAACAACTTGTCGAAGTATTAATGTTATTACAATTCGCGCGATAACCTTTTTGAAACAAAATAATTCAACAAAAAATAATTAAATCTTTGTCAGCGATGACTTAAACTTAATTTACACGGCTAAAATAAAAGCTTGTCTTTAAAAAGTTTTTTTATTAGTTATTTTATTTTTTGCTTTTGAGTTAGTTCGTTTAGTCTGTTCATTTCTAATAGAGCATCGTTATTACAAGGTCTCTTCCCTGTAAGTTTTGAGTTGAAAGAAATCATAATCTCCGACCCCAAAAACTCACACACACCAATTTTGGATAGAATCTGACCATAATCACAAAACTCGTCCGCCATCCTGAAGTCGCCATCTTGAATTTATAGATTTTGACAAAAAATTCATAATCTCCGAACCTGAAAACCCCCACATACCAATTTTGAATAAAATATGACCATAATCAGAAAACTCGTCCTCCATCTTGGGGCCGCCATCTTAAATTTATAAATTTTGACAAAAAATTCATAATCCCCGACCCCGAAAACCCCCACATACCAATTTTGAATAAAATATGACCATAATCAAAAACTCGTCCTCCATCTTGGAGGCCGCCATCTTGAATTTATAAATTTTGACAAAAAATTCATAATCTCCGACCGCGAATACCAATTTTGAATAAAATATGAACCATAATCAGAAAACTCGTCCTCCATCTTGGAGCCGCCATCTTGAATTTGTGAATTTCGACAAAAAAATCATAATCTTCGACCCCAAAAACCCCCGCATACCAATTTTGAATCGAATTGGACCATAATCACAAACTCGTCCTCCATCTTGGGGCCGCCATTTCGAATTTATGAATTTTGAATCGAATCGGACCATAGTCACAAAACTCGTCCGCCATGTTGAATTTATATATCTTGACAAAAAATTCAAAGTATCCGACTTGGCCAAATTTCAAATTAATCGGACGACTACAAGTCGGTAAAAATTCACTTGCAAGATTTGACCCAAACTAACACTAGTGAAACTAAGTAAAAGCTTGCTTGTAAAAAGTGTTTTTGTCGTATCTTCAATTGTTTATTTATTTCAATTATAGTAATGAAAAACTGAAAATATATAAAAAATAAAGTCACCACAAAGTCATATGTGGTTGTTTTTTTAGTAACGGAAAAAAAATATTGCGCAGAAATCCATTTGTTTGAAACAAATTGTTTATTAAATTAAATAAAAAATAAACCAAAAATGGTTTCTTAATATTAATATGCAGCAAAAAAAACATTTTCAACAATGATTAGATTTCCAAAAAAATATTTTAATTTTCTCTTAAACAATGCATTTGTTCATAACAATTATTTAAACACTGGGGGTAAACAAATTAAAAAATATATTTTCATGTAATTTTTAACAATAAGAAAATGAAAAAATCAGGATATTTAAAAAAAAATTGATGACTTTATTTGAACTTTTCATTGTTTTTAAAACAGTGGAAAATCAAATGTTTTTAGTTTTTCCAACGGGAATCTTTTTAAAGGCCTTTAAAAAATAGATCCAAGACGTGGAAAAAATCTCAGGTTTTAGTTTGAAACTTATCAGGATTTTTATGTTAATTTCAAACTTATAAAAATAACTTAATTAACAAAAGCACAACTAATAGAAACAGTGCGGAAAAAATGTTTTTCCGACGGATTATTGTTTATTCATGTATCCAAATGGTACATGATTTTTTTGTTCCTTAATATTCCTATTTAAATTTTTTTTTTTGTTGAAGTGAAAGAATCGTGCGGTGCGCCCTATTTTCACCTCTCAATTAAAATTATAAATATTGGTGGTAGAATTCCAGGAAGTGGGACAATTTTTTTAGTAAATTTCCTGCTCTTTAAGGATCTTTTTTTCGATTTCATAAATCTGCAATAGTTTTTGAGATATTCGCGAAAAACAAAACTCCCGTTTTTACTAAATTTTTTATAACTTTTGAAATTTTTTCGAGCGGGACTTCAATTTTTCAAAAAGTTTCTAGATGCAATTACGAATTGAATGACACCTTGATCATTATTTTTGGTAGACTATTATCCTTAACATAGTAGGTACTATCATTACTAGTGTTATAAAATGGCAGAGAGAGAGAGACAGTTTAATCTATGTCTGTTCATTCTTTTCAGTTATTTTTCAATAATACTGTTTATTTGAATTCTCGGCTCAAAGATAGGAAAATACGATAAGAATTCTATCAACGTAACTAATTGAAATTAGAAATGATTCTTATACATCATTCCTCCATCAAATCAATCATCTCGACACATCTCCTGATAATATTCCACACTCGTAATAAAAGTGCTGTCGGAAAAAAAGTTAAACATTTCAATCTTTGAGTCACAGCGAACTTTTTATGACACAGTAAGCAAATAAGATAAACCACGGATAAGCAATTCTGATACGTTCAGCAAATAACACTAGAATGTGTGGTCTGTAGTCATTTTTTAAGCTCGTTTGTGTATATGTCTCCGATATTGATTGTGTATTAAACATTTGGTGCCGAAAGATAGATTGTGAAACGTGCATTTGAACTTTGATAGTTTGTTTTATTGTTCAAGTTGTGATTGCATTAGGGTGAGTGAGGGCGATCCCCAAAATCTAGCATAATATTTTTGGGACAAGCGGGATGTTCGATTCTAATGCATGATAGATTTCCTTTTGTATATTGATAGTCAATATACAACAACTACACCCCTAAAATGTTGGCAAAGCCACTTCTATAAAACCTAGGCCAATATTTGTCGTAAATTGATGGTGAATAGAAAAAAATTGTCGCGCTTTTAGTTTTTCTTATAGGGGTAGCTGTGCTAACTTGATATAAAGTTAGCACTGCCACTACAGTAAATTTACGAGTGGAAGTAAAATTTCAAAAATATGGTAAAGGTCAAGAAAATGAGATAACGCAGTATCTTCACGAAATTTTCACAGGCGCTTCAGAAGACGATAAAAACAGTATAGCAATTGAAAATTTAGCGCGGAAGAGATTATTTTAGGAGATATGGGCCCCGAAGGTCCAAAAAATGAGGTTATGGAATGCCTCTTTTGGAAAATGCAAACTGATATAAAGAATAGCTTTTTACACTAAAATAGTAACTGTACACTCATTTAACTTAAAATCAGTTAATGTTCGATAAATTCATGAAAAAACTCCAATTAAGTTTCATTTAATTTTTCATATAAAATGTCAAAAATCAAATATTGGTGGTTGCATTGTGCATTGATCTAGGCGTTTTATAGACATGCCATGTTGCCAACTATTCAAGTGAATTGGGCCAATCCGGATTTTCGCGAAATTTTCACGAAATTATCACAGGTGCTTCAAAATTCGATAAAAACGCTTCAGCAATCGAAATTTAAGCGCGAAAAACTATATTTTGGGAATTATGGCCTTTTAAAATTGAAAAAGTGTGGTTTTGCTTTTTCAATATGTGTAGGCTTCGTAAAGTTAATTGGTTTGCATTCAACTTGGATAGCAATATTAGCGTCTTTTTACGCACAAATTGATTGGAGCGAGGGTCGCTTTGTAAGGTTGATTAGCATGCTTTCAACATGGATAACAAGGTTAGTCAAGCTGGGTTAGGTTGTGTTCCTTCTATTTACTTAAGGAATTGGTTTGATCGAAATGTTCGCGAGCGGAGCGAAGAGTCGCCTTGTAAGCTTGATTAGCTTGCATTCAACTTGGATAGCAAGGTTAGCCAAGTTAGGTTAGGTTGTGTTCCTTCTTTTTACGTAAGAAAGTGATTGGAAAACATCCAAACCAAATGCGTTTCTTGGTCCGGTTTACAATTAGGTACTTAAAACAAAATAATCTGAAGTCACATTATTTTAATAGGCTTGATAACTTTGTTATATGCTCAATATGTATGTCGCATTTAATTTTGGAGACATAGGCTACGTCGCATATTAATAAACTTCAAGATCCAGGAGATTCGGATAAACATAACACGGTAAATATCTAGTTACATCACACATGCACTCTGAATATGGGGAAAATACTTTTCTTACGTGTTTTTGCCTCCTGAACACGAATCCGGAAGAAAAATGCGGCGGTCTCATACCGTTCCCGAGTTACAGCAAAAACTAACCTCATTTTCAAGCACCGTTTTCTCGCACAAAAATCACTCAAAATGCTTCTTCTTTTCAGCATAAACAATACACCTAATCACTTTTTTGACATTTGACAATATCGCGTTTTATCGAAAAAATCCTCCTTCTTACACAGTTGCAAATGAACAATCTTCGTTTCTTTGACAGAAGTCATTCTAAATGTCTTCTGTCAAAGGAACGAAAATTGTTCATCTGCAACTGTATAAAAAGGAGAATTTTTTCGATAAAAACGACGATATTTTGTGCAAAGTTGTGCCGAAAATAAGTGATTAGGGTATATTGTTTATGCTGGTAAAAAGAAGGAGGCTTTTTGTGCGAGAAAACGGTGCTTGAAAATGAGGTTAGTTTTTTTTAAAGGGCTGTAACTCGGAAACTGTATGAGACCGCCGCATTTTCCGGATTCGTGTTCAGGAGGCAAAAACACGTAAGAAAAGTATTTTCCCCATATTCAGAGTGCATGTGTGATGTAACTAGATATTTACCCATAACACAATCACCAAGTTTAATTTTTGTTGAATTTCTTCTGTAAAATTATATGAAAAGTAATCGGGAGTTTTTTCATTTCTTCATCGAAAATTAAGTGATTTTAATATTACTAAAACGTTAAATGAGTGTGCAGTTACTATTTTAGTGTAAAAAGAAATCGTTTATATCAGTTTACAATTTCCAAAAGTGATATCCCATAACCTCTCTTTATGGACCTTCGGGGGCCCGTTTCTCCTAATATTACCTATTCCATGCAAAATTTTCGATTGTTATAGGGTTTTTATCATGTTTTGAAGCACCTGTGAAAATTTCGTGAAGATACTGGGTGATCTCATATCTTGACCTATTCCCGAAAATTCATTTAACATTTGTCAAATGATCAAAACATAATTGTAGTACAAATTTTGTATTTCCTGAAGCACAAGAAAAGGTTGGGGACTATGAATTAATTGGAAATTCCCTTTTTTGGAATACAGTTGGATATTATTTTTTCCAGCCTAAAATTCACTTAACAATTGTCAAGTGACCAAAACATAATTGTCGTGCAAATTTTGAATTTGCTGATTAGCTGAAGCAAAAAAAAGGTTGAGAACGAAGAATTAATTGGAAATTACCTTTTTTTTTTAAATACACCATGAAAGGGAATTTCCAATTAATTCATCGCTCTCAACCTTTTTATTGCTTCAAGAAATTCAAAATTTGTACGACCATTTGTTTTGGTCATTAGACAATTTTAACTGAATTTTCGGTTGTAAGAAAAATTATTCAAGTGATATACAATGAGCATTGTTGAAAAAATGGGAACTTTCGAATTAATCATCGTTTACAAACAACTTCTGAAAATTCGAATTCAAAATTGTAAGTCACTTTTATTTTGCCATTCCATGCAAAATGCACTTATATGAATGCGATGTTGCCAAGAACTCGAAATTTTCACGGACACCAGGAAATATCCACAAAAAGGCGTATATTTTCTTCAAAATATATTTTAGTGTATTTTTATTATGTTCAATGGATATCAACAATTCTACGAAAAATGTCCATAACAATATTTCTGAAATTCAACATTCAATCTAGATTTACTGTAGTGGCAGTGCTAACTTTATATCAAGTTAGCACAACCACCTCCTATAAAAAAACACACAAATTTACGACAATTATTCGACAAATATTGGCCTGGGTCGACCTAGTAAGCTCATTGCACCGTTGGAAGACCCACCACTATTCTTACGGTTATGGTCTGTGAATTTTCTCGAGTGTCCTCCGTCATTCTTATGATTTGGCTCATTTATCTTGTCTTTGTTCACGCTTTGGAGATTCTGCAGAAGAGCTCGGGGTCCACTAAGTCTTTTATTGCTCCTTCCCGGGCTAGTGCGTCAGCCTCCTTGTTGTCCCGGTCACAGTTTATAGCTAAAGAATCAGTTCGCTCACTTGGCCCAAATGCAAGTTCCAAGGTAACATCCACTCCAGGAAAATAATTCAGGATGCGCAGAAGACTGTACGCGGTTGTCGCATATTGTATCAGGTCTTCGAAGTATCCGAAAAATGTCCGTATTAGTAACACAGTAACACGCGGTAAGCGCGAGGGATACAAATCAGAGTTGCCAGTCTACAAACGGGAACATAAAGATCAAAGTGCCGACGCCAAGTGAGCGAACTGATTCTTTAGCTATAAACTGTATCCCGGTGGCACTTTCTGTATCTGGGCTCCCGGGCCAGTGTGGCTGCCCATTTTGTTCAAGGTAGTCCACATTAGTCTATAATTGATCTGCTATACAATGAGCGCCTGTATGGCCGCTAAAGTCGGGTCAGTTCGATCTACTGCCTAAGTACCTACCCAATGCAGTTTTTTAAGACTACTTCCTCGGACTGAAACACAGTTGTTATATTGTCGTAGGCTAATTGGGAGTCCCATATATAAAGGCTCCGACGCCTTCGTTCGTGATTGAACCGTCTGTAAATCAGTTCCGTTTTCACGTGTGGGGTTCTCCCAATCCTTCCTGCTGGGAATTTTTGTTTCGAAATTTTTGTGAAAGCTATATCTTGGAATCATATAGTCCACTGGCATCCCCAGGATGGGATCTGCCTTCAGTTCCTTGTTAGCTTCTGATGGTCACGTGTGTTAGGCTTATCGGGGTTCCCCCTGCATCAGACTGTGAGTTACGCATCTTGCTTCTACATAAATGAAGATATGTAGTGGGAAACTGAGTAAGGCTGCATTTGGGGTCGTTCTCGAGGCTCCGCTAACTGCTATGCCTTTGTCGTCAAGCCTGATGTTGAAATCGTTGAGTGCTAGGTCTATTGACTTTACGGGCAGGTACGCATACTGACAGGACTAAATGGTGTTTCGTTTCTTACATATTTATCTAGCAGCCCCTCCAAGTGGTATGTATATCTAGGCCAGACAGGCTCTGAGGATTTTGCATAGATGTGGTATGAGCACATATAGTCGTCCTTTCTGCAATAGGGCCAGAAAAATGCAATCCAAGTCTGTAGATTTAGATATCCTTCTGATCCTTTCAGCTTAGTGATTTTAGTAAGCTTCCAGTCCCCTGGTTTTGAGCCTCTTGAATCTTCCTGTGGAACCTTGTGAGGCAGGAAAGTGGGCTCGCTGTAGTTGCCCAAGGCTTTCCACATGTATTTTCGTGTAGGTTCCATCCGCTTTTTTTGAGTATTTCCACCGCATTTGCAATACCCTCCTTGGCGAGAATCCTGGGGCATGTCGGGGCTTCTACCTTTCCATAAAACATTCTTTATGAGTCTTTTCGCCTTTCGGAGATCTGTGTTGTATTGTTTTGTAGGTATTCCAGTTCTGGTTGGCCTTGTTAAATATCCTACGCCTTGAGGTGCTAGTTCCACCATACTGAGCTACCTCTGCTCTGGTTTGGTTTGTCTTCTCTGGACAGTTCCTATAGTAAACATCTGTGATTGCGTCGTCACCTGTTTTACTACCTCATCCAGACTCTCTGTATCCCTTATTACTAGCATTCCTCTGTAGATATTTTTAATGAGGGCTTTGGTATAGCCTGAGTAGGGTCACTAGGTCGAATCGAATGTGTCTAGCAGGATGGTTTGCCTGAAGCGACCTATATGCATACATACAGGGTGTTAGTGAATAAGTGCGACAAACTGCAGGGGGTGATTCTGCATGAAAAATAATGACAGTTTGCTATATAACTTTGGTCCGCAAATGCCTCGTTTTCCGAGATGCGGGATGTTAA